>OZ059790.1:3023455-3229156 GCA_964057025.1 Standfussiana lucernea | reverse complement strand
CCAACCGATTTCTGTTTGTATGCCGCGAACAACACAGTGATTCCAACGTATGGTGAGAAGACACTACAACTGGATCTCAACCTACGTAGACCTTACACGTGGAAGTTCATCATCGCCGCAGTCAGCAAGCCCATCATTGGTGCCGATTTTTTAACTCATCATCAACTTCTTGTCGACGTAGCCGGCCGATGTCTCGTCGACAAAGTTACCAAACTCACCGCCAGAGCACCAATCACCTACTCAGCCGAGCCTACAGTGAGAAGTATCGATGTTGGTCAGCCGTATCACCAGCTACTCAGCAAGTACCCCGACATCCTTCGACCGTCATGTATGAAGGACACTCCAAAACACCGGGTGGAACACCACATTGAAACTACCGGTCCACCAGTGTACAGCAAGACCAGACCATTACCACCACATCGATACCTGCCCGTGAAGAAGGAGTTCGAGACGATGATGCAGCAGGGGATATGTCGTCCCAGCAAAAGTCCATGGTCCAGCCCGTTACACGTCGTACCAAAGAGAAACGGTGACATTCGCGTATGTGGCGACTACCGCAGACTCAATGACGTCACTAAACCTGACCGCTATCCAGTACCACGACTCAAAGACTTCACCTACCTACTTCACGGCAAGAAGATATTCACTACGCTTGACCTGAATCGTGCGTATCAACAGCTGCCTGTATATGAACCGGACATCGAGAAGACCGCCATCACCACTCCATTCGGTCTATTCGAATTCCCTCGAATGTGTCCAGGACTCAGAAACGCCGGACAGACATTCCAGCGGTTCATTAATGAAGTACTCACCGGGTTAGACTACGCATTCCCATTCATTGATGACGTCATCGTCGCTTCAGATAATGAAACATGCCACATCGAAGACCTACAAAAAGTGTTACGCAGATTAGACGACTATGGAATAACAATAAATCCATCGAAATGTGTCTTCAGCAAAGAAAGTGTCAAGTTCCTGGGCTACGAAGTGTCAAGTAACGGAATTAAGCCACCACAAGAAAAGGTCACTGCAATCACTGCCTACCCCCAACCAGAAACAATCCATGACTTACGTCGATTCATCGGAATGGTAAACTTTTATCGCGACAGCATTCCAAATGCCGCACACATACAAGCACCACTCAACGCGTACCTACATAATTCCAAGAAACGCGACAAAACCAAAATCGAGTGGAACACAGAAGCTATACAAGCATTCGAGTTGTGCAAAGCCGGCATACAAAACGCAGCTTTGCTCGCTCATCCATCCCCATCGCCGAACGATGCCATCTCCCTAATGTGTGACGCATCGAATACCTGCGCAGGAGCCGTACTACAACAACTTGTAAACAAGAAATGGATACCACTGGGCTATTTTTCAAAGAAGTTCTCCGACACGCAACAACGATACAGTACATTCGACAGAGAATTACTATCCATCTATATGGCGATCAAACACTTCAGGAAAATGTTCGAAGGAAGAGAACTCATTGTTTACACCGACCACAAGCCGCTGACCTACGCTATTCGCAAGCCGCCGTCAGATAACGACACACAAAGACGCACCCGGCAGTTGTTATTCATCAGCGAGTTCACTACGGACATTCGTCATGTGAGTGGAGTAAACAATGTTGTCGCCGACGCACTCTCACGCATCGAAACCGTCGACTTACCATCGCCAATTAACTACGATGACGTATCTCAAGCACAAGAAAGGGACAGCGATATACCCAATTTATTGCAACAAACAAATATTCAACTTAAGAAAATCGTCATGCCCGCTACAAACAAGCCAATATTCTGCGAAACGTCTACGTCACATGTTCGACCGTACCTACCAACTGACTTTCGTCGCATCGCATTCAACGCCGTGCACAATCCAAGTCATCCCGGGTTACGAACTACACGCAAGCTCATGCAACAACGCTATTTCTGGCCCGCAATGAACACTGACATTGGAAATTGGGCGAAAACGTGCATATCATGTCAACGCTCGAAAGTTCTACGTCACAACCACAGTGAAGTTGCAGCGTTCCCACCAAGCGAACGATTCCAACACGTACACATCGACATCGTTGGTCCGCTATCCACTTCATCGTCTGGACATCGCTACCTGTTGACTATGATCGATCGCTGCACACGATGGCCCGAAGCAGTACCTTTACGGGAAATCACTGCCGATATCGTCGCCAAAAAGCTATATGAAACGTGGATATCTCGTTACGGGTGCCCTACAAGAATAACGACTGACCAAGGACGACAGTTCGAAAGCTGTCTATTTCGAGACCTCGCACAACTACTGGGAGTCGAACGAACCCGTACCACTGCCTACCACCCGCAGAGCAACGGCATTGTCGAACGCTGGCACCGAACACTGAAGACTGCACTTATGACTCGCCTACAAAATAGCAACAAATGGATCGCCGAGCTACCGACAGTGCTAATGGGATTACGAGCCGCCGTGCGTACGGACACCGACACCAGCGCCGCGCAGCTCACCTACGGCCAAGCATTGCGACTGCCTGGTGATTTCATAGCACCATCACCAGCAGCGAAGTCAATGGATCACAACTTCGTCGACCAACTACATGACGTCATCACGAAGTTAACACCAACATACAAATCGCATTCCAACAAGCGATGTATGTTCGTGCACAATGATCTACAAACATGTAGCCACGTGTTGATACGCGACGACACCGTCCGCAAACCGCTACAACAGCCATACAAAGGTCCGTACAAGGTCATCGAGCGCAACGAGAAGTTCTTCACCATCCAACTACCGGGAAGATCCAGCACAATATCGATCGATAGACTCAAACCGGCATACACTATCGACACTGAAGAACACGACCACACGAGTAGTGAGACACCCCAGTCACCTGCAGCTACCAGCGAAGATCACACCAGCCTACTCCCGGCCAACACCAACGAGTACCGCACCAGATCAGGCCGATCAGTGAAGAGGCCTGTACGTTTTCACTAAGGGGGGAGTACTGTAGCTGCAAGTCAAGTCATACATCCGTCCGCTGCCGCCGCCAACCGTGTACTGGAGCCCCGCGCACAGAGAGGGGATATTTATACTCGGCGCAGCTTAGAGCGCGCTAGGACAGCGACCTACAACTGCGACCCGCGCGCCACCACACGTATTATTTAGGAACTACACTTTGTAAATATATCATAAGCAATCCACTACTTGTGCCCATGTACTACACTATAAGACCTGTACATATTTCTGTTAAGCTAAGCTATCCTAGTCTTGATTATACCTCTTTTCGTAACCACATCTGGAGTATCATTCTACACTACCTAAGCGCTACAAATGAATTCAGGCTTTACTTTAAGGATTCGTATGCTGGAGACAAATAATATGTGTATGGTATTTCCAGGAGACGCATCTCTATCGGCGGGCTCGCAGCACGCGTCGGTGCGCGCGGCGTCGCTGGCGGCGCTGGCGGGGTCGCTGGGCGGGCACGAGGCGCCGTCGCCGGCCGCGCTGCGCCTGGAGGTGACGGCCGACGTGGCCGCGTCCGACAGCACGAGCGCCGCCTCGTGGCCCGACGAGCTGCCGCCCGCCGCCTCCCGCTCCGCGCGCCTGCGCAGCCTGTTCCTGTACGGCTCGGCCGTGCCGCCGCCCGACCCGGAGGCGGGCCCCTCCGCGGGCCCCTCCGCCGGCCCCTCCGCCGACCTCGGCGGGACGCGCTCGCCCAGCCCGCCCGCTCCCGCGTAACGAATGTGCGCCGTCCGGCCGCAGGACGATGTACTCTCTCGTTGTGATGGGCTGTCGGGGCCGCCAGGGCCCGACTGAGCGACCGAGCCTGCCCGACCGGGCCCGACCCACCGTTGCCATAAGTTGAGCTTACTCTTGAACATATAACGTGCGTTAACTGACCCTACTATATCTTTTCGATTTGTTTATTCTAAATGTACGTCCGTATGTACAGTGACGTGGCGCGCCATGGTATGTAGTCGCACTTGTCCGTCCGGCGCGAGTCCCCATCCTGACTTTGATTTAACGATTTGTGCCAATCGCGTGTGATTATCTAGTACTTTGAAGCGACTCTGTGATTTAATTATTTGATAAATGTAGCGAGTTTCGAAGTTAAATAATAACCGGAGTCCATGATAGCGATCCTGGGAGGGAGGCAGTCCTAGATATACGATAGATGCTTCGCGCTTTCAGAGCAGTGTTACTCTATCCAATATTTGTGATACTTTGAATAATAATTACTATTAATGATCTAAATTATTTAATTTTTCACGTTTGTAGGCGAAAAGTAATCATAAGCGATAATAATTATGTTATATGAATCTATAAAGTGTAAACTATGATTAAAATGTGATTTAAATTTATTTGTTGTTTATATTTAATGCTAGTGGGACTAAATTTGGAGTATTTAACTAGACACATAAAGAATAAACTTTATTCTAAAACGATTTGTTTTAGCCAAATACACCAAGTAAAGTTCCAACATGACACACTCGCCCAATTCATCACATAGTCTGCTAACACGACATCACAGCACAGTGGCAAACTAGTGAGAAGTGACTACACGTAAACCAACGGGCTGGCAAACGGCCTCAAGTTAACAAAGAAACTGCCGCGGAATGTTCAGCTCAGCCATCAAATAGGAAATATATTTCAGAGTAGATTATATATGTGTGAGTGATTATGTGTTTCTCCCAGTTCTATTGATTCAAATTAAAACACAAAATAATTGATTTGCATAATATTTTATTAACTCATCAACTAGTGTAACGTAATGTCTTGCCTACCGACATCAGTAGGCACTCGCATTACAAAGAAAAATATTTATTAACAAACCAGTATTTCACTCATCACAACGAATTAGACAATGGAGAGAAAATGCTCCAATGAGCGGCATCGAAACATTTCTTTTATTCTATTACAATTACAAATGGTTATATATTCTGTACATTACTTATTGAAGTAGTACGATACACTGTATAGTCCGAAGACGATTATTTTACGATGTAGTACATAGGACGCGTCCAGATAGAATGTGGTCAAGCACTTCTGCGTTCCGTTGAAAATCTGTACATGCGTTTATTCTAAAGCTTAATCGCGACTACAAACTAAGAACGCTTGAACGCAGTCTACCCGCGCGATCTTAAACACAGAGAGTAGGTAATAAATCTTAGTTTCACGGTAATTAGACATCTTTTCAACACCACAGAATTGACTAAAAGATCCAACTAAGAGCAGTCAACTACCGTACTGGCAACATAGGTATAAGAATATTTTTATTCAAGATTTTTTTCGTAGATTCAATAATTCTATTATCATAAAATACATTACAATTTAATTATTTAAAACAATGCAATAACAAGGTGTGGAATGTCGATACATAGTTTTTTCAAAAGTTGCATTGATCTAGGACGCAATTATAGCATGTGAATAATTGATATATTTTTTTTTATTTATTTACTGAATAATGCCTAAAGATTCGAGACGCTGAACATTCTGTTTCGCCATTTCTATCTAATCTAATGTGAAGTTAGGGATGTTCCAATAGCAATCCCTAAGTATTTTTGTGCAAAATTGTTACCAAGGCCAACTTGTAAGTAATTTGTACCATATTATTCCCCCTAATTTGTTAACTTACTGATTCAGTATTGTAGCTAATGCTTTTGTGCATCGGGGAATATCTGAGGATGCCCAGGGCTGACCCGAGGCGACATCCGTTATCCACCATATCTTCGTTCGGATTGCCCTAAAGGCGAAGACAAAATTGCCAGACATTGACTTATAACATTGTATTCAACCAATGTACATTATTAGTGGCGAAACAGCGAAACATTTACACCTAATTTTTACGTAATTTTCGTTTATTTTACAAATATTGTCAATTCACTTAAAATCGGGATTAGGTGAACTAAGCTTTCTCTTTATATTCAAATCCTGAAATAAACTAATTACCTAGCTTTTGAATTTACTAGTTTTTTTGTAGTAAAAAGATTTGTTTATATTGTTAGTATTTTGGCCGTAAGCTCTTTGCTTTTCTGTTTTAGCCCGAAGCAAGGACTTTCCAAAAATTCATTTCATACACATACAAAATTGTTTTTGCGGCTGATTTAAATTATCACATTGCTCTTATTAATTTATCTTAAAGTTATTTTTATTTACAAAATGGAATAGTCATGTTGTAGTCATTTTTCGTATGCTACGCTATTTGGCTTATATTATACTTACACATATATTAAAAGCATTTAATATTGGCTAAAAGCATGTTAATTTATAGACAATAATTAAATTGAACATTTAAATATTTTTTTTGTCTTTATGTTAACTCAACCAAGTTGAATCGTCAATGCTTAGTGGACGATTGAACAGTATCATTAACTAGTATTTAATAATGTATGCTTAAAATGTAATAATGTCTTGTACAAACATTAATAATACATTTAATATAATATCATGATTTAAAGTTTTTATATTTCCCTATTTACATGTTCTTTAATACATATTTTAATAAAAATTAACAAGAATAATTCGACGGCCGTGCTACTGATTATCATGTACTTACACTATGTACATAGTTCCTCTTTCAAGGAAGTGACAAACAAGTCTAGCATTTAGGCCTGAATAATATCTTATAACTTCATAAATGTCTCATTTTAAACTTAAGTCTAGGTAGGACTTAAATGCAATGAGACTGCAGATATTTACAACAAAAAATATAAGGTGAATTGAGAATGTTAAAGAAATAATACATTTTTTGAAGAAGAATTGACTGGTAAAAATAGAACCGTAAGCAAGATCGCTTAGCTATTAACTAATCTGTATAAGAAAGTAACATTGATCGTTAAACAGTTCGTAACTTAGCAAGGAATAGAACAATTATTACGAATAAGATCTGTTATATTCTTACGACTACTGTCACAGCACGCGTTACTCTCAACAATGAGTCATATATCAGACAAATATTCTATTCATTACCCAGTGCGTATAATATTAGGGTTAGTACATATCGGGAAGAGTAGACTTTCGTTTGACTTGAAAAGAGATCCCCAACTAAATTAATACGTAAATGACTGTATTCAGTCAGTCGGCAGCCGATTTTCGTCGACCAAAATATGCTACATGACCCCCAAAGTAAGTCCTAAAGTCGGTGAATTTTTTATAATTATACCCACAGGCACCGATAGGATAAAGAAGTTGCTCGACGCACCGATAACGCTTGGAAGAGCTATTGGTCGATGAAACAAATAATGAAGGGATCTCGCCCTCTCTCGCTGAAGAGAAAACTCATGGATATGAGCATTATTCCCACCCTCACCTATGGACCGCAGACATGCTAACCTAACCTAACCGAGTGTCAAAAGGCCGCTCTCGGGGTCTGTCAGCGTGCAACGGGGCGACCATCTGTCGCATGCCGGTGGATCTATGGGCTAAAATAACCACACAGTGGGTCCCAAACAGCAGGAAATGGCAAAGCGGGGACAAGTGGAGGGAGGGCAGCGAGGCCATTGCCCTGCAGTGGCTGATAATAATAAAGAAATCCACCGACTGATTGGCCGCGCAAGGAAACATTTGTACAGAAAATCAAGACGATTACCGAACTTCAAACATCTCTTGCTGTTTTACCAATATTCAAACAGAGCCAAGTCTTTAATAGAGTTGAAAGTCGTACGTGGTGGATCCGTCGCGCCAGGTAGGTTCGTCTGCAACCTTGGCCCGACACAGGGGGCAGGTGTGCTCGCGGTCCAGCCAGGCGGATATGCACAGCTCGCAGAAGATGTGGCTGCACCCTAACCGCACCGGTGTCGTGTAGTCGTCATGACAGATGGGGCAAGAGTCGCCAGCTGATAGCAATTGTTCGCAAGTCGGTTTTGTGCCGAGGTTCTGTTGGAAAAGTTCATTTTTACATTAGCTTGAATGGTGATACTTAGAGGCCGTTCAAGTATTCCGTAAGCAGATTTTTTGCAATTATTAACCCACCCCTCCCCCTCGTCAGCAAAAGTAAGCAAAGCCATTACCCCTCCCCCCATGCTTACGTAAACATTGGTACAATTGATTGATTCATGACACAGATAACCTCCACTAGATTCCGTATCATAAATATTTTGTTTGAATTCAAGTTCACCAAACCGTAACAATCAAATTTTCATACATATTGAATTCTCTAAATTGCTAGCGTCATCATGGGTCTAAGTTCTGGTCGTCACTGAAGAGGTAGATACGCGCATCGAGTTATATTACTGCTAAGTAAGTAATATGCGGCGCGCATGAGTTGACTTCTTTGCGGAATCTAGAGGAGGTTATCTGTGATTCATGAGCAGCAGTTATAAGTCTAGAAATAAGGAATAGGTTTGGAATAGAGGACTGTAACGTCAAATCGTCAATCGTGTCGAAACAAAACAATAAATTGACGAAAAAAATTTAGACTAGTGAATTGCGCGCGGTAATTCTCCTACTCGGTACTAAGCGAGTACCTGAAACGTATTGATTATTTGTAGGAATCCGAAAATGCATTTCGTTTTCAAGCATAGACAATGTGTGGGTTGCCATATGTGTAAAAAAGTAAATAATTACTGCTGACGTAATCACCATCTAGATCTGCCACCCCCTATGTCATCAAAAATAAAAGCAAAGACCCCCCCGCCCCACTACATTTTCACTGTAGTGCTTAATAACAAAACTTATATCAATAAAATTACTCACCACACTTTGCAGCAGGGTCCAGGTGGCGTTCTTGAACAGCCTCATTCGGACTAGCAACTCAATGAGCTTCGCAATGACGTAGACGGACGTCAGGAACATGCCGACCATCTTCTCTGAACCCGTGTACGACTGCATGAGGAAGAAGATCCACGGCTGGATCGTGAGCAGTGAGCGGTACAGCTGTGATACCGCCTCCGTGAATAGGTATACTTTACCCTGCAATTATAATAATATAATAAATAAATAATTAAATAATAATATTTTTATTGACACAAAGAAATAAGGTTTACATTTCCATTTGAAACCCTGACTCCTGTGCTAGGTGAGACCTGTGTTACAGGAGTCAGTGTCTTCACCCGTTTTTGGACAAAACAGTTCACAACAGTATGTATCAAAAATTGAAAAATAAAATTTAATAACAATTATTAATCATTAAAATAATGCATGCGTGCTCTTGTGTGAGTGGTGAGAATGTGTGAGTATGGTAAGAGCTTACGAGTGTGTGTGTGGTGGGTGAATGTGCTTGGTAGCTGGACTTTCGGTTGTATATATGAGATTTGGTATGCTTACGCGTATTGTTCTTTAATTAAGTTTTCCGTCTGTAGGTAATCAAGTGTTAGAAGCCATGAATTTAGTTTTATTTTTTGTTAGTGGGTTGAAATTAAGATTGTTGTTTATTTTGTTGTATATATAAGTGGATAGGTATAGACCTTGCCGTCGAGCAGATGCTGTCTTACATTTGACTGTGCTACATACATTGCTGATAGTTCTCTTATGTTTGGTTGCGTGATTTACTTGTGTGATTTCATGTTGTTTCAGTATAAGATTGAGAAGGTATAGTTGTCTCACTGTAAGTACTTGACAGCTTCCATACAGGGTTTTTGTGGGGAAGCGGTACGGCTTAAAAGTCATAACTTTTAACAGAGATCGTTGCGCTCTCTCGAGGTGGATCATGTGGGTTTTACAAGCACCTCCCCAAGCAGTAATACAGTAGCTCACAATCGACTGTGCCAGTGCCAGATAAACCGCACGGAGTAGCTTAAACTCGGCAACTTGTCGTAGTTTTTTGAACGCCCATATGAGTTTCCTAACACGGGAGGATGTCTGTTCAATGTGGGGACGCCAGCTAAGTCCTTCGTCCAGGATCACTCCCAGGTACTTCAATGTTTTTTGTTGTTTGATTGGAAGACATGAGCATGGCATACTGTTGTTAGCGATATGACAGGAGTGTGCTTTGAGAATCAGTACTGTAGGTTTAGTTTTGGCGAAAGTAAATTGCAAAAATGAGGTTTTCGCTATATTAAGGGTTAACAAGTTAGCTTCCAGCCAATTGATTACTCTACGTAAGTCCATCTCTGCAGCTTCCCGTGCCGCGTCCCAACTCTCTCCGTGAAATATTAGTACGGTGTCATCTGCATAGCTAAAAATTTTACCGTTTCTAAGAGATAGCTGGCACAGGTCATTCACATAGAGCAAAAAAAGACTGGGGGATAAGCAGCTACCTTGAGGCACACCGTAATCAACCCCGGTTTCATTGCTAATGACCTCACCAATCTTCACTTTTTGTGTCCGGTCGTTGAGGAAGTCTGTGAATATGCCCAGGGCTCTACCCCGGATCCCAGCACGTTCTAATTTGGTCACAAGGGTTGGAATACAGACAGTGTCAAACGCCTTGGCTAGGTCCAGGAAAACACCTAGACATTTTTGCTTTCCGTCAAGTTTTGCGGTCACGTAATCAACAAGTTGACTAACTGCATCAGCGGTGCCTTTCCCGGGCCTAAAACCAAATTGGCTGTTCGATATTATTTTGTAGTGTTCTAGGTATTTCATGAGTCTACGGTTCAACAATTTTTCCAATATTTTAGACAGAGCTGACAGAACTGAGATAGGTCTGTAATTTTTAACATCGTCTTGGTTCCCACCCTTGTGAACAGGTGTAATTAGAGATTTCTTAAAGATTCGAGGAAAAACACCTTGTTCAAAGCATGCTGCAATAAGTTTGGTAATAGGTGGCACTAGAACTTCTTTACCTAGCTTGAGGAGTTTAGCCGGAATAGAGTCCCATCCTGTGGCACAATCCCTTTTTAGGTTGTTAATGACTGCCTCTACTTCAGCCTCGTCCGGAGGAAGTAGGACCATAGAATCCCGCGCACGGGGTGTTTCAATGACGTATGGGGCCAGTGAGGAATTTTGGTTTTTTATAATATTGTCTGCCAACTGTTTACCGATATTCGAAAAATATTCATTTATTTGCTCAATAGCATTAGTTGCGTCCGCACCTTCAGTGGCCATTATACATTGTGTTGGGAATTATTGAGGTAAAATGAGGCTTTACAACTGCTTATTCTCCATGTTCGGTGCATTCTGGGTAAAAAGGGTGTAAATAGACCCTTAATGAAGCCGCAAAGCACTTTTTCCCTCCGTCATTGCGACCATTTTTTTTTGTTCTGGACCATACCTGGGAACCTTTTATTTACAGAGATATCAAAGTCCAACATTTTCACAAGTTTTTTTTTAATACTAGTTTTTAAGGTCATAACTTTAAATACTTCCAACAGTAAACGGGTGTTTACTGTTCAATGTTCAGCACAATATTTTGAATGCGTTACATTGAGTTTTACCGTAAAACGTGATTTTACACCCAACAAAAAAAAAACCGTTTCCCGGCAATAATTTTTGCGTAGAGTTACCTACCTACTTAATTTGATGTACAGAATGCTTGATTGACGGCTTCGTGGGCCATAGTCCAAAACAAAAAAATATCGCAATGACACGAAGAACACGTGCCTTTCCGCTTCGTTAAGCGTCTTTTAAACCCATTATTATAAAATAAATAAAAGCCAAAATTCTCACCCTCTTCTGGAACGGCAATATAAAAGCAGGCATCATTGTGACCAATATCTTGATCTGGACGGTAATGATCTTGACGATGAGATCCGTCAGCACGACCAGCCACAGTAGCTCCCACACGTCTAGCTCATTATACCCTGGGAACATGATCACGTTGGGCAGCAGCTTGCCGTGCCCGAGGAAGTACTGCACCATTAGAATGCAACATGTTGTGAAGGCTAGCTCGCTGAACAGCGCTAATATGCTGCGGTTCATCTGCTTGCCATGTTCTCTGAAAATCAGTGATATAGGTCAAATAAAGAATCTTTTAATCATCTAATGAAGGAATAGTTCTCGTTAAAAGTTCTGGGAAGTAGTATTAGGGAGGGGCTAGTAATAATACAGAGTATTTCCGCAATACGATGGTATGTCCGTTTTTAGCGCTTTCGCCTACCATCCGCAAAGCCGTTGTATATTCTCCGGGCGAATACTGTTCTTCAGGTCATCAGGTGGATAATCGAACTATGCCGAGACCCGTCTTATCATAGAAAGCGTCATATCATAAAGACCAACGCAGACGCGGCCTGTATTTGGATTACAATACAATGTAAAGTAGAGAGAGTGGATGCAATTATTGACAGAAATAAATACGTCAAAACCGTCAACCAACTGATCAAATAACCTCATTCTCAATGCAAACCGTCTACGTGAGTTATAAATGAACAAATAAATCCATAGATGAAGAAAAGGTTATCCACATCTATGATATCAGAGAGAAAATAAAGCGCTGAACAAAGACGATGGACTATTTGTCCGCTCGACACGAATTACCACTGAAATGAATCCCGTGCATAGTTGCCGCGTTGTTTTTTTGCTTGTTGCAAGTTATCCGCAAACAAATAGTCCATCGTCTGCTCAGTACTGAAACAAAAGTACAGCTTACCTCCTCACAAGACTATTACAGTGTGTGAATGTGCAGAATAAGATGAAGAACGTGAAGATGCCTTCCCGACTGTCGTACATTAATTTGATGAATAGTAAGAAGTAGAACGGCGCGTATCGTATTAGCAGGTTTAATGTAGCTCTGACATCTACCACCTGAAACAAATAATCAATTCTGAGTTCATTAGAAAAAGAATAACAACAAGTTTTGCTCCAAGTTTCACTCGCGTCTTGCGTAAACTTTCAAGAGCCGGAATTCAAAACATTCACGGAATAAATCCACGCCATGGATTCATCAGGCCATCCGTTCATTCAGTCGTTATTACGCGATTGAGTGATAGACAACTAACATAAATAACATTTGGATAAGTGAGAATAATTTTTGCAGCGTTAATTCACCATTTCATCTCTACAATAGGGACTTTTATTGATTCTACCGCGGCATCGGCACATTGCCAGCTTCTTCGGCACTGCGTTTTGTAAAGCCCCTGTGGATATCCGTCACTCGGAGCCCTCCTTCCATATCTAGATACTTGGCAGTCAGAAAGTATTTTGTTTTACTAGAGGAAACAACGAACAACCCGGTTTGTAAGAATTTAAAAACACACGTTGAACTACATGCCGTCATAATATGCAGATATTTCTTGTCGAAATTTTCTCGATGCATTCAGGGAAATTATACGGTACGCCTTTACCACCATCGGATACAGTCTGCAGCGGAGAGTACAACTTATAACTTTAAAGCTACTGGAATAAAGCTATTTCTTCGATAGTTTCCACGCGAAATTGTATACCTTCAACCCGCCAGGATGATCCGGGTACAATAATTAGGTCTTCACCGTTTCATTCGCTTCGGATAGATCAAAGACGAGCTGGTAACTACTGGTTTTGCGCGTACTGGTTTGACGTTGATGCGCCCTGGTTAATTTCTACAAGTACTTAATTATTGTTTTATTATAAATCCCTTACCTTTCGAGCCTCTGCTTAAGCCTTAGGGGAATACACGCGTGATAACATATTATTTTACTATTCCTTTGTATACCGTGCCCTCACCGAAATGCTCGTAACCACGTCTATTCCACGCTGTTTAGCACACGCTAATGCTCGCGAAGTAAAGACAAATTAAATCGGCTCACATCATGAAAATTTTTGAAAAAAGAACACCGCCAGGACGCTTTGACTAACTAGCCTACATTGTGCCATTGCCTACTGATTATATTATCATAGTCACTATGGTCAACTGATACCTATTCTGAAAGTGCGAAAATGTGGTAGCAAGAATAATAAGATAATACTTCGTTTTTACCCAGCATTACTTGGCACAGGAGCAACTACTCCAGCACAGCAACTTCTCCTACAAATACACACTGTTTGCACTCAGATTGAGACCGTCCTTTACAGTAGAAGCCCGAACACGTACCTAACGTCACATGCTTTCAATAATTTAATAAAACATTCTTTCTATAACATTCTACTGGCTGAAATAACAAAGGTGCTTGAGCATAAACAGACACACTTGAACACTAACAAGGTTAAGTTATGTTATGCTGTTTAATTGCCAGTAAGTGGACTGTACTGCAAGTATGAAGGACCCAGTAATTGCATTTGGGTGATTTTATCAAATAGACGCTAAGCTAAACTATTAACCTAATTACTGATTTTTGTACGTCATTATTTCAAAATGGTAAAACTTTAGGTTTTCAAAACAAATAACAGTTTTTTTTCGAAACTATAACTAATCACGGGCAATTTTTGAACTGGCTCTGGGTTGAGATCATGTGCTTTGTTGGATACTCACTGCCGAGAGTTGAAAATCCACTGCAAAAAAAAGACTGGCCAACAATGTGGCACAAATCCATACTCTGGACTACTACTGAGACATTCCTGATGCAAACAACCAATAAAACAATTTTATAATAGGCTAATACGATGTTACAAGTTTACAACTACTCAAGCTGTAAAGAAATTATGAATGTCTTTTATATCTTAAGCATAATTATTTTTATTTTTTCCCTGACTGTGGCCAAGCTGGAAGGAAGGGTTATGATTTTAGCAGTCTATGTGTGTCTTGACTATAGTCTTGGTTTGCCGCTTATACAGAGGAGTCATTACAATTTTGCCAATTTTAGCAGCGAATTATTATTAAGAAATACAATATCTTACCCACAAATGGATTGTTAACAACAGGATAAAAGGCTTGTCTATCAAATAGTACTTAAGTTTGTTATTCATTTGTATGTAGGAAATAATAATAATCTTTTAAGGTTACTCTGATATTATTGTTTATCATGTCAGTGTGACAATGTTTACTTTTTTTTAGGTATATTTTTAGAGCCCGAAAATAGGTCTTAATCAATGTAATTCTATTTTATAATCAAAGATAATCAAGTGGATTGTGAGACAAATATGAGGAAATAACCACAAAAATTTGTGACACCAAAGAATTATGTGCAATAAATTATACATGCTGCAACAACTCCTAATTGTGATAAGGGCAGGAAAAGACGATGAAATTAATAAAAATAATTGCATCTGACCTGCTGTCCATCGTCACTCTGACTGTCGTTATCTGCATTGTCATGAATGTTATTGTTATTGGCTGGATTCACTGACACATTGATCTCAGGGTGCTCCTGCTCTTGTTCTGATAAGTTCGAGTCATTTGACGCACTGTTACTCATCCCATGAGACTGTGTGGACTGTGAGCGCTGTGTCGGTGGGGTTCCTCGATCATTCACTATGTAAGTTTGAGCATTCGGTCCTAGGTTCACGTGCGCTATGGAGCTCTGTGGCCGTTGATTGATTTCTGAAAGATGCGTGGCCGCTGGCATAGGCCTCGGCATCCATATTGGGAGCGACAGTCGAGCATTATTGCTTTGCTGTTAAGAAATGAACACACAAAAATATAGTAAACACTCTTCACTATGATTTATCAAAAGTGTGGAGTATTCATTAATAAAACATCAAGGCTATTCTTTTTTGTTGCTATTGCATCACAACAATTGTCATTTTGTGCTACGTACCATGCGCGCCTGTTCCACAAGCGGTCGAATTTCTCTGATAACACTGTTGAGGCGATCTCCAAGTCCTAGGTTATTCCGATTTGCAGGTGGGGGCCTAGAAACTGAATCGAGTCTGTGAAGTGCATTGTGACGCGGCACCGCCTCCGCAGGCTCGTCGTCTTCTATATCAACTGTCACTTGATTTGGTTGAGCCATTACTGTAAACTATGTCACTACAAAAATGGCTTATTATAAAATGTTGAAGCAAAAATTATCATTTCCAAATATTTATGAGTAAAGCGTACGAAGGTCAACCTATTTTGACATTTCTTGACTGACGTTTAGTTTGAAATTCGTTCAAAAACGCAAACTGACTGGCAGAATTATACGAAGATCAAGTTCAGAAACAGTTTTGTGCAAAAAGTTCGACTCTTCACGTTTTTAGAAAATATTTCGGGTTTAATTCATAAGCTCTGCATAAAGTTATATAATGATGATTAACGTCTGTTGATTCAGGTTGATATTGAAACTTCATAAAACTTGAAGCAGTGTTTATGAATAAAAAACAATGTTTTGTATCTCTACAGCACAGACACACTGCCCCATCGCCGCAATGTGTTTCGCTGATTGGCACTAATGGTTGTTAGGTAATCCTTCAAGCTGGGTATGGGTTACCTTGGTTCGCCTTCGAAACTCTTCATTTCTGATTCGATCGCGTAGGGAAATAACAAGCATAGCCAAAGGTTAATCATTTGGGAAACTTTCCATAAGTTCTACATTGAACATTGTGTGTGATCGCGAATCAGTGCCCTAAGTCTTCACTGGCAATACACGCTGATCCAGGACTTTCTGAGATCTTGATATCATTGGTCATTGCTATAGTGTGTCAGTGCAATTTGGGTGTGGTCCAATGCGTTGTGGTTGATACGTTTCTCCAGTTTTGATGTTTAATACTTATATTTTATGACCAGCAGTTTCGGGTTCAAAGGTGGACAGTAAATATATTAGCAACCGAGAGATTGTCGGGACGTGTGACGAGTGACGGCGCCGGCGGTAGACTGCTGTCTAGCGCCATCTCTTTAATATTCTCGGAATAGTACTGAAACATTCCTGCGTTAAGAAATCATGGTAATCCCCTAAATAATACACTATAAAATATAAGATAACTGTTAGCCCATGCACTACGTTTGAGCTACTTACGTAAATACCATGAAATTTTCCATCGTAGCAGCGTAAAAAGTATTTTGGCTTTGCAGATTGAAGAGAGATTGAAGTTGCAGATCGTTTTTTACAACAGGAAACTGCGCAATTGACCATGTTTACTGTTTAGACGGCACTAATTTGCGAATAAAACAAATGTAATACAAATAATTTATTTTCATTCACAAGTACTGCATCTAGTAGTTGAAATGACCTTTTAGACAAAAAAATCCTGTCCTGTGTTAGGACAATTCGCTCTTCCGAAGCTTAAAGTTACGTGGTGTACCAGCAATTTAGAAAAAAAAGGAATTTACAAAATTGAGAATAAAAAAAAATAACAAGAGCAAAATATGAACTTAGGTAACTAGTGATCGGAATAGGTAGAGCTAATGTACCTAAAGTTCAAGGAACAGAAACGAAAAGTGGGGACTTCCTTACGACAAAAAAAAAAATCCGAATATTTTTTTCTGAAACTCGGAAATGTCTCGGAATCAGTTAAGTACACTTAATAATAATGTTATTTATTAATCAGTACAGTAAACTAATTGAATTCATTATTTTTCCTTTTTAAACGACTTCGACAACAAGGAGAACGTTCTCAAAAAACCAGTAGATACGTTTTCTATTGTTATTAATTCAGGTAAAGATGCTGGTATAAATTAGCTTCCGTACTTACTTACGGCGTTCAAACGAAGATAAGGTTATTACCTTTATTTTTTAAACAATAAAATTCGTGCACTTTGTTTAAACAGAAACAGTAAATGAATTCGATAGTTCTTTTACTTTATTAGGGTTCCGTACCTCAAAAGGAAAAAACGGAACCCTTATAAGATCACTTTGTTGTCCGTCCGTCCGTCCGTCTGTCAAGACCGTTTTTCTCAGGAACGCGTGGAGGTATCAAACTGAAATTTCTATATGATACTTAGTTCTACTGTCCCTGGAAGCTGTAGAAAAATCAACCTTCTAAGTCAACGCAATCAAAAGATACAGCCACTTAGGCCGCAAATTTCCGCAAATTTTCGAAACTCGCACGGGAATCAAAACCTACAGGGTACTTCCCGTGAACTTAGAATCTTGAAATTTTGTACGAAGTCACGTCTTATAGTACAGATATAGGAAAAATTACGAAAACCGTAAATTTTTAGTTTCGTCATATAAAAAAAAGTTATATACCCACAGGTTTGTACGGAACCCTCGGTGCGCGAGTCCAACTCGCACTTGACCGGTTTTTTAATTTTAGTTGTACTGAAGTAATGTTCCGACATTAGGAACTATTCCAAAAAAAATTTAGTCGTAAGGAAGTCTCCACTCTTCGTTTCTGTTCCTTGAACTTTACGCAAATTAGCTCTACCTATTCCGATCACTGTTTATAACAATGGTAGTGGCATGCGTGTTTTGTGATAAATGAGATAGGTGAATGGGGTGTACCTATGTGTGTGAGTGAGTGTGGAGTGTATGTGTTTTTGTGAGGTGTTCGTGTGGATCGCAGAATTTTGCTTTGCTTTCTTTGACGGTTCTTATTTCGTTTAAATCCTAGTATATTGTATAAAAATGTTTACGTCATAAGTAATTCCTTAGACTCAAGTAATTACTTTAACTTGACTATAGATACGGCTGTATGTATTTGTATTCTAATGTACCTACAATGACAGCGGGGCCGCAGGGTAAGTCCAGCTATTCCAACTCTCGAGCGTATTCCTCTGTGTAGCTTGAAGACAGTCTATTACTTCCGTTACGTATGTACAATCCCGTAGTTTTTTTAAAGAACGAGTGTAGATATAATTTATCTAAACACAATAAAACTGTTGATGCTCCACAATTCTCAAGCTACATGTCTCGGCATTCTTTCGGTTGCTTTTTTTTAATTGCCCAGTATTGCAGTTACGCCAGCTAATTTATTTTGACCCTATATATTTTTGAAAGTACCTCTTTGTCGTCCACCCGCTGTTACATTCGTTGGAATTAAAGGGATTAGAAAGTAATGAAACGTCGATTTTACTGTCAATAATTTATTTTTGTTTTTAAATAATAGTCAATAGACCGCAATGAATTTCTAGCTTTTGATACGATGAGCAATTAACACCTACTGTAGATACAATACGTCATGTACGCACGGTGTAGATATACGTAAATTCAGTCTTTGATTAGGCTTCACACCGCTGCCGGCACATGGCTCAGGTCACGGGCGTTTCCGTCGAATCCGATCGTTGCTAACTAAGACGAGTAGTAATAATGTCACATTATACACACACGAATAAAATTTAATTTGTGCTCAAATAATGCCCAAATAAATAATTATAGATACACTATGTAATTGGACTGCATAGTTAAATAATGAACGGTTGATTTCAAATACTCAGCACGCTCTTGGCACAGGTTATTGAGAGCTTCACGCTTCGTTGTCGGGTCGTAAGGCGAGAACACCTTGCGAATGTAGATCTCTGACCGCTTCCAATAGTCGTCTCTCAGCCCTAGGTTCTCCTAATGCGACATCCACGCTTCCCGCACACAGTAGCAGTGCTCTGAGCGCTGCCCGGGGCCAGTCCGGCCTTAAACCCCGTCTAACCGTTACTCCAGCAGGTGCAGCGCCTAATCTCGCACACTCAGCTTCTAATCGATCTCCGTACTCCTCTATTAAAGTATCGCCTACTGATCGCCTTAGCTCTGGTGTCAAAGACGACAGAAGTAGCAGTGCAACGTCATCCATCGGCCTGCCCAGAGAAACCATTTGCCAATCTAGTGCTATACACTCACACACACCTTCTCTTTCACGGAATAGAAGATTTCCACTCCAAAAATCAGCATGTGCGAGCGGTGCTGGCTCAGCAGGCCTTAGCAAAGTTTCGAGTAAGGAAGGTGCCCGAGCACATAAAGCAGACACAGCGGCCGCTTCCTCAACACAGTCAGGGCGACCTCGTAGGAATGCTTCAAGTTGTGGTAGTCCTCGCCTCACGAGGCGTAGGTATCCCGCCGCAGCTCTCTCACACGGGAAAAGAAAATCAAATCTCTGGTCCAGGGGTCCTTCTCTGTCACGCAGTGCCAGGGAAAGCGCGTGAAGTCTTGCAGCTGCATGGAGTGCTGATCTCGCGCGCTCTTCAGTCAGACCTTCAGCGAAATCAGCCGCTTCGTACCCGACTGAAGTGACGTCTTCTAAGACAAGCTCGCTATCTCCTCCAATCTCGTCTGAAAATAGAATAAAAATATTTGAAAAACTATTGTTACATCTTCGATGAAGTCAGTTAAGTGTATATACCAATAATTTACATAGACCTATGACAACAGACATAACAGTTCTCTATTCCTTTTCAACGAAGCCCATACTACCTACAGTCTGCTACAGTTGAATAGCCTGACCTAATTTTTCGAACCTATGAAAAATGGAACCTAGAAACAGGTCACACCGGCGAGAATGGGGTAGTGAGGAAAGGGGCGGGAATGTCGCATGTGACGCGCAAAGGTGAAAAGTCAAGTGGGACTACACAAGAACATTAAAAATGTAACTTGACAAATTGTTTAGATTGGTTAGTCACTCCATTAATAATACGTACTGATGTAGCTTTACTGTAGGTACCTACCAAGATATAGTAAAGCACATGTAATACATGTGAGAATTTACTGTGATGTAGGTATTTTAGACATTCCACCAGTCCACCAAGGCCTTGACAAGACAAAAATAAATTGCCTGAGTCAATGACTGGAGATTCGATACCCGCGATGCATACAAATGATTGAAGAACACACACTTGAGTTTACGTTTTATGCATAGGAAAATATGTATAGGTACGCAAGTTAGAATACTGACCTGGTAGTCTTGCCTTCACGCATCTAGGAATAGGTAGAGCTGATCCGGGGCCAAGTGCTTCCTCCGCCAGTTTGTTGAGAGCTGGTGCGAGCTCTGTATAGAACAGGATCTCCCTGGTGTCGAACTGTGCTTCCGCCACGAAGAGCCGTCCGAAGGGATCTCGTGGAGGCAGTTTGACGACGAGTGGTAGAGCTCTACGGTCTCCATTACTTTCGTAACAGACTGTCACAGCTAGAACACGACTTAGGGCGCCAGCAACTCCTGCGCGTGACTCCACATGCACCTAGGACATTCAAAATACATCATAGGACATTTAAAATAGATAATATCTATTAATGCGCGTTCTTTTATAATATTGACAAAGATAACAAACAGATAACTAGAACTGGACAAAGTGACCGGCTATGATTACATTACAAACATAAAAAGTTGAACTTCTGATTCATTTTCGTGATATTATTATATGTACGTATGTACCGGCTCGAATATATTTTTCACGTTATCATGCTCGACTGAGAACAAATAAATTCCACGCATTCGTAAGTCGCGTCTTGCAGCAGTTTTATCTAAATCTTGATCTTTATTTTAATGAATACTTCAATTTAAAGAATACTTCAATTAGAAACTAGCGGTAAATAATGAGTATGACAGAGACGAACCTCGTGAGGTGCGACCACGCCCGCGCTAGCCAGCAGCTCCCTGGCCCACTCCTCGGTGAGAGCGGCATCCGCGTCGGCCTCTGGGCCGGGCTCACAGTCGGAGTCCTCACTGCCACTGCTGGGGGCCTCTGAGACCGCCGCGCTGTCCGGCCCCCCGGCTTGCATTATGCGACTGTACTCTCTACAACAATTCAGCGACAAATACTATCTTTAACTACCTATAACGTGACTACGACGCGCACATCTCTCTGTTTAGAACACTCGTCGCATATAAAAGCGACGCGAAACATTCGAGCGCAGCAGAAAATATTACTTCATACGGAGAGTTAGTATCGGTGCACTGAGCTCGAATAGATACGCCTGGGGCTACGTCTCGCTTAGCCGGCGCGGTGTCGCGCGCATGCGTGTTTCTACGAGTACCTCAATAATTTATTCATCGGGACTCCCATATCGTGTCACCCAACGCTCAATCATGAACCAACCTATGCATATATTGTTTGTTGGTGTCTAGTAAGTAATAGTGGCTGCGAACATAAAGCTGTTCAGGGATTTATCAGTCACTATATTGTCTGTCCCCATTGTCAGTGTGGTGGCCACAACCTTTTGGGGACCGGTTCTGGTTTTGTTATTATTAGATAGTTAGAATCTTATCTAAGAATTGTTTAATCACTAATGATTTTATCTGAAACCAATGTTGTGATAGGACTTAAAAAAATAGAGGTAAATTCATTTTGATATGAGAAAGGAGATTTATGAACAAACAAATAGATGGTGGCGAAACTATGACTACTATGAGTGTGTAATGTGACTACAACTATAGATACGGAACCCTAAAAGCATTACACTTAAATTTGGGGTTCGTCGCAGTCGGGTAAAAAATTACTTAAGTAGGAACATTTGAATTTTAAAAATAGCGGGATATTTTAGGGTGTAGTTTCTTTGTCGCCTTCGTTCTACCCTAGCTGAATGATTTATAGCAGATTATTCATGCACAAACTTTAAAAGAAATATCATTATGTTAATAGAGAATTGTATGATTAGATATTATTTGTAACACAATAATTCAATGACTTTTACGGTTGCAAATTATATTTTGGTTGAAATAATGTAATATTATGTTAACCAAAATATACTCGTAATAGTACCTACAAATAGAAGAAGTACATTTGAATTTTGCGTAATAGAATTTATTCGTAGAAACAAAACATTCCGAAACTACTTATCTCAATTTTTTGCCAAGTTTTATAAACCATTCAAAGCAGGGCCGCGTCGCTAAATTCTAAGGCTTTGTAGTTTTCTGTGTACTTTGTAAAACTAAACAAAACTAGCATTATTTTCAAGACTTTTTCACAAATTCATAAAATTGGAAAAGAAAAAAATATGTCACCAAAAAAAAAAATATATTGTCAGTGTCATAAACTTGTCAATGTCAAGACGTTTTACGGCGCGTTGCGGAACTTGCGGACGAAATGTAAATAAATTCTAGATTTTGCTAATAAATGTAGCTGAAAAACTACAATATGGGCAAGGAAAAATCTAAGAAACGTAGAAGAACAAGTTGTTCGAGCACCAGTAGTTCTGAAGCGTCCCGGGAAAGGAAGAAACTCCGCAAATTAAAGAAAAAACTCAAAAAGGAACAAAAGAAGACTGAAAAGGCATTGAAAAAGAAGTTGAAGGAAGAGAAGAAGAGGCTTAAGAAGAAGCAGAGGAGCAGCAAGAGTACAAGCCGTAGTCGCGATGGAAGCAATGCGAAGGAAGGGGCCGCCTCGGCAGACATACCCCTTGGTACGTCTGTAATCCAAAGTGAACGTACTTGATTGTAGATATGTATCGATCGGAACGCGTTGTTGGTTTTAGCCTGACAGCATTCCGATAGAAAATAGATTAACAATGCTACATTATTTTACTATTGCTCATACATTTTCTGCTAGCTTTGATTAACCTCTTTGTACAGTTTATAGATTAGACTTATTATTACTTTTGTGACTACTGTATGTACTTGTTTTACAGAACTGATGGAAAAGTCCAAAGCGATGGCCCCAATGACCAAAGAAGAGTGGGAGAAGCGACAGAGTGTAGTTAGAAAAGTTCTCGATGAAGAGTCAGGCAGATACAGGTTATCCTATCCCTCTAATATCTTACGTTTATTACTTTCTAAAACTGATATTCTTTTCAACATGTTCAAAATCCACAGATCATTATTTATTGGCTTTTTTAATTGAACACTATTACCATCCCTCAGTTGAGTCTTGTTTTCAGGTTAATAAAAGGTGATGGAGAGGTGTTAGAAGAGATTGTGTCTCGTGACAGGCACAAGCAGATAAACAGACAGGCCACACATGCTGATGGAGCATTTTTTCAGTCCCAAACTGTGGAGAAAAAGCTGCGATAGACAAAAATTTGGATTAACATCCCTATCACCATGACTTTGCATAGTTATTATTAATTATTTATGCATTTCTAAAAAATGCCCCCACTATGCACCAAGATATATTGATATCTGCTTATAATTATGTATCTACTTATCCTTGTAAGTTCAAATAAAAAATTAAAGTACCTTGTTAGGAGTTGAAACTTCTGCTTAAAAACTGTTTTTTCTTTATTATGGCCTCTAATCCTTGATGATCCTTTTATTACCTTGGGAGTACCAGTTGCCCAAAGAATTTGTTTGGAAAAATAGACAAGAACTTTGTAGTATTTACTGAGATCTTAAACCTTTTCTCCTGTAGTTTGCATGAATATCTTTATAGCTACATAATATTATCATGTTATATTATAATATTCATCATCATAATTATTATGCATGCTTGAAACTTCATGTTAAAGAGCTAATGGACTGTTAAAGTCTATGAACATGCCCTTAAAACCATATGTAGATTGCAGCTGCCTCCAATGATTTGAAAGAAAAACCAGGAAAATATAAACAAATGTCTTATCAAATTTATTTATTGATCTACCTATTAACATAACTTATAGTTCATCTTTGGTTTTCATGATTTCCTCCTCAATGGACGCAGCATCTTGCGAGGCCGCGTTTGTGTTGGTATCCTCAAGGTGCTCTGTGACTAGAGTTATTAAGCTTTCAAGCGGCCGCCCGCCATGATCCACATTCACTATCTTCTTTTCCTTGTATAAAATTAGTGTGGGGAGGCCATTGATCTAAAAATAAGGATTGTGTATTAGCATGTTGCCTTTTATGATTTTTTGCGACTAAATTCAAGTCTAGGAGACGTAAATACGATTCCTAAAAGCAAAATGGCCTAGCAGGAATCCAATTAAGTAACACTTTCGGTGCTAAGCACCCAGCATATGGGTCGAACAATAATTATTCGTTCGTGTGCGCACAACCCGCCTCCCGAGTCGTCATTAGACGTAGCTATAGATGACGCGCATACTAGTAAAAATGGATTATTTCAACTTAGCAGCGAAAGTGTTAAACGTAACAATTACACAAATTCAAACGATTTTTATCGAACGAAATAAGTACTTATTTTCAATTTTATAATTGTTCGAATTTACATTACGTTACTCGGCGCCCGTACTAGGCGTTATCCTAATGCATTTCCAAGTTACCAAATGGCGGATCTTGCCCCCAATAGACACAAAACAACCATGATTAGATTAGATTATTACGTATTAATTTGTCCAACATTTTGGCGCTAAGAGACGTAACATTTACTACATCATGCAATTGTGCATCTCTCACCTTTTCCGTTTCGCATATTGGCTTTGATTGCACGCAGTCAACATCGGCGATTATAACGCGAGTTTCATTTTGAAACCGCTCACCTAATTTCAGCCAGAGTGGGCTTAATTGCATACAATGTGCACACCTGGGAAATGAAAGAAAAAAATGCTACATTATTATCTTATCTTACCAATATTAAAAGTTTGTGGGGATGGATGTTTGTAGCTCTTTTACGCGAACACTACTGAACGGATTTTGATAAAACTTTACAGTAATATAGCATAAACATCAGAATAACATATATTCTGTAGAAATAATGAATTAACGCGGGCGGAAGCTAGTCGTAAATATTTGTTTTAGACCAATGATTTTCATTGACGGTGTTTTGAACTAGCTCAGCCTTGTTTTAAGGGCCAATATTTTGGAAGTGGGATACTAAGTGTAAGAACCTAGAAAATCCTGCTGAAACAACATACTATTTACGTAAGTATGGATTTTAACATGCCCTTATCTCTACCAGTATATAAAATACCTACAACATTATCTTGTCTGAAATCGTTTATCAGTACGTCAACATTAGGAGCAATCAGCAAACATTTTGTATGTTTACATGTAGCAGACATTGAAGAATCAAATTTATGTTTCAATTTATCTTGGAAACTCTAATAGGATATTTACCATGGTGCAAAATAATTTATAAATACTAATTCCTTTTCCAGGAAGGTCTCAAAAGTTTCTTCCGATATCCTAGCAACTGGCAGGGCTTTCTTTTTCTTCAAGAATTTGTCAGGGTCATGATTTTCAGTCAGTAGCATTTTTTCAACATATCCTTTTAGATCATCTATTGTTTCTGCTTCAGCTACGCCCATCTGTAAATAAATTATCAAATCTGTTTATAAAAAAATTCCACACAGTAATAAAATTATTATGTTTGTACAACTGTCAGTCATAATGAAGAATGTTTCATTTAATATTTGCTTGTTGTTGTTCCACACTAGTTTTACATGGTGGACTGTATATCTTCATTAATATTACCTTACAAGTGTATCAATATAACTAAAGACTTATTTTGCAACATCATGAAAATAGTTTGATAATATTTTACTATAACAGCGGTTTTAGACTAGTATATATTTCTGCGCGTATCGGCTTACGCGGGTACACGCGCACCTCATTTTGGGTTTAAAATAATCGAACGAGCTTAAACGCGCTAATTCCGGAGTGTTCGCGCGGGGAGGCGCGGCGTCTCTTGCGTAGGTACACGAGCGTACCTATTAGCGCGTCAACGCTCGTACTAGTTGCGCGTGTGGGAAAAGGCACGCATATATGCGGTTCTAAAAACGAGCTTATATGAGCTGATCTGAAACTGCCCTGAATATCCTTTTCTGTTTTTTTTGCTATTACATGAAATTCAAGCAGGCTCTAAGTATAATCAACAGAGACTTACAATGTAGGTTAAAATATAAAGAAGTGAAGCGTAGCATCAGAAAAGATATAAGAGGTTATAATTTAAAAAAAAAATACAAAATGCACTAGAAAAGAACCGATCACTGAAAATAGCTAAAAAAGGAATCACCAACGATAAATCGTGAATCACATGTCTAACAGACAACAGAGGCGTTAAACAATTTAACAGAGATAAGATTCTAGAGATTTACACAACATTCTATAACACAACCCATATCCAGCTATTCATGTTCTGAAAATACCCATATCAGACGGACCTCTACAGGTCCGAGATGCATTAAGCACATTAAAATATAACTGATCCTGCGGCAAAGATGGTGACAGCACCGAAGCCCTAAGAATGGGTGAACCATCGCTCCTATTTTACATTACAAAATTTTTCTACGATATTTTTGGTATCGGTAATCTTCCATCAAATTTTTGCTATTCCAATATTATACTTCTCCATAAGAAAGGCGATAAGTCCGACATCAATAATTATGGGCCATTTAGTCTAGTATCTCATGTTTATAAAACCTTTATCAAAGTCATTGAAAAACGCATAGCTGGCCAGTTAGATCTTAAACAAACCTTCAGAACAAGCAGGCTTCCGTCGAGGACTTTCCATCACCGACCACTTACATACCGTTAATCAAATAGTCGAGAAATACCAAGAATATAAAACTCCTTTGTAACTTGCATTTTTCGACTATTCTAAAGCCTTTGACAGCATCACATATTCTGCAATATTTAATGCCCTAACAAAACAACAGATAAAACCTACCTACATACATCCTTTGCGTAATATATATACCCATAGTACAGCTGCTATTAAGTTAGAGAGCTTAGGTCCAAAGTTCGACATTCTCAAGGGAGTCAAACAGGGCGACCCGCTGTCTCCAAAACTGTTCACCAGTACCCTAGGAGAAGTCTTGTCGTCGGTGAAACAAGGTTGAATAATCTACGTTTTACTGATGACATTGTCCTTTTCTTCCCCACAGCCACAGGACTAGAGCAAATGCTACAAGATCATAGTGATGCAAGCCTTGAGGTTGTACTGAAGATGAACATGTCGAAAACCAAGCTCATGACCAACAGCTCCAAGAGGAGCATACACGTAGGCGGAGAGAATTTAGAATATCCAAAAATATATCTACTTGGGCCAAGTAATCTCTTTCCAGACAAGGCAAGATAAGGAAATTGCAAGACGGGTAGAATATGCCTGGAAAAGTTACTGGTCCATGAAGGAGTATTTTAAGGGCACCCTGCCCATGTCTCTGAAGTGAAAGCTAATGGTCATGTGTATCTCCCCATCTTGATCTACAGTGCACAAACTTGGTCTTTGACTAACATTCAAAAGTCCAAACTCAAGATTTGCCAATGTGCTATGGAGCGCAGTATCTTAGGTGTAAAATTAACAGATCATGTTCGAAACACTACACTGCGCTCCAAAACGCAAATCGTTGACGTAGCCCAAAAGACTGCCCAACTTAAATGGGACTGGGCAGGACATGTCTGTTGCATGCCGAACGAGCTGTGGGCCTGTAAAGCTCAAGATTGGTGCCCTGAAACAGTGACACGGGGTCGCGGCAGACCACGAAGAAGATGGCAGGACGAACTGGATGTCTTCCTTGAGGGTTGGAAAGAAGTAGCACAGAATCGTGACCGTTGGAAGGAATGGAGGGAGGCCTCTGGCCTAGTGTTGTAAGAAACTCGAGTCTTTTAGTCTTCATTTCGAGACTTGAGTTAATTTTCAAGACTAAGACTCGTTAGTCACATGAGTCCGAGTCCTTTGAGTCTTCTGAGTCCTTTCGAGTCTTTTAAGTTCTTTGAGTTAGACTGAGTCATGAACTTGAGTTGGTGTATTGTATAGGTAATACTGGTTGATTTTATATCGTCATCCATATTTATTTAAATAATTTTGTAACAATTAAATTGCATTAAACGCAAATAACCTAATCAATAACCTGAAGACTGACGATTTACTGAATCAAAATGCGAGTTGAAACGTCTAAATAAAATAATAAAATTACAGATGAAGGGAGGCTAACGTCATCCCGTAGGTAGGTACCCCGCGAAAACTGTCTCCGCAATTTAGTCTGGTTATAATAAACCAAATTAAGTTGACCTCTCGCGAGTGAAAGTTATGTTGAAACGACGTGTCACTCTAATTTGGTCTTAAAGTTAGACATGAAATTATGCTGCTCACGCTAAATTATTTTGATATTGAGGGTGGATAGAAATAAAGTCATGTATCATTATACTCAATCTTCAGCTATAGATTTAGAGGACTCAGTCATGAGTTCTTTTAAAAAGACTCAGTCTTTGAGTTCTTTTTGGCAGGACTCAAGTCTTTTTACAAAAGACTCCAAAATTCCAAGGACTTGAGTTCTAAGTTTTATTTTTAAGGCTTGAGTCTTTAAAAATAGCTCAAGTTTTATTAAATAAGACTCCAAGACTCGAGTTTCTTACAACACTACTGGCCAGCAGTGGGTCAGTACGGGCTAGCTATAATAAATAATATGAAATTAACTTACAATTCTGCCATTGACAATCCACATTAAATATGGATACTGTTTGATGTCGAAAGTCTTGCAGGTCATCTCATTGTCCAAGCAGTTGACTTTGCCAATCTGGATGTACTCATTATGAGCATACTGTACTGCTAAATCTGCCCAAATTGGTGCCAATTTCTGTAAATATTTGAAAATTCCACATTGATACATTTTTCATTTAGTTCCAAGGGAGCAAGGGATAGAAACTATCAACACTGCAGTACCTCACTTGCAGAGTCTAGGTAAGGCCTGTAAGTGTGTTGGACCTAGACATCAGGTACATTATGTCACAACTTGGCACCCCATGGCATTCTGTAGTTTCTGCCTAATGCAAAGGAAAATAATAATAATAGTGGAACTCTATGTTTGAATATATTATAACTACTAATGTTAATATATTATCCATTTTCCATTTATTCGAATGACAAAACAAGTCAATAATGTGAAAGAATTTTTCATTACAATTATTTATGGCTGCATTATTTTTAATATTTATGGCTACATGCAATTGTTCTGATATTTATGGTTGCATTAATTTTACTGTAAATAATTGCCATTTCATGATAAAATAATATGTATATTGAGCCTTGAAGACTCGAGGAAAACAAAATCGTGAGACTGATAATATTTTATTGTTTACCTGTGATGCCTTACACCATGGTGCATAAAACATGATAAAATGCTGTCCTCTGGAGACAAACTTCTCTATATTTTGATCATTCAAATAAGCCATACCACTGTATGTTTTCACCTCTCTGGATTCCTTTTCATAATCCAGACCCTGAACATGAAAGATTATTATGTTAAAAAGAGGAAAATCAAATACTTCTGTATTTCGAACAACAAGGTCCATAATAATATTGGTTAGTAAACCTAAGATTACTATGTTAGTGGCAAGAAATTTCAGAAAAATGTGGATGGTAGATTTCTGTTGAAAATGATTATTTCTTACCTCTGATTTCATAGTAAAAACTTCACTTAAAAATAATGTCAGGGAAGGCAAGTCCCTGGTTCCCTTATATTCTACAGGTGAAAAAGTATTCTTATGGAAGTACAGGAGTGTTGGATATCCTGAAAATGAACGAACATTAAAATTATTTAATATTTTATTAAGTACTTTCATGTATTTACTGAAGGAATTTACTGGTTTATCGCACAGTACAAAAAAGCAAATAAGCAAAGATAAGTTTTTAAAAACAAATGAATTTTTGGAACTGAGAGGAATCAAAGATCAGAAAACCAACTAGTTTAGCCAGCTTTTTTACTATATTATAGCTAATTTTATTATATTACAAATACAATAAAATTATACAACATCATAAAATAAACAAGCTGTAGATGTTTTATACACTGTACTTCTGTAGATGTTTCATACATAAGTGTAATCTAATTATAAACCACCAAGTACCTGTAATGTCGTTGTCGTTACATAATTTGTAGTGTATTGTACAGTCTACCTGGGCAATGGCAAACTTTGAGTCTTTTGTGTTGACCAGCTCAGCTAGCTCGGACCAGATTGGATGGAACTCGGTGCAGTGGCGGCACCTGAAAGTAGATTAAAGTTACTCCCTAGAATACTGCTTACCGGCTGATTAGGCTCGAGGATAAAAGCTCAACAAATATAAATGAAAACTGGAGTGTTCAGATACTCATCATGGTTTTTAATGGTTATCCTGTAATAAACAAAATAATCACCACGGTGCATAAAACATCACAAAATTCCCATCCATCTCTTCTATTTGAAATTTAAAATTATTTGCATTATATTCATACACTGAGCTTTCCTCAAGTGCAACAAAGTAGGGTAAAAATAGAAAATAACACAGCACAAGTCTTCTCAGCATTTTGAAAGATATCACTACAAAAAATATTAGTATTCAAGGTTTTTATAGTTATCTAGAGTATAAAATGCGTTCATTGAATTTTTTTTTATAAATTATTGTAAAATTAACAAACACGAACACCAATCACCACTTCTCTCAACAAAATATCAAATGGATTGATTGATTTTTTTTCTCCACAGATAATTTTATCATGAAATCGATATGTTCAACACTATTCCATTCACTCTTTAAGATAATTCCATAGACTGTACTTACAAGTATACCATTCAATGACGACTTTTTGATAAAGTTTCCCATTCATGTCACGATTACAATTTCAAATTATTCATTTCATTTAGTGGAAAGCAATTAGTTATATATTAAATTAGGTTTAACATTTTAATTGAGCTAAATTAAACAATAGACATTATTTGAATATGATTTATATTAATTTTAAAGTAATATTATGTTAAAATCACATTAAAATACAGAGCATCGACAAACGTCACTATGCCGTAGCTTTTATGAACATACAAAAGAATGTGGTAATTCTTCAAAATGGTCGCTTTGTATGGTTTGCCAACTTGCATGTCTGTGTTTCAGAGTTCTTTGTTTTCGTAATTCATTGGATATAATTACATTTATGGAAAAGTGTATGCAAATTCTCAGTTTAGTTCGGATATGAACATTGACATTGTTATCATAATTTGTGGTGTACGAGAAAGATGTCATCGGTAATGTGAGAGCTCTCCGATAGAATTTTTATTTTACGAGATTATGACGTTTGTGATTCCGAATCAGATTGGCAAAAAGTGAAAAATATCCTGGTAAATTGTTATTCTATTATATATTTCAAATAAGCGCCTGTAATAAGCTAAACATAAGAAACAAAGCTGACTCTAATTTTGGCATTCCACAGTACTATGTCATGATTGATTCGTGTTGAACATTCTTTTGGCTTGTAATGAACCAACAGCTTTGACTGGAGGAACATTAATTCAGTATGTTATTTTGTTACGTTTTATTCATACCACACGTAATTTTTAGTTAAGAAATCTAGTGTATTTGTTAGAGATTGTTATTCATGTTGATAAAATTGTGTCCATGTCAAATGGCACATAACAATCCAGTAAGAGTTCAGTTTTGTATGTGATAACAACTTATAAGAAGTCTATGAGTGTTTATTTATTGTGATACAAGTGATATTGTTATTGTTTCAGTCCATAACACAAGCTCTCAAAGCATTAGATGTCCATATAATGTTGACAAAAACCAGGCATTGAAAAGAAGATAAACAAACGAATTTGAACAAATCTGGACTATAAGTTGAAAGACAATATTTTGGTGTATAATAAATGCAATCGTGAGCAGTGAACATGAGTGTGGTCAGAAGGTGGTGTGTGCTCATGTGATGGGAGGGGTCGGGTGAGAGGTGAGGCGCACGGGCGCGGGCGCGGGCGCCATGAACCCGCCGGCGCCCCGCCAGGCGGCCGCTCGCTCCGGCTATCATCAAAAGGCGCTAGCCCAGATCCGCAACTCACTATTACCATTTGCTAACAATGGCAACTCAGAGCCTCCTGGCTCGTCAGCAGCCAGCACCGTCAGCTCCGGTGTTAGCTCTGGCTTCAGCTCGTCTTCAGGAAATGGTCTTGATAAAGATTTAACTGCTCTACCGCAGACTTTAAATCAACTGATTGCTTTGGGATTTGATGAGGTAAGTACTAGTATTATTGATTACTGAAATTCTAAATATTTGAATATTAGAGCTGAAAATATGTTTTTCGTTTGGCTAGGCAGATAGAAAAGTGTGCTCTCAAAACCTCTACTTTACGTTTGAATGGTAAAATTATGTCAGCTTAGCGCTTACAGGAGAGAAGATATCAGTAGGCAAAATATTGAAAACATGACGATTTGCTTCGACAATGTCTATATTTTCTTACAACATGAGGCTGATGAACTTAACGAAAGAACAATAATTTCATCTGAGTTTTGTTGAGTAATTTCACACATTTGACAAGTACCATGAAAAGATACTGCCAACCTAAATGAGGATTTACACATTCAAAACTACACAGCATTCAATACGACATTATCCAATTAATGGAAATACTACAAAATTTAAGTTATTAAGTTCAAGTTCTTTAACATTATTAAGATTAAGAAGCTAGCAGTGTTACAATGACAACCAGTCTTACCAAGGGCTGGTCAGGTCTTACTATCCGGTTACTGGGTTGTGAAGGTCAGATAAGCAGTTGCTCCATGTAAAATTCTGGTATACAGCTGCATCCTGTTAAACTGGAAGACAGCCCTTACATATTTGTGGAAAACATTATGGCAAAATAGTGAAATTATGTTGATTGTGTCAAGATTAAACTTATGGTTTTATGTTATATCATATAATTATTCTTTTGTTTGAGCCCTGTGTAATTGCTTTGAACATTTTGACTAATAATTTTATGCTAAGGATAACTATAACTCAATAGCATTGGTTCATTAGAGATGTTTCATTTTAGAATTCAATTTATGCTACTACTTTTGTGTGTGGTAACCATGAATCTGTTTCTCCTAGTATAGGTATAATTTTTGAGTAATAACTTTATCTTTACAGGACCCAGCTGTAAGAGCATTAAAATATGCTGGAGGGCGATTTGATGCAGCATTAGATTACCTGTCAAAGCAACAGGAATCTATTAATGGAGTCCTCAAGTCAAGTAATTTAAATGCCCTGAACTCCAAGCTTATAAGAAAACCTAGTCTAGAGCGTGAAATTAACCTCCATAGAGGTAGTCCTGCTCTCGATTCAGGTGCAGGCAGCTCTCGGTCTGATAGTCCGAGACAGTCAGACGCACCTCCCCTTCCTCACGAGAAATTGAGTAGGCAGTACTCGCCGTCCGGTTTCTCGGAGCCGCCACCCCCTCCTCCGCCGCGATGTCCGTCCACGCCGCCCGTGATGCCGTCCGTGCAGCAGCTTATGAAGCGCATGTCGCCCGCTCCGCCGCTGCCGCCCGCGCGCGGCACCAGCCCCGTAGCGGCCGGCGCGCCCACGCCGCCCGCGCGTCAGCCCATGATAGTGCAGAACGGTCCACAAGTGCAGCAGCAGTTAACGCAGCAGATCCAGGCCCTGAGCATTTATCAATCGTCTGGCGGTGGTGCGGAACTCCCGCCTCCGTATCCTCTATCGGGCGTGCCGCCTCCCCCGTCGTATTCGGTCTCGATGCAGAATCGCCAGAGTCCCACGCAGTCGCAGGACTATAGAAAAAGTCCGTCGTCGGGGATCTACTCGGGAGGCACCTCCGCCGGGTCGCCGAGTCCGATTACGGTGACGCAATCGACCGGCTCGGCATCGGGGATGACTCGCCCTACGCCTATTCAGGCGTGGACTGCGAGACAAGCGGTGCAACCTCCCATTATCATGCAGTCCGTGAAGAGTACACAAGTACAGAAACCGGTCCTGCAGACTGCCATAGCGCCTGTTGCCCCCCCGCCTGTCGCGAGCTCGGCCGCGCAGCCACCTCCACCTTCATACGCTAGTTCTATTCAGCAAAAGCAACAGGCGCAGACACCGCCGAGCTACCCGCTGGCCCCGAAGCCTTCCTCGCCCGGATCCACGCCGCCAGTCATCCCGACCGCGACCACTCCCACCGTCCCCACCACAGAACCGCCGAGCTATGCGATCACGATGCAAGCTTTAGCCGTGCAGAGAGGAATGCATCCCATTCCACCGCCGCCATATGGCAATCAAAACGACAACACGACTACTGTCAACTCCCACCACTCTCCTTTACATAAGAAGTTCTCCAACACGGGTGAAGCTTCACAAGTAGAAATTAAGTGTCCGAACCAAAACTGCACGAACAATCTTCTAAAAGACAGTGTTGCGGCATCTGGCTCAGATAAAAGTTCAAATGGTTCATCTGAGCGCCGACCCAAAGGTGTAGAAAAGATAAGGCATCAGTCACCTATACCAGAGAGAAAGAATATAAGCAAAGAAAAAGAAGACGAACGGAGAGATTGTAAAGTCAGAAATTATTCGCCTCAAGCTTTTAAATTCTTCATGGAACAGCATGTCGAGAACATTTTGAAGTCGTATAAACAGCGAACATTTAGACGAATGCAGTTGGAGAAAGAAATGACTAAAATAGGTCTCAGTGCAGAAGCACAATGTCAAATGAGGAAGATGTTATCTCAGAAAGAATCCAACTACATTAGGCTAAAGAGAGCGAAAATGGACAAGTCTATGTTCACAAAAATCAAGCCGATCGGTGTCGGTGCCTTTGGGGAAGTGACGTTAGTAAGGAAGATTGATACTAGTCATCTATATGCCATGAAGACACTTCGCAAGGCTGACGTGCTGAAGCGCAACCAGGTGGCGCACGTGAAGGCCGAGCGGGATATATTAGCGGAGGCCGACAACGAGTGGGTTGTCAAGCTTTACTACAGCTTCCAAGACAAAGACAACTTATATTTTGTGATGGACTACATACCTGGTGGTGATCTGATGTCTTTGTTAATAAAGCTGGGTATCTTCGAGGAGAGCCTCGCCAGGTTCTACATCGCGGAGCTGACGTGCGCTGTGGAGAGTGTCCATAAGATGGGCTTCATCCACAGGGACATCAAGCCCGACAATATTCTAATAGATCGTGATGGCCATATTAAGTTGACTGATTTCGGTTTATGTACGGGATTCAGATGGACGCATAACTCGAAATACTATCAGAGAAATGGTGAGTGTATTTTTTATCAATTGTACTTGATTAACGTAAATTCTGCATCAAAACCTGTCTTTACTGAGTACTACTGAGAGCACCCCCTTTTTCAAGTAAAATTAGCACTACAACTTGACATTGAATAGCTCCATCTTTGATTTCGCCATCTTTTTTATACTCTCATAACTTTTTCAGATCACGGACGACAAGACTCAATGGATCCGGTGGACGGCGAGTGGGGCGCGATGGGCGAGTGTAGGTGTCACCAGTTGAAGCCTCTGGAAAGGCGACGCAAGCGGGAACACCAGCGCTGCCTGGCGCACTCGCTGGTGGGCACTCCCAACTACATCGCGCCCGAGGTGTTGACGCGCACCGGCTACACGCAGCTCTGCGACTGGTGGTCCGTTGGAGTCATCCTCTACGAGATGCTCGTCGGATCACCGCCCTTTCTAGCCTCCACACCCGCTGAAACGCAACTCAAGGTTGGCTATTTATCTTTCAGTGTTCATTTTAGCCTTTTACTGATTATTTTTACCAATAATTGTTTAATTTACAGGTTATAAATTGGGAAAGCACCCTCCATATTCCGGAAGCTGCCAAATTATCTCCCGAGAGCAAGGATCTAATCCTACAGCTATGCTCTGGTCAGGATACGAGACTCGGCAAGGATGCCAACGAGGTGAAGAACCACCCATTCCTGCACGGCATCGACTTCGATAAGGGGTTGCGGCGGCAGGTGGCGCCCTACATCCCGCGGATCGACTACGCTACCGACACGTCCAACTTCGACCCGGTGGACCCCGACAAGTTGCGCAACTCAGGCAGCTCCGACTCCAACAAGTCGGACAGTGAGCTGCTCGATAACGGCAAGACGTTCCACGGCTTCTTCGAGTTCACGTTCCGGAGGTTCTTCGACGATGGCTACACGAACAAAATCAACCTCGACGACAACGACAACCAGGGACCCGTGTACGTATAGAACGACACCCACAGTGATAAAAGAGACACTGAGACTAACTTGTAGGATTTTTTTACAAAGTGTGTGCCTTTGACTCTCTCTATTAAAACATTAGTTTTTGTAAACGTAACGAATATAACGTATTTAAAATTAATTAAAAAGCCGTATTGTTAATAATCCCGGTGATAATGTTGTAATATTGTATCGTTATGTATTTGTAAGAGTAATCTTATTTCATTGTAATATATGTAACGGATGGATCACAGTAGTGCATAGCCTAACTATGGTGCTGTAGCGCGGAGGGATGCGCCCGCCTCGCGATATCTAATGTCCATTCAATGTATACTATTTTTTGTAACTAGAGAAATTATTTATGAGATAAGAACAAGCTTACTGGAATTAGCGAATGATTGTCACTATATTTTCTTATGTATTTATCGAGGTAGGTCGCTTATGTGTGTTTGTTTATATACGTGTAAAACGTTTACTTCTGATTCATTAACGTCATACAAACATTGGCATAACTAGTAAAACGTACTGTGCTTCCATGTTGTCTACAGGACACTAGCTCATAATGTGTGCCTTAGAATTTCAATATTAACATTTTACAAGTGTATATTAAAGAATTTGTGAAGGGTCGATCGATTGTATACTACAACATAGTAGATAAAGTTTTATAACTCGACGTATGTACCGAGTGCAATACATATTTATTAACGAAACAAAAGTCGATACATACTTCATTTGCTGTTGTTGAAGTTTTACTTCGATATTTATTTTAGTAGAGCACATTTTGAGTCGAATTTTTGTGTTTAAAATATGCAAGATTTTGTAACTACCATTTAACTAACAATATCCAATATAGTCGCAAAGTAAATAACATAAAGTAATGAGAACAAAAAGGCGTTTTAGCCGCCATACAATAACAAACTGCTTGTTTGTGGTCGTTATAAGAAACACGCCATTTTTTCACTTGTACAGTAAAATATGAGTCAGTTCAATTTAAATTATGTGTTATTGAATGTAAATTGTTTTATTCTGAAATGAATCATGCTTATAAGTGAATGAAAATAAAATATGGGAATTTTTGTTAATATTTTCTTTCAAATCCTTGTACAAATATAGCACTGTAGGCCAATAATACCAACTATCTATTGAGCAGCTTAATATCATTTTGTAACAATGTGTATGAAAAAATATTTTTATGGTTCTAATAAAAAGTTTTGCACTCTCTGGTTAAAATCTTCAGCATACTTCAAATGAATATGATGTGTGCCTTCTGGGTATAGATGTATCCTGGAAGAAGAAAACAAAGTCATATTTTACATAATTATCATTGACATTTTGACACAAAGATGCAAAGTATAAAAAAAAAATGGTATTTACCTTGAACCATCAATGTGAGTGTGTAAATAGGAAATATGACTACAGTCCACCATAGCATCCTTCTGACCATACATTATGTATGTTGGGCATTTAATATCTTTAAGAAGATGAGCACAGATATTACCATTCTTCATTTTGACAATGGCTTCTTGACCATCTACCCATTCAGCCCAGTATTTCGATAATAATTCTTCTCCATATACCTCAATAAGAGGTTGCCTCATTCTTTTTGACCATGTTTTTGTATCCCTTATTTCTGTAATGAAAAATAAATATGGTACTCATAAAATGCAAGAAAGGCATTTCAAGATTTTCATTACCCAAGTCATACTTTTAACTAGCTTTACTTGAGTACAGAAAGAAAACTCACTCTTATACATTAACTCCAGTTCACTGGGCAAGATGAAAGAGTTGGAGCTCCAAACTACTAGCTTCTTGACAGCATCTTGGTATTTAGCAGCATGGATCAGACTTGTGGAGCCACCATCACTAAATCCCAAAACAGAGTATTTCGGAATTTTCAATGCCTTTCAAATAAACAAATGATAGAGTTAATTATTGGCAACACCATTTCTAATAGATGTACAAAATCAAAGATTAAATACTTAATAAATCCACCTTCATAAACTCATAAGCAGTGTCTGCATCCCTTTCATAGAAGTCTGTAGTAAACTTTTTTTCTGGTGGTCTGCTCTTGCCATAACCTGGGGGATCCCAAACTACCAGAGTGAACTTTTCACGGTTGAACTGTTCTACTTGAGGTTTTGCCTCAGTCCATATTGTGCCCAAAGCGCCAGGCAAGAACAAGACATGGTGAGGTCCATGACCAACTTTTACATAGTTAATATTATAGTTATTGATTTTTATTTTCTCTTCCTGAAAGTGAAACAATAAACAACAATCAAGTTTATACTCTGACCCCGTTCTGGCATGAGATCAAGCAAGGGTTACAAGTTACAACATGAATAACAATAATTGTGTTAGACTACCAGATATTGAGGAATAATTTTATTCATAACAATCAACAAAAACACTTTCAAATTAAAGAGTAGGTATTGTACTTAACTAAATACAAGTTTGTGAGTTCAACTATTTCATTTTATTATAATTTATATGAATTACCTTTGGAACCGCCGCTGCAGAAACAGCGCGACAAACATTTTTACTTAAATTAGTTATTGGTGAAGTTATTTTTCTTAACAACATGGTTTGTTTACTAGTAAATTGTGTTAAGCTAAGTTTTATCTTAGCGTTTTATATATTTCTTAACAGCGCGAATTCTACACGACACTGTTTTATCTACTGATAACTGTTTGTTTAGTGAATAAAAATAGATTATCATGCAATATTGCATTATTGTTGTTGTAGGTGTAAATTCAACTTTAATACAAAGTGCTAAGGAATGATTAGAATGATAACAGCTGAGCAAAATGACAGCAGGATAGCTGCATTCTGTCTTACATGAGAGAGAGGAGAATTTGTTGCTAAACATACTAACTTTAGTTTTCCAAGTTATGTTTCATGTAAAAGAATTCAAATATTTTCTTGAGACAATATTAATGTTGCCAATACAATAAACATGTTTTAAATTTTTTGCTTTTATTAGATACAGAACACAATGCTATAACTGTTTTTTCATGGTTATTATAAGAAAAACAAATTATAACTTGCACTATCTGGTAAAAACAGTTTTTATTCTGAAACAAGTCATACTCAAAAAATTAAACATGAGTAGCAGCATAAATTATTGAATAAGGGTCATTTTACATTGCCACCACAGAAATATTCAAAGATTTTTAAGGTTTCAATAAAAACTCTTGCACTCTTTGGTTGAAATCTTCAGCATACTTCAAATGAATGTGATGTTTGCCTTCTGGATACAGATGTATCCTGGAAGAAAAGCAAAAAATAAAATAAAAACCTTTACTTATGCAAGCTCATGAGCTGAAGGCTCTCTTTAGGCTTACCTTGAGCCACTAATATGAGTGTGTAAATGGGAGGCATGGACACTATCCACTAAAGGATCCTTTTGCCCATACAAAATGTATGTGGGGCATTTGATATTTTTTAGGAGCTCAGAACAGAGGTTGCCATCCTTATGCTTGAAAAGTGCTTCCATTCCATCTACCCAGTCAGCCCAGTATCTGGCAAATAGTTGTTCTCCATAGATCTCAATTAAAGGCTCCCTCATCCTTTTTGACCATGAATTTATATCTCGAATTTCTGTAAAGAAACACAGGATTTTAGTGTTGCAACACTAATTTCTAGTCTAGATCAGTTGTGCTTTGCACAGCCCAACATACACTGGCTGACAAATTAAATGTTTTTTTTTAATACATAATCTTGTAAGGGAACTTACTCTTATACATTTCCAGTTCATTTGGCAAGATAAAAGAGTTGGTTCCCCATACCACTAGTTTGTTGACTGCATCTGGATACTTGGCAGCATGAATCAAACTTGTAATTCCACCATCACTGTGTAGGCTATTATCCTACCTACAGTTTGGTCGCTCGGCCGACTTACGAGTCGCGCGGCTAGCGGCTCGACACGCCGCCGCGCGCCGCCTCCACCCCGCGCGCTAGACGCGTCCCGCGGTCGCCCTGGCAGTCCGCGCAAACCAGCCATAGTGCTAACTACTGTTTTTCTGTTTTGATTTTTTATATTGTGTTATATTATTTTATTAAACTTTCATAAATAGTTAGAGCTGTGTTTATTGTGAAGAGTTCCAATTCCAAACCACCAATAGACACACACACTCTACAGTGGTGACCCCGAGAAGTTAACACGTGCAAGTGCTACCTACCTAATATAGTGTAAAATACGCGGACTCATAAACTGTTATAATAAAGGATAACTTTAGTGACAAACAAAATGAATAATACCGTGCAGGTGAACGTGGATGATGCAGAAAAGTCTCAAGATGTTTTTCGAGTAGGTGTGCGCGTCCCGCCATTTTGGCCGGAGAAGCCCGCGATTTGGTTCGCACAAATAGAAGGACAGTTCGCGATATCCAATATTACGGCAGACACAACCAAATTTTATTACGTCGTCAGTCATCTCGATCCACGGTACGCAACAGAGGTCGAAGATATCATCGTGAATCCACCAGCGACCGATAAATACGTAATATTGAAGGCGGAGCTCATAAAGCGACTCTCAGAATCCCGCGAGAAAAAGGTGCACCAACTGCTGACACACGAAGAGCTTGGCGACAGGAAGCCGTCGCAGTTCCTCCGACACCTGCAGCACCTCGCTGGTCCAAAAGTTCCTGAAGAGTTTTTAAGAACGATATGGTCGAGCCGCCTGCCGAGCAACATACAATCTATAATCGCATCTCAGGCATCCGCGCGTCTCGATGTGCTAGCTGATCTTGCTGACAGAATACATGATGTTGTGCCGAGAGGTCATCAAGTTGCGGCGACATCAACACAAGGGGTGAGTGAAATGGATACTATGTGTAAACAAATGACCGAATTAACGAAGCAAGTCCAGTCACTAATGCAAAAGGTCAATGACCTTTCCCGCCCAAGCCGATCAAAAAGACGCGAAGACCGCTCGAAATCCCGCCAAAACCGATCTCAGTCACGTAATAAACATCCAACTTGTTGGTATCATTACAAGTTTGGTGCTAAGGCCACCAAATGTGTTCAGCCGTGTGAATTTCAGCCGGAAAACTGCACAAGCAGTCAGTAATGGCGGCTGACGACTGCTCTGCATGTAAAGGCCGCCTATTTATCACAGATAAACGCACTGGCATACAGTTTCTCGTAGATACAGGTTCAGACGTGTGTGCCTACCCTAAATCGTACTTACGTAATCAGCTGCAATATAGTAACAAATGTAACTACGAACTTGTCGCTGCAAATGGCACTCCGATACCTACATACGGTACTTATCAGCTAAATCTTAACCTCGGATTACGTCGTGAGTTTACTTGGAAGTTTATTATTGCTGATGTTTCAAGGCCAATCATAGGTGTTGATTTTTTAAGTTTTTATAACTTATTAGTCGACTGCAGGCAACAGAAGTTGATCGACTCAATAACAAATATGACCGTCGGCGCGCCTTCATCTCACGGAATAACACACGAACTGCTGTCGTTGAAAATGTTTACAGGTCATTCAACTTATCTCGACTTATTACGATGTTATCCAGAAATAACAAGACCAGCTGGATCACAAAATGTGCCAATTCACAATACAAAACACCACATTAGAACGACGTCTGGCCCACCGGTAACATCACGACCGCGTCGTTTGGCACCGGACAGACTGAAGATCGCGAAAAAAGAATTTGAGGAAATGTTACAAAATGGAACAGCTCGTCGCTCTGAAAGTCCTTGGTCGTCCCCATTACATCTCGTACCGAAAAAAGACGACGGCTGGAGGCCATGTGGCGATTATAGGCAATTAAATTCACGAACAATACCTGATCGGTATCCAGTGAGGCACATCCACGACTTCGCATACCAGCTATCAGGATCCACCATATTTTCTAAAATTGATCTCGTGAAAGCATTTAACCAAATACCGGTTTTTGAAGACGACATTAAGAAAACAGCGATCACAACACCATTCGGACTTTTTGAGTTTACTGCCATGACTTTCGGTTTGAGGAACGCTGCGCAGACGTTCCAAAGATTTTTAGATGAAATCCTTCAGGGATTAGACTTCACGTTCGGATATCTAGACGATATCCTCGTGTTTTCAAAAGGGGAGACAGAGCACGTTGGGCACTTGACACAAATATTCAACCAGTTAAAAAAATATGGAGTAGTAATTAACACCAACAAATGTGTCTTAGGTGCTAGTGAAGTTACTTTCTTGGGTTATCACGTATCTGCAGCTGGTATACGTCCCCTCCCAGAAAAAGTAAAGGCGATCCAGGAATACCCCCTCCCTAAAAATGCTAAAGAGTTGCGAAGATTTCTAGGGATGATTAATTTTTACAGAAAATTTCTCCCTGGTGCCGCTCAAATCCAAGGCCCTCTCAATCAAGCTTTAAGTGGCCCAAAAATCAAAGGAACAACGCTCATCACTATAACACCTGAAATACAAAAAGCGTTCGACGCATGCAAAAATAACTTATTAGAAGCCACTCTCATCTCACATCCCGATCCACAAGCTGAGTTAGCACTTTTTACCGACGCTTCGGATGTGGCCATCGGAGCGGTCTTACAACAACAAATAAATGACAGCTGGCAACCACTGGGATTCTTTTCTCGCAAGTTATCTCCTGCTCAGACGAAACATAGCACTTACGATCGTGAATTGCTCGCAATACATGAAGGAATAAAATACTTTAGGTATATGGTCGAAGCGAGAACATTTAAAGTGTTCACCGATCATAAACCCATTACATTCGCCTTCACGACAAGAAGAGACAACTGTTCACCTCGTCAACACCGCTATCTCGATTATATCTCTCAATTCACAACTGACATCAACCACATATCAGGAAATGACAACGTAGTCGCCGACGCATTTTCACGACTGGAAAGCATCGACACTACCATCAACTACAAAGAACTGGAAAACGAACAAGAAAACGACCAAGAATTACAGAGTTTGCTACAAAACAACACGGCGTTACAGTTAGAGAGAGTGAAAACTATGGATGCCTACATTTACTGTGACAAGTCTACTTCACGTCCTAGGCCATTCATCACACCAACTTTTCGAAAAGCAATCTTCAACAACCTACACAATCTCAGTCATCCAGGCCCCAACGCTACTGCCAAACTAGTGTCAGAAAGATTTGTGTGGCCTCAGATTCGTCGTGACTGCAAAACATGGGCTCAACAATGCACTGATTGCCAACGCAACAAAGTTACCCGCCATACCCACTCTCCTCTCTCCTTATTCCCTGTTCCTTCTAACCGTTTTTCCCACGTCCACCTTGACATAATAGGCCCTATGCCACTTTCTGCTGGTTTCAGGTACTGCCTTACAGCTGTGGACAGGTATACTCGATGGCCAGAAGCCTACCCTCTAGCAGACATCACAGCGGAGACCTGCGCTAGCGCTTTCATTTCTGGCTGGGTCGCTCGTTTCGGATGTCCAGAGAAAATTACCACTGACCGAGGAAAACAATTTGACTCGCAGCTGTTCCAGTGCATGTCGTCGATCATAGGCGCCTATCATTGTCCCACAACAGCTTATCACCCGCAATGCAACGGCCTAGTGGAGAGAATGCACAGACAGCTGAAAGCCGCCATAATGTGCCACAACAACGCGCAATGGTCGGAGGTGCTTCCTCTTGTTCTCCTGGGTATGAGGAGCGCCTGGAAGGATGATCTTCAAACCTCTTCAGCTGAATTGGTGTACGGTGAGCCACTGCGATTACCTGGTGAGTTCATTAAACCAGTAACACACAACATCGTAGATGAAGCAGACTTCGCAGCACGGTTAAGAAGACACATTTCGAGACTGTCACCTGCATCAACATCCGGCCATGGTGAGAAAACGTTTTACGTGCCTAAAGACCTAAATACTGCCAGTCACGTGTTCCTGCGGAAAGGACCTCTGAAGAAGTCTTTAGAATCACCTTATTCCGGTCCACACAAAGTCATCGAAAGAGGATCAAAAACCTTCACAATAGACGTCCAAGGGAAATCCACAACTGTTACCATTGATAGGCTAAAACCAGCCTACATGGCTAACAACAATGATAGCCCGAAAATACCACCGTTACCGCAACCACCATCACCACCGCCGTCAGCTTCATCGCCAGCATCGCCACTATCGCAGCCGGAAACTACCACAAGAAGCGGGAGAACTGTCAGATTCCCGCGACACCTAGTTCACTATCGACCGTGAACCGGTCTCAGCGGGGGAGTGATGTAGGCTATTATCCTACCTACAGTTTGGTCGCTCGGCCGACTTACGAGTCGCGCGGCTAGCGGCTCGACACGCCGCCGCGCGCCGCCTCCACCCCGCGCGCTAGACGCGTCCCGCGGTCGCCCTGGCAGTCCGCGCAAACCAGCCATAGTGCTAACTACTGTTTTTCTGTTTTGATTTTTTATATTGTGTTATATTATTTTATTAAACTTTCATAAATAGTTAGAGCTGTGTTTATTGTGAAGAGTTCCAATTCCAAACCACCAATAGACACACACACTCTACAACTGAATCCCAATAAAGAGTATTTGGGTATTTTTAAAGCCTAGAAAATAAATTATTGAGTATTTTATAAAATCCATCCAAATTTGTATGACTACTGTAGCTGGTTACTGTCAACCTGCATCATCATCCTCCTGCTGGACAAAAGCCCACAAGGTACCAGTTATTTTCGTATCGCATTACTGAGTTGTGGACTGCTGCTTGCTTGGATTATATGCTTTAGCTCAGTTTTTGTAAGCAGTGTCAATATCTCAAATATTTAATGTTTTTTTTTCTTGTCTGACTGAAATAACTATTTAAGAAACTAATTTTATAGCTACCTTCATGAACTCATAAGCCATGTCTGCATCCTTTTCATAGAAGTCTGTAGTAAACTCCTTTTCTGGTGGTCTGCTCTTACCATAGCCTGGGGGATCCCAAGCTACTAAAGTGAGTTTCTCCCGGTTGAATCCCTCTACTTGAGGTTTTCCTTCAGTCCATATTGTGCCCAAGGCACCAGGCAAGAATAGGGCATGGTGGGCTCCATTACCAACTTTAACATAGTTTATATCACAGTTTTTGACTTTTATTTTCTCTTCCTGCAACATTGTAATAATAGTTTAAAAATTGATTACTTTGTACTTTGACACTATTGTAACACCAAGTGACCTTTCATAACAATAATTACGATAGACAGACGTATTCCAATACAAGGAATAGCTAATTAGGACACTTTATCAAAACCGAACATCAACAGGTAAACATTAATATGACCACCGAGCAGCATAAACCCATCACACAAAATGTATGACAGAAACTATTGGTTACCTAAATGAAAATCAGCATAAAAATAAATTACCTTAACTGCCCCCGAAGAGAGAGCGCGACAAACATTTTTACTTAAATTATAAAAAATCGGTGAAGTTATTTTTCTTAGTAACATGTTTTCTTTGGCAGTAAATTACGATTAAAAGCAATTTTTGTTGTATTTCATTAACAGCACTGGTTGATACGTATAATCCACTGTTATCTGGTTGTTATTTACAATGAATAAAAACAGAATTACATTTGATTGTAGTCTTATCAGTTCAAACTGGAGGTGAAAATTGAGCGTTTTATCACCGATGAACCTGGAACACACCTGGAAGAAATAGAATGATATCAGAGCTTAATGACAGCAGGATAGCAATAGGTTTTTCCCTAAAGAGAGACAAAGGTAGAGAAAATGATGCTACTCCTAGAAAGCATTATTTACAGATTATTTTGATTCCGTACCACGCAAAAGATGAGATTTTTGAACTTGTATTCAAAGTAAGCACCGGTCCGTGGTCGGTACTATTTTAATATTGTAAGAAATATTTTAAATATGATTTTATGAGATAAACATTTTATAGAACAACATTGACTTATACGACAAAACGGTAACTCTTCCTGTGAAGTTAACGTTTTGTGGTTGTGTTGGATAGTTTCATGACAGTCGTAGTTATAATCCAGAAAAAAACAGGCGTGACTGTCACGGGAACAGCAAAATCAAAGGGCAAACTGTAAACTGAAACAGGTTTTTGTTGACAACTAAGTTCACATAACTATTCACAAGCACTCGATTGGCTGTCATATCCAATCGATCGACAGTCCTATCGAAACTCATTATCACAAAACTCATATTCACAAAACCGAAACCGAGTATTCGATTCGATATGAAGACATCAATCCTGCCGCTGTCGAAGTGCAATCGAACCAAAAATAAAAGTGCTGTTAACTAATTTAGGCATTGTCTGAAGTACGTATACGTATTGCATGTAAAGTTTTACAATTGTTTTGACCGCTGCATACATATTTATACGATTTTTCGTGGTAATGTAATCCTTACTAACTAAATTATTTGGGTTGATGAAGTACAGGGCTCTGCCATCCAGGAACCGTCGGCGTGCCGCATATCAACAGAAGCAGAAGTTGTCTCTTCAACAAATACTACTCCGTGGATATTATAGCGCTTTGCCATAGTCGGAACTATGACGCCATCTGTAACATACCACAAACTAAGAGTCGTGGCGGATCCATTTATTAATATCATTTTTAAATATATTTATAGTTACCCAACGGATATTCAGTATAATCTATAGTAAAATTTATAGAAATACTCATTAAAGATAATTTATATTCTACATTAAACTGCCACAAATGTTCATTTTCTAGCATGCCGATCGACGATCGGATCTGTGAATAGCGTTTTGCCTGTCATTCGATTAAAAATTCAGATAATCGAACAACTGTCTATGATCGATTCGATTGTTTGTGAATGAGTTCAGGGAAAACAGAAAAATACTCGCGCAGGCTCGAGCCTCCTCTGGTCACAATTTACACCAAGAGCAGAAACGCGCTTCGAGACGGTGCAACATTGAGAGAAGGCTCGAGACCGCGCATCAACGCGAGTCTATTCGAAAATCTGGGATAATTATGGCAGAATGAGCACGTTAGCACTTGCTCGCGCGGTCTCAGGTATCGTCGAGGACTCGCGCGGCTATGCTTGATGCCCGCGTCGATATTTATTTAATTTTCTACTTTAAACAATGGTAACGCTGGTCCTACATTCAAGATTTTTTCGTCTGTCTGAACTGAACCTTAATAGGGTTTAACAACATCGCTGTTGTGTATTGAGTTGATGATCGCACGATGTTTCTTACTCTAGAAAATGACGATTTTGTGCGACAGAAAATGATAGACCATGTAAAATGTGATTCCGCGCTGATAGCTGATGTTATTCTACCCTTAAATGTTACTCAGGAGGGATAGAAATAATACAAAACAATAGTAGGTATTAAAATTTTATTATCAGTGTGACGCACGACACGCCCTAGCAAATAAACTAGCATTAAATGTTAAAAGCAAAGACAGTTTCTTAAAATAAATTAATCTTCCATTGATGCAAAATATTGTGACGGTGGTTAACCCTGCACAGATACAGATGACAAAATATTTACCTGACCATAGACATCTCTCAACTGACTTACAATACAAGGATCACTTCTCTAAAGGAATACTTATACAACCAAGCTTTGGTTACTTTTCACTGACCCATTAATCCAAAATGCCTTGACGAAAATTGACACAGCGATGCGTCGAATCAAAATAGCTCCCGGCTATAATTATTTGCAGTGAAAATGCATACAAAAATTAACATAATACTATTTTATAGCTTACAAGTAAAACGAATGAATAATAAAGGCATTGGAGATATTGTGTTTACTTCTGTGAAGTGTCTACATGTTTATAGTTAACATTCTGACATACAAATCAATAGTACATCGAGACATACAGGCACCTCAAGCATTCTATACTATTATTTTCAGATTGATCTCAGCACTTTTTTAGCTAGTTGTAATATTAATATAATAAAAATATCTTTTGTGATTTTAACTGCAAATTCGAACAATATAATTAGCACCACGATGGATCAACACCAGTGATATAGGTTAAAGGCAGTGCTAATGTTACACAAGACGGGAATTTAGCGGCGGAAGGCGGGTGTACGCACACAGACAGGCCCCAAACACGACGTCATGTTTTTAGTGTATTAAAATTCAGTCGAGTGCAGTACTGAGATCGCCTTAGAGCTTACACCTAACATAACATCATGATACAGGAATTTGTTTGTAATTGTTACGTTAGTCGCAAGAGTAGCGTATATTTAAGATTATTATAGTTCTCCGGCGTGGCAGGCGTCCTCGTAACTCTTGCCCTTCTGCTCGGGATCCAGCTTGATCATATCGTCGATACGGAGGATGGTGATGGCGGCTTCTGTGGCGAACTTCAGGGACTTCACCTTGGAAATGGCCGGCTCCAGAACTCCAGCTGCTAAGTTATCACGTAAGACGCCTTCTGTCAGGTCCAGGCCCACCCACTTCAGGTTCGCGTGTTCAACCTGAGAAAAAAGAAGAAATTTAGAGGCAGAAATCCACGACACTAAAATGTTCTGCAAAAATATTTAGTTTCAATTCCACAAAACATCGATCGAGGTTTGGATATCACATACATTTTTATCACGCCCGCTCGAAGTGAGGCATGATAAAAATATACACATACAAAAGGTGCAGCAATTTAACAGCAGGTAGAAATCAGGTACGAGAATAATTTGCTGGAATTAATAGAAACCTGACTAAATCAGGAGCATTACCTTGGTCTGTGATGAGTTGTGGTAAGCACGGAGCTTGGCGACTAGATCAGTGGCGTCCCGCGCGGCGTTGACAGCCAGAGTTTTCGGGATGATCAGCAGTGACTGTGCGAATGCGGCGATAGCTAACTGCTCGCGAGAACTCTGTAAAAAGATGCAAGCATGGATGGTGAATGAGAGATAACCTACGAGATAAGATTGTAATCATTCTGGCCAGCACTTGTACATGATAAGTATCAATACTAGCATCTCAACAGATCTGTTTGCAATTTGGCATACAGATAGACCACATCCTGGCTGACACAATACTTTTTATCCTAGTAGTAAGTTCCAGCGCGATAATTTCCTACCACTACGTGGACGAAACCGCGGACAAAAGCTAGTCTTATGATATCTAAAACTAATTACCAGTGTAGTAGCGAAGTTCTCCAAGTATATCGACAGCGCAGCCTCCACGGCACCGCCACCGGGCGCGAGGCGACCAGACTCCAGTACTCGTCGCACGGCGCACAGCGCGTCGTGAGCGGAGCGTTCCATCTCGTCACAGTACGCGTCGGTGGGACCGCGAAGGATTATTGAAGCTGCGGTACGGGCTACTGGGCTGTGGATGACAAGGATTAAGGGATAAGTTTAAAGGATAGGTTTGTAAAAATTACTTTGAAAGAAGGTTTCATGGAAGCTTTGTAATTAGTGAGATTGTTGAAGCAGAAGGACCTAGTTCAAATGGACGCGTCCCTAATGAATTTTCGACTGCAGATGTTCGCCAAAAGCGCGATTTATTATATTTCAGTCAAGGTAAACAGAGATTCAAGACACATGTGTGAGAAAAATAAATAAATTAAAATTACGTAGATTACAAAAAAAAAACCCTCACCCCTTGATAAGAATGAGCTGGTCATCGCAAATCTGTTCCTGCACAACTTCTGCCGCCTCTCCGATCATGCTGGGCTCAAACACTTCTTCTCCCTCCATGTTAGTCAGAGAAGTCAAGAACGCTGCTCCAGTAGCCTTGGCAATCCTCTTCAGGTCTGCTTTCTTGCACCGTCGCACACCCATAGCTCCGTTTTCGACGAAGTACTTCAGACACAGGTCGTCGATACCGCCTGAGCATAGGATGACGTTGACGCCGGTTGAAAGGATCTTTTGTAGACGCTCCTTGGTGATGTCCAATTCTCGGGCGCGAATGGCTTCTAGCTTTTCGGGGTCGCTTACCAAGACCTGGAATTGATAATCAGCATCAGTCTCTACTAGTAAATAAAAAAGGACAGTTTCTCTAGCTAGTTTTATAGACTTGTTGCCTAAATATATGTATGACGGGATTAGCAGCATCCAGAATATTTTACAAGTGGGTAAAATTCCTAATGCATATAATTTTGAGTTTAGGACAGTCAACTTTGGTAGTGTAGTAGTTTCACTAAAAGAAAATATTTTTGTTTACCTGAACACCAAGCTTCATCTTGGTCTTCTGTAGAGAGAAATCGAGACACGCAATCTTCGCGTTCAGAATCTTCTTAGGCATGGCTTGGGAAGCCACAGTGCAGTTCAGGGCATAACCCTTGACCAACACACTCTCCCTGGCACTACGACCATGGGCCTTCAAGATGTTGACGGCCTTGATAGGGTATTGCGCATTTCCTTTGTGGTCTGTAACTTTGATAGCCTGTACAGCGTCAACTACCATCTCAGAAAAGAAATCTGCATCACTGCAGTTGGTGTTAAGGTTATATTATTGTTTATAAAAAGCGGACAGTCATAACATAATAATTATCTGTTTTATAATCATCATTATCAGTCAGTAAAATTTATATTGTATTCACATTGTAAGATGTATATTAGTATTAGGATTAGAGGAGTTTATGTTGTTGTCACTATGGCGAATGCTGCATATACCTGTAATAGGCATACATACCAGTACTTTTATATTTTTTTTTTATTGTCTCCTATACATGTTTAGTATGTAATGCTGTTGGTGTACCAAATAAAAAAAAATACATTGATGTTTCATTGATGGATCATTCAGAAATGTTGTAATGACATCATGAACAACATAGTAGATTCATGTGCAATGCTAGAACAAAGAGTAACCTTGTTATTCTACAGTTGATAGTTTGATTTCTTACAACATTTACAACAATCAGAACAGAATGAAAAATCTCATGAGGAAAGTTTTAATTGGACTCATCATTGGATTTGTTGTTTTGGCTGGAATTGGATATTATGAGGTAATTCTTTACGAAGGCAGTGCCTACCTGCAATGCACGCACCTGACATCCACCTTACCCTTCCGGGATTCCACACATTGTTAGGTGATTTAATATTGGGGTCTCTTAAAAGCTCAAAATCATATCAACATCAACAATAAAAATTATGTTTTTGAAAGGATACGCTCCAATAAGTTTGGATGACATAGTAGTCTTGGCGGCGTTGACAATGGATGCTCTGCCGAGTGACTCCACAGTGACTGTGAGGTTGTCCTGCACATACTTGACAGCCTCTTTGCACGCTAGACGGTAACCAGAGATAATACTTGTAGGGTGAATCTTGTTCTTCACTAGTTCATCAGCATTCTAAAAAAAAATAATCATTAAATAAATAAATAACAGATGTTTATCACTTGAGCTATTTCTATTGCCCTGAAACACAATTTTATTAAAATAGCAAGACAATTCTCATTTAAAGATTGTTTAACTACCTACACTTATGAAAAACATTGATTTTTAAGTGTTGACATGTTGTCAGGGTAACAAATAAGGAACATTACCTTCAAAAGTTCAGCAGCGATGATAACAACTGATGTGGTACCATCTCCAACCTCCTCATCTTGTAGCTGTGCCAATTCTACCAACACTTTAGCGGCAGGGTGCTCCACCTCCAACATCCTAAAAACATTTGACATTGACTTGGGAGATTTATTTGTAAGGAAGGCTTGGAACAGAGAACATTGTATCTTTGTGAAATTATGAGTTCACAATTTTTTTATTTTTACTGGTGTTTTTATAGGGTATGAACATTTTCAGTACCATTAATATATTAAAGGTAATAACCATTAGCACTTCCAGTAGGTAAATTATTTATGAAAATAGTTATAGAACTTACTTGAGAATGGTGGCACCATCATTTGTGACCGTTACATCTCCAATGTCATCAACCAACATTTTATCAAGTCCCACAGGCCCCAGCGAACTCTTTACTATGTTGGCTATAGCTGCCGCTGCCATGACTGTGAATCATTTTAACATCATCAGAATTTTCATTGTCTCCCATTAATGCATAGGTTATTTAAGTACAACAAAAATATCGCTAAAAGTACACTAACTTAAGCTGAAATATAAGTTTTTATGGCTAAAAAGCATTTGAAATATAGTTTTCGTCACATTTTCATTTCTTTTTCGAGATATTTACAAAAATGTAACCATAAGTCGCGATGCATGTGATCTACCGGAGTACAAAAACCTCATGTGAATAAGAGTGAATTATCATATTAATATTACCATTTTGACTTCTGACTGACGCCCCTGATGATCTGGTCCCTGCGACGGATAAAGCTTGAGCGATTGTCGACATTTTTAATAGAAATTTAACACAAAGTTCATAAAATAATCGCCCGTCACACTTTTTTGATTCTGGAAGAACCTCTCAATGTTGCCAAACTACAAAATGAAATGACAAATGACAATTCATTGTAAATTGCCAGTACAGTAGTAAATAAAAATGGTGAGGTTTTATTCTAAATAAAAAATACTATAGTCTTTTTTATTACATTACGTGAAAGATCTAAAAATATGTTTACATTAACTACTAAATTGCAGTTTTGCTGAGAGGAATACGAATTAAAATGACGTCACACCTATATTTAAAAGCTTGTTTTTAAAAATGTTTATTTTTTTTATTTTTAACTATAAGCTTGTTTAGTTAACCATCTGATCATTCCCAGTAAATAAAAGGCTACCATGCCGCTACAACGGTCGCTGTCGTGAACTTTGCGATTGAAATTTGAATAGTAAGTCCATGGTGCTCTCGAGACGACCACTGGGATTTCTGATTATGGCATTTTTATATGATGTAGTTTATTTTAAGAATCAATGTGGTTTTGATAGCTGCCCCCGTATTCACAACACTTCGATTCGATTTCGATTTCGGAAAGTCATATGTCTATCTCGCTCGTTTTCTTATTGTCAAAAAAACTTTCCGAAATCGAAATCGAATCGAAGCGTTGTGAATACGGGGGCTGGATTTCTGAAATAACATAACATGACATCACGCCTATTCCCTGTCGAACAAGTAACGCTTGGCTCATGTGGGCGTTCAAAACTAAGTTCTTTAAAAACACCACCACACATGGGCGTCACCATTGGGGAGGAAAGGGCGGCTCCGGATTTAACAAAAAGTTGTAACTTTTCCTGCCTGATGCCACAGAATTAGTAAGTATGTAACAAATTGTAGCACACAGTAGAATCAATCTCAAACTTAAATATTTTTAAGGCTTAAAATGAGCACCTGAGTACTCTTACTACCGCAAAAAACTAACATTCTTTAAACCAACGCGCGCGTTTCGTACTTTGAACCCTGCAAAAAAATTTAATCACAGAGGCTCCTTTTTCTGCCCCTGGATTGGCACTCTTAATAAATTTTTGCATGACTAACCGGTATAAACAGAGGCTGCAATTAATTAGGAACACAAGCTTCCTAAAAATGAAGAATGTGGACATTTTGATGTCAAATAACATTTCTGAATTTATTCAAGGCAAGATGTGAAAATTTTCGAACTCGCTTCATTCGTCTTGCAGCCTACTTTCTCTTGAATTTTATCTTTGTTTATAAGTCACCCAAGTAACTCCGGTAGGTTGAAACTAGAAACAATTCTAACATATCTAAGGTAGGTAGGGTTTTAAAATGTTCGAGCTCGCTTCGCTCGCTCTTCAGACGACCAAGTTTATCCTTTGTGTAGAATCCAAACAGTTCTAACTTGACCAAGGCAAATTATCAAAAAAAAATTTTTCAAGCTCGCTTCGCTCGCTCTTGCTGCCTGCTTCCTGTTGCATTTTTACTTTTAATGTAGATTAATCAAGTAACTCCTGTATGAAAGATCGAAACAATTCTAACCTTGAAGACGGCATGATGTAAAAATTATCGAGCTCGCTTCGCTCGCTGCTGCAGCCTACTCTCCTTTGGATCTTAACTTTGTCTATAGGTTGCTCAAGTTACTCCGGTAGGTCGAAACAATTTTAACCTGTCCAAGGTAGGGTGTTCAAATCTTCGAGCTCGCTTTGATCGCTTTTGGAGCCTCAGTTCCTTTTATTAAATGATCTCCCTAAGTCGATTAAGTAAAATCTATTTCTGAATGAAAAATGTAATTAGGAAACTTAACCCTTACAAATCCGTTTTTACTCGCAGCTTTCTGTCCCCTCTCTAGATCAAAAACTGGCGACGCCCTTGCCACCATTTCTAAAAATGTTAATTAACCCGTCTTCTTCTGAAGACCTTAATTTACTGTCCACCTACAGATACAGGGAAGTTATTTTAAGCACGCAAAACTTCGTCACGTACTATCACGAGTGCTTTTCCCAATTCTGGTGGAGGTCGCGCCGCGCGCCGTCTCGCTGGTCACGTAACTACCCTACCTACCCTTTTACTGAATAGTACGTGATAAATGTATCAAATGTCAGCCCAACGCCGTACGGACGTATGAAAGTTAACTCATATTTCCTGGCATCGTAAATCTGTGTCTTATTCGGAGACGTTTCGTTATTGGTGTGATAAAGTTATTGTTAGTTGTGTCGTTGTCTTGTTGGCCCTATTAGAAATCGGTACCTACTAAGTGCATTTTTTTTTTAACATCTCCTCCGCCTCAACTGCCGCTATATGTATGTAGGTATTATTCAAATGTTCGACTTACTTCGGGTTTAATACCGGGTCGGACCGTTTTTTTGGCTTTTTCCTGTAGTACTTCTCTTAGTTCCAAACTGAACAATTTTCACAATTTTAATGAAATGCAATTTTACGTTATACTAATTATTAATAAGAAACAACAGCTTAGGTATACAATATTTATACCTATACTTACTTAAGCTGTTTTTAAAGAAAGAAACGAAACGAAAAAAAACTAGTTTTGAACTTTATATTCCTACCTGCCTTGTGACTCTTACAATGGAACCATGGTAATATAACACCATCGATGATCAAAAAGCAGCTACCCAATTCAACGTTTGAAGACCAACCCCGTAAAAAATGAGCTACGCCGCCGTAGGACATTCGCTACGACTGCTACGAGCTACGCCGGTTGTCGTAGAGGCGCGTAGCACTGGAATTGTATTTTACGTAGGGTTATGCTTTTCACTTTTACGGGTTGTGTCTTAACCTAAGTAGGTATATTTTCACACCCATCTTTAGCATTAACATAATAGGTACGTAGTATAAAACAAAGTAGTTTTTCAAGCCTGTCTACTCTACTACACAATGAATTTCCATATTATGAAGTCACTATTAAAGTACAAATAAATAAATTATTAGTAGCATAATAAGTTTGTTCAACATGGGTATTGAACCTAGGTCCTTGCTGTCGTTTAGCAAGCCCCGGTCCTAAATGGACCTTTGACCTGAACTTTCACATTACGTAGTTCACACATGTTTCGGAACCTACTCGAAATTATGCACAAAAAAAAAATGTTTGTAGACTCTGCTTTTTTCTTCCGGAAGTGTGACAAATCTCCTTTCATTATAAACTAAAGGGATGTATTGTTTATCTCATATCAAATAAAGCTGATTTTACTTCAGACACCAGTTTTTCGTAAAATAACATAAAGCGAATGACGAATTCATTAAAAATATAACCCCTAAACTTTCACAAATCCAGTTTTAAACATTTTTCTCTATTCTCTGTAAGTAAAGTGGTTGTTTACGTTTACCCGGCTTTTAAATCCGCACGATGTCGATTGCAATTCATGTCAAGCGACGTGAATAAAAGCTGACAATATCTCAGAGAACTTTAGCCGACGTTCATTGGAATGCTCCGCAACGCGTACCGTATCTATACGAGAGAATAATCTCGTTTTCTGCGGCTTTTAACGAAAGCCCGATACGGAGTCGCAGAGCAAAACAAATAGCGGGTAGCTGTGCACATGCGCGCGGCGACGCACGCACGCGCCTCCGCTCCGCGCGGCAGTCGCGCGCCGCCCGTCGCCGCGCCCGCACGTGCGAACCTTGTCTGCCGCGCTCCCACCACGCGCTAAATGGCGCCCAAACCGGGACCTCGCTCACGCGGGTAAGTCCGTTACATAATCACATTATTTTAACATAAAATTAATATTCGTCCTTGAGATGACAAGTGGTCCATGACGCAGCATCCGCGAGGATCTCCGAGGGCGTGGTAGGGCATCGACTGGGGAGGGGGGCACGGAGTCGGCGTGCTGGCGATAGCGCGCCGCCTGATAAGGTTGCAGCCCTCCCACTGTCAACAAACCCTTACATTATATAAAACATTGGACACTTATAAATGAGCGTAAAAACGAGTGGCAGCGGAGAGTCATCTCGAAGACGTGTATCTATTGATTTTCACTTCGCGTTCCGAAGACTCTGCGGCTGTTGCCTGAGACACAATTAGATATATTGTCGCAGCCTCTTTAACATTCAGCTGCGGAACTGTCGCTCAACGACTTAGAATCACGGGTTCTTGTACTGCCTGTACAGATACACTCTTTACTCCACAATTACTCTTGTTGACATGTGGTAATCTTTGCGGTTAGGCCTTGCTTCATTCCTTCGTGAGCGAATTTGCTGCAAAGTACCTACAATCTAGCATATTTATGTATCTTTAGTGGTCAATGCTGTATTTGTCACGTGTTCACGTAAGCAGAAATTTAAATAGCGTAAATTGTTAGAGATTGCTTAAGCGGGATGATGTAGATGTGTGCCTTGGACCCTTATAATAAGGTACATTTTTAGTATAGTGGCTATTTCCTTCAATTTAATTTGTAGTCGAAGCTTTGGTCTTGCGTACATAACACCTATACACTTCCTTTCATAGGATGGTTTCGATACAATAGTTTATTTTTCGAAACAGAGAGCTAAATTGCCTGACCGTAGACTTGAAAAAGGCATTAGAGGTTTGGGATATTAAACAAGCAATAACTATGTATAAGTGCTATTTCACTACAAGTTTTGCCAAATTAAAATTTATGAATACCTTAATAGGGCTAATACTTACAGCAGCCAGCAGCGTATTAGGTTCATAAACGTTCGTAAAGCTCATTTTATGTTTGTGTACCATGTGTCGTGGTTGCAAAACCAGTCCAACTAAGTGTAACCAGTCTTTCTAAGGGGTATCTTGTTACTTACCCAATAGCAGATTTGTCAAACGAGGCAAGGTCAAACAGGGTATTCTCCATGTAAAGTACTGGTATTCAGCTACATCCGGTTGGACTGGCAGCCGATCCAACATAGTTGGGAAAAAGCAAGCAGATGATGTTGAACTATCTGTTATTTTCTCGCTTCTCAAGCATCTGGAAGAGGTTCGACACCTGCAAGGAATAACATCGTAACTCAGTTTTGACAATTTTGAGTTACAATCATATTCTTGCTGTACAAAAAATGCAGATTTTTTTGCACTCACCCCTGCGGCTAAATTCCTTTACGTAGAGATTTTTATAGTGTCAAGACATTGTAAGTGTGAGTCAACTGTAGTTAATAAAAGGGTTTCTTAAATCTTTAACGCACTCTCCTCTAAAGTTGCTAAATATTAGTTACGATGTTATTCCTTGCAGGTGTCGATCTAGAACCAGTAAACTTGGGCTTATAATACCCTGACATCACCAAAACATGATCATTGATTACAAATCTCGAATCTTCTTATTTTGTCGTGGGATACAAGCTAAAATTTTTTTAACACCTTTGCTAATATTTGTCTAGAAACTAAAAATATCTCAAACAACTGTCCGTGTTGAAATTATTGGCTTAAAACAAAAATACTGAATAAACTAAAAACCCCACGGACAATTAAGTCACCTTTCGTTTTTACTCAGACCCTTATGTCCCACTGCTGGGCAAAGGCTTTCCCCATAGCCTTCTACTCTTCTCTTCCTGCGGTTTTCCAGAGAAAACCAATGACCAGAGCCAATCTCTCACATACGCCTCTAACTCTGCTTGCTTGTTCAAGCAGACATTTCTAATAACATGCAATGTATCTACTAGTAGCACCTGCTTAATTTTTCCTTGCCAAATTAATTAATTAAAAAACTAAACTTTTTAACCAACGAAGAATCTCATAACATTAAATTGAACTTCCCAAAAAAAAACCAGTAAATTCAAATTCGAAAACAATTTGAGAATGTTTTGGTTTCATAAAGAAATTCTTGGGATTGTTTGCTAGAAGTTATGTCTAATATTCGGAACGCCACGACTTGACTAGAGAAGTCGTTGGACTATGTCGAGCTATATTGTAGAGCTATGTCGCCGAGCTATGTCGAAGGTAGCACACACTCTAAGGTAAGCTTAGCGAAGGAATGTCGGAACGTCTAGTGTAGTGCAATGTTGGATAATCTACAAAGGCATGCCGGTATTTTGAACTATCAGTATTATATATAGGTATTTCTTGTAAGAGAGCTTCGTATAAGAGGCTACGTATAAGCAAGGTTTTGTGTGCGATGTTATAATATTATATGTACTTTATTACATTCATGAATCGACGGCATGATTTCTTTAAACAATATTCTTTAGCTTTAGTTTAAGACTTGTCCATAACATATCAGTAAAACAAAAGGATCCAGCAAAAACATAATAATCACGCTATAAAAGTCAACTCAAAAAAAGATAATCCACCACCGCAATTTTTCGAACCCCAAGAGAAAAGCGTAACAAAAAATTGCGTCCTGTTCAATATATAGCCCAATAGCCCCAAAGGTTAATCACTGAATAGATATCCGTGACTCTGTGTGCCCACAATGTGGCCATGTTATCAAGGCCGGTCCCGCGAGGACACTAGGCGGCGATTTCTTCTCCATTTATATGATAATTCGCGGCCAACGTCGGGGCACAGGCCTTGTCTCCGGATATTAAGTGGACTGGGGCTCGAACAAACGGCATTGGCTGAGATATCTGAGGAATTCTGTTGGTACCTTCTTATAGTATTGTTTATGAGAGTCGAATGCGGTGATATGAATCGAATTTTTGTGTCATTTTGGTTAGGATCTTTTTTTGGGCGATCGAAAAGTGGCTCATAAATAATGGGATAGTAGTAGGTAAAGTGCTGCCGAACTATTTGTTGATGATTTCCATAAAAAAAAAATGTAACGAAAGTAAATGGAAAAATAATAATAAATGGACTGATCTGATGCATCTAAATGAGTATCAAACAACAGCATTCAAATCTTAGCACGTGGCGATCTCGAGCTTGAAATATGTAAAGTATTGTGTAAAACTTCGGAACAATTCCCAAAAAAGTCAAAGAGCTGTTCAATTAATATGAACTTAGTAAATCATCGAAAAGTTAACGACAAATCGAAAGCTTTCTTTTACAATTGCTTCGTTTCGTCAACCGTCACCGGATCGGCAAGAAACTCAAAGACACCCGTTCATATTACTTTTAGATTAATCTTTACGACATTTCCAAATATTACAAACTAGTTCTTCAAACTTATGAATATCTGGAAACAAGGAATTCAGGAAAAGACTGAATGATAAACCTTCAGTATTTTCTAACTGAAACTGAAAAATACAAACTCTTCACGCCATCTTGGTTTGTCATGTCGAATCTCAGAGGACTAAGGCATGTTGTCTGCTTGTTGCTATATGACAAATGATTCTTTATTCATTTTTATTGGTATTTTCTGAGGACAAGGTTTTTCCTGTTGTTTCTACACTCCTTCCCAAAACAGTAGGTTAGTTTTCAAGCCAGTAAACCTAACAGCACATTGCAACAATAACGATGATGACGATCATATTTAGGAATGATATGAGAGGGAAAGGAGTAAATGATGCCGTGACGTCTGACAGGGGAGAATGGAAGAAGAAAATGTGTTGCGCCGACCCCAAGTAGAACGGGACCAGGGCAGGAAGTTGATGATGATCATTTATTAGTCTTACACAGGCTACTGCTGGAAATGAGTCCCTTTCATAAGTAAAGTCAAACTATTTACTGTTGCAGATCGTTCCTCTACCTACAGAAACTTAACTAAATAATATGACAGTACTAACGTACCACGACGAAACTCGTATACAGGGGTACCTATGGGCATGGGTATGTTTATAGCGTTTCATACGGTGTATACCGCCCATGAAGCAACGATAAGGGGAGCCACATTTCACGGGGCTCGTGAATTACAAGCGCAACGTGATTTCCTACGATAACGAGCCCGACTGCCCTCACTAGAACTTGCACATGTAAGACACAATACACGTCTCTTATTTTACGGTATTCTGCCTATATTCTTTATACTACAGATTTGAAATATGTAATCGTATTTTTTTTGCTTATAACTACAGTAATGTTTTCCAGACAGAAAAACTCAACTCTGAATGTACGCAATATCTTTCACATAGGTACCATTTGAAGAATTTTCTGTTAAAATGTTTCAAAGAGCAATAAAAACGTGTATTTTTGATTCAGCTGCGTCTATTGATGATTAAAATAATAGCTCATCAATTTCCTTTAACATTATTTACACGGAAAATGTGGAGATTGTAAAGACATGTTTTATAAAATTCATGCTAACACATACGTCTATATGCAAACGCGTTTGTTTACTCGCATAAAGTGCAAAGAATTATTTGAAATTTTAATAACATAGCGTTCGCGTTGTGCGGACATTTTGGAGCGTAACCGACGGGGAGTGCAAGCTAAAATTTTAAACACAACACAAAGATTAGATACCCGGGGAAATTGCAGCCGTAAATTGTATCCGAAAGGCCTTCAGTTTACAAGGTGTAATGAGGACTGATTAACGTAGCGTTTTTGGCGCAGTCCCGCAGATATTCGAACTGGATAGGTATCTTTGTGTGCGCTATCAACTTAGATATTTGGAACCGGATCGCTTTTATTAGTTTATTGATCTGTGTTTTTTTAAGATGTTAAACCTATTTGGCAGACAGATTGGCGTATTAGGATCGTTAATGTTCAGGTTTTTGTGCATCTATTGAACGTTGCGTATTTATTGTAAATTATGTAGCGTATTTGACCCGTTTAAGTCACGTTCAACGCACACAACTACGATTATAAATATATGTAACAAAACCTAAACAAAGATGTTTACTTTAATACGGAATAAATGGCGAAAACGACTCTCTAACCATACACTTTAAGATTATTACCTAGAAAATACAGCAACATCCCGGAGAAATATGCCCCAGCAAAGTTTAAGCGACGAAGCAAAATATTGCAAGGAAACGAACTGCGAATTGCCCCATATATCAAGTCGGGTTGCACACGTTGTAACATAGATAAACCACGATCACACTTAGCGGGTCGTGTCTGCGCAGATAGAGGATCACCCATGGCTTCCCATGAGTCTCGTAAAATGGAAAAAAGGATTATAGTTTCTGTAGGTAGGTTGTTTAATGTGGTAGTGGGTCTGCGACTCTGCGGTGTGCTGAAAAGTTAAAGAGTCTGGACGGAACTGATATATTAAGATTCATTTTGTTTGTAGGGATAAAAATCGATGTACATATACTCAAATACAAATTAACTTATTTATTTTTGAATGCAAACCTTATCAGGAAGACCGCACTTTTATTAAAAATTAGATACTAGTGCAAAAAGTGTCGTGATCAAACGCTTTAGAAGTTTTGGTCTTATAATACAATACTTGTTTGTATTTATTAATACAAGTTTTATGCGTTCCTGCTATTTTGATAGTCAAATAAAATGGCGGAAGTTAGGCTGGCTAGGCTTCATACAAAACAATACCACTTTACACTGCATGATAATGAATTATGGGCTCCAAAATAGACACTTGGTTTTAGCACCGACTGGCGATTCTTGAATTCAGTGGCTCGAACCTAAAATGAGGCTAGAGGGGTAATTGAACTAAATAGAGGTTCGATGTTTGCTGCAAGCCGCCAGTGCATATTATTTATTCAGATTATAGAGACGCTATCGTTTCGTAATCGATGTGTTTTATTCCAATATAATTTTCACCATTGCAGTGCTCACTGCATTGATTCTTCTATATTTAATTCGGAGTATCGTAAGTAACATATTATAAACGACGACATATAACACACACACATACATATTAGTAACGTATTATTATTGTTTGTTTTCCCTAAATAAATAAATAAATAAATAAACATAACTTCACGCCTGTAATCCCCGAAGGGTTAGGAAAATTTGTATCTAATAGTACACCCACATTTCGCCAGTTATGTTTTATTCCCATGTAACAAGGGGCGAGCCTATTGCCATCAACCGGCCACAAATCCAGACTCCGTGGCTGGTGCTGAGAAATTCCTGATGCAATCGAACCCAGGACTTCATGCTCAGCAGTCACGCTTACGACCGCTTGACAAACGAGGCAGTCAATTTGTCAATAATGAAGACTAAAACATCGCCAGACTGAGGCCAGTTACTGGCTTCACAACTGTACTGGCTTATGTATTATTATTAAAATCCAAAAAGTATTTTCAAATGACATGATAACTTAAACAGATTCCGCTTATATAGGTAATGTCCCCACTGCTGAAAAATAGCCAGTGGTCCCTTTTTCTGTCAGGGGTAGTGGGCCGCAAACCACGACGCGGGTCGAATGCGGGTCGGTAACCATGACACTACAATAATTTCACTTTTGCAAATGACATTCTCAAAGTGATCATCACTTTTCACTTGAATCTGTAAACTTCAAGATTACTCTTCAAGAAGTTCGTAATATGACCGTGGACTCTTCAATACTGTGAGGACATCAATGGATGCGTTGGCAGAACAGCCAAAACTTCGCAACTCTTGATTTATGACGGTCTTCCGTGGCCGTCAATAATTCAAGCCACCTCAATGCTTGTGCGGTTCGCAGCGGAGGTAGTGCAAAGTTTATAGGATATATTCTCTAGTTCACAAATTCAGGTAAAAGAAAATAAAGGTTTTTATGTGGATACCCGATAGACAATACCACTGACACGTGCCTAGATATCGATAGATTGAAAGGAGAAAGTAGTAAAAATTCATGTCTCCTATCCTATGTTATGAAAACAGTTACTGAAATTTTGCGAAAAAAAGAGTTACGTTTGACTAGATTCTAACGGTTTAAAGAATGTCTATATTATATTTTTAAGTCGTAGGTATATACGCAGTTTTATGCTAAACATATATTTCTTTAATCGAGGTGATTCCCCATCTGATTGTTCTGAGGAGATACACCAAAACAAACCAAAAGGTGTATTTTCTTGTTAAAAAAAATTCCTTAGTTACATGCGGTTTTCTGTCTTGGACATTTGAGGAAGAACCACTCAGATTTGAGTGTAGACATGACAAGCCTATGACATAATCGAGAAATAAAATAAAATAATGACAGACAATTACTGCCCACTGCAGTGCCAAGGCTCGCTCATTACCAGATATCAGACATATATTTCGGAAAAACTAAGAAAACTTGGCGAGAGAGAAAATCCAATGTGTTTTTTTTACAAATTTTTACCAACATTTTTTGTTTATGAAATAAGTTATAGTAGATCCTTGGGTTTACTTAGTGGAACCCAAGGTACAGAGCCGCTTCACTTGAGATGGTGAATGGGGCGTATGGAAATCGCACGAGCGATTCCGAATATTTGATATTAAAAATGAAGCCCGTTTAATCAGTTCCTCTTCCTTATCATCTCAAAGAGGGTAGGAGGGGAAACGGGCCCTATTATATATTGATGGGCCCGCATTATGATACTTTTGTACGGCTTACAAGGCTTTATGCTTGTCACAAGGACTTACGTGATCACTTGCAGTGTGCGGTTTAGGCGTGTATCTGAGGTAAATTTGTATCGTTCAGCACTGTTATAGGACATAAGTACGTCAAAGAAAAAAAATGAACATTTATACGTTCAGTTATCTGTGAAAAAATATCAGTTACCAATGACGAAAGCAATGTTAGTTTTAAAATTCGGTATTTTAAAAATTATTGAAAAAAAAACATAAAATTTTCAAAAAATCTTGAAATATGCATTTCATCGACCACAGTGAAATAATAAAACTGACCAAATTGGCGTTTAATGGATGCACACTATTACGCCAAAATATAAATTCAGAAGCAGCAGCGAAAGTTTTTTTTTTAATTTCTTCTCCACACCTCTAGGAACTCAATAAAGAAAGTCCCATGAAAATCCAGCCACTATAAACTTCGTTCCGCCTTTTGAGTGTTTTCTGGAAAATTGCATTCGGCTATTGGTAAATACATGATTTTCTACTAATATTAACTGGAGTAGCAAAACCAAGTTTTGATTCAAGTAGAGGGTTGTGTTCTGTGATTTCTGCCCATCTCTTTGGGAAAATGGCTTGAGTTTGTGTATGTGTATTAGCTGGGCTAATGATAATTTACTTGTTATTTTAGCTCAAACCAGTTCAAATCAGGAGCTTTCGTTATATTTCTGTCCATAGGTTTTTTATCAGGCATCATCTTTTGATATTTTTGTTGTCATCCCATAAAAAATATATATCTATAGGCATATTGCATACTTACATACATAAACACACCTTTTTCGAATGGGGTAGGCAGAAATCACAAAACGCCACCTGCTACGATCCATCCATACTCCTTTTGCCTCGTCCACGTTCATACATCTCGTCATACACGCACGCCGATTGCGAGTACTACGCACCTGACCTTTCTAAAGAACCTCACCAATAAGGTTAGTATATTTCCTGCTAGGGAGTGCCCTGCCGGCGTTGCCACCCACATCTGCCTGGCAAATACGTTTTGTTAGTCGCCTTCCACCCTTCCATCCTCTCCACATGGCCAAACCATCTAAGCATGCTCTTAGGCATAGTAATAGTCAAAATATTTGTAAAAGTAAATTCCGTTACGTTCTTACCAAATTACGCTTGTCAAGTATTTAAGATAAGTCCTTTATTTATCGTCAAAGACCCTTTTATTGTTCTTCTTAAATGAAAGTCGATTTGCAATCGCCTATACCGCAAATTGGTCCTCTTATCTCAACCGTAAGTTGGTTCGCTAACTGCGAAGGACAATAATGTACAGGTAGAAAAACAATTGGTTCCGGAATCCGCACCTGTTTTGTTTTTCCCGGCAAACGTGCTGAGTCGTGAGGATTTTAAAGTAGATAATTGCGCCATTGAGATGCTTTATAATGTGGTATTATATAATATTATACATATGTAAACAGTCACATTGAATGTTCCAGAATATAGTGGAGTAATTGATTTTCGAAGTGCGAAAATACGAAATGCGGTGACATGAGCAATGTTTGAGTCACTTTACCATTTTGAAACGCTATCCTACATGAATTTCCCATGCACCTGTCTGATTTATGTTTGTAAATGACGGAACACAAACTTTTACACGTATGTACGTATTCCCGACCAAATAATCAATGATAAGTTGCACAAAAACCCGGAAAAACGATGTAGATAAATAACCAATCGTTTAATGTCAGCTGTAACAAAGAGGTCAATATCTTTTTATTCTCCATTGATGAAGGCACAGTAAAAGCCCAGTTTTATTGCAACAAAGCATGATCAAACTATTTATCATCATAATTCCTTAGTCCATTTCCGATTGCCGTAACGTGTGAGCGATGTACCGAGGACGGCCGAAAAGGTCCATGGAGAGAAGAGGGTAGCCCGGCACTGTCGGTGGCAGAATTAATGATTCTCCTGAAACGGCCGGTCGAGGGAAATAGAGTGAAAAATATTACAATGATTTCCTTATTGGATAACAAATGAAGTTAGCTTGGTATGGTGTGCTGAAGTTTGTGATGATGCACGATTTTTTGATTGAATGGCTGGATTTTAGGTGTTCTGTTTGTGTTCCGAAGTCTGATAAAGTCATTGGTTTATTGCAGTCTCTGTATTAAAGTTTCTTTACTGACTAATAAACAATCTAAAGTACATGAAATGGAAAGATTCGTCTCAGAAATTGTATGCTAGAATGATTTTTAACTCAACCCTTTTAAAGAGTTATAATGGGGGTTTCATGCAAAAGAATCACAAACAAAGCTGGTCTTGTACACAAATGAAGCAATGCAAATAAAGTCTTATTGGAATATTTGAAGGTATAACTGATATTAAGAACGAAGAAGAACTATTTCTGCCATTTGACACAAGGTTCTCTAATTCCATCCAAGCCACTTCACATCATCAACAGTAAGTGGATTGATGAGTTAACAACAACACTAAAACACCGACATAGTTTGTGACTCAGTAATGTTGACTATGCACAAACATTGAGTGGGTACTTCAGCCTCGAAGGTACTCCAGGCGAGGTGTGGGTTGCATACGTAACGCGCTACTTCTAACTTTGCACGTAAATGCCTCGACGCGAGTGCCGATTTCAATTAGTACGCGTATTAGAATAGAGAAGTTTCAAGCGTCTGATTAAAATGGTAATTTGACTCATACGTTGTAAATTGTATGATTGATTTTCTAATGTGTTGTGCCAACTTTGGATTTTGAAGGCAGAGTTTGTGCATTTATTAAAGTGGCTTTGAGGGTTAGTTGAGGATAATTCTACCCACTGTTGTCATGATGATATGATAATATATGCAATCTGATTCAATAAATAAATAATTGTAAATTAATGCCTTCTGCACCTTAGATACGTTATATTATAATCACCACAGATTATTGAGAACTTGAGACATATGATGATGATTTAATAATCCTGCCGATGCAATGCCTGTTCTGTTCTGTTCATTTTGTTTGCCATTTCCTTTGTCTCGGTAGTTGTTATCTCAAGTTCAATGTACTTTAAGTACGACGAAGGTATGTACATTCTGAATAGAGTTGGTATGGTCTGCTTTCGAGACACTTGTGACTAAGAACTCAGGTCACACAGTTTCAACTAAAATATTGGGTAGAATTCACTCCAAGCAATCCTCTAAGTTGTAGATTCCGGCAGGAATAGATTCCTTAGCTTGTTCTGTGATCTTTGCTGTATAAGCTGGTCGAGGCATATTGTCCTGGATATCAACTTCATTATAGATTTTAAATTAATTATCATTCACTAAATGCACATCCTAAATCGCAGAGTGTAGAAGCATAACAATTTCTAACGAACTTGAGCACTATCCCCTGACTAAATGGTTTTAATCGGGTATAAAAGTTTGTATCCTGGATGGACGTATCCTAGACGGGAAGCCCCATTGGTCACACGGCTTGTCCTCAAACGATCTTGTTCATCCAACTACAAATTATGCGATCGGTTGCTAAACACCATCGCCAGAGTAATGATTACGACTATTATGACAACGCACGCTAGTGCTAAGGCGATTTTATGCCATTTTTGTATCTGAAGTCTGTTGTCGTCACTACTAAAATACTTCGATATTAGTTCTAAGTAGTCCAACACACACATTTTTAAGTCCTCCGTTTATTAACCGACTTCTTCAGCTTATATTTGTACTGTGAATTGACAATAGTTGTGTCCGTAGCGAAGCCAACCTGAATGTATGTACTTACATAAAGTTTGTACAATCCACGGCGCGCCGTGGCGACAATAGTGGTAACAATAATTGAGAATTGTTTTTGGTCTGAGGTTTAGCTAGAGCCCCTTCATTCCAGAAGTGCAAGAAGTGTTAAGCAGGGTTGTACCCATAGTACACCTGCATTTCGAAAGTATGTAATAGGGGGCGATCTTATTGCCATCAACCGGACACATCCAGATTCATGCTCGGCAGTAGCACTTGCGATGCGACCAACATAGGAGTCAAACAAATACAACAAAAGTTTTGCTATAAGTAGGTATTTTTTGCAGATAAAGCATCCTGTTTATTTATTAAGAAAAGATGAATGGATTTTGTGATTCAAAAGGGAATTAATGATTGTTGGACGGTTCACAAGGGAAAATATAAAAAGAAAACGAAATGCGTTGAACCCACGTAACATAGGATAAACGCGGGAAGATGAAGATGAAGAATTTTTGATTGTTTATGTAAATATAAAACTCCTTCTGACCGTGTCGGTCAGAGCGGCTAATCACAGCGGAAACCGGCCTTCGACGCAGGAGATATTTGTACTTTGGCTTCCCTCATTCGCATAGTCATAACATTGTGTTGAAATTAAACAGCTCTAGAAACGACTACTTTCCAGGTCATAACAAGACAGACTGAGCGTAGATCACCAAGCTTGTTTATTGCATGTACCACTCTAGACCAAAATACCTTTCCTTATGTTTTGTTTCTTCACCTAACGTTAGTGGTGTCCTAGATTAGAGGTTGACGCATAGTTATAAGAACTACACCAAATCAGCACCGCCTCGGCTTGAACCGGGACTATGAAACTTCATACTGCAACGCCAACTTACGAGTGCACTGTAAAGGTACTCCTGTAAACCTTCCTGTGGTACTGTAAAGGTGTCCTTGGATCGAGATCAGCTAGTAGTAAACCTCTGTGACAGATGCACAAGAAAGTGAGATTATAAAGGTTCCGAATTTCATATTGATCGGGACCTAAAAGGTGGTGTAGTGCTTAATGAGCTTAAGGAGAAAGGCAATGGGAACATTACAGGCAATGTTAATGGGTACATTAGACAGTACCTAACAGGCTTTAGTAAAGAGACCATAACAAGTTTGTAGGATATACACAACAAACTAAAGACTAACTAGCACACGTGTAGAATGGCAATGTTCATTCAGACTGCCATGCTCGTGGTTGTTCGTGTATTAAGTACAGGCATTCATATTTGTTGACACGTTGTCTTGAGTGTTGGACGGTACGGTTGGTGCGGTAAGGGCATATTCACACGGCTTCCGTCATTGACGACTCGTCATACTCGATACGTCATGACGGATGGACGTTCACATTACATTTATGACGATTCCGCGAAAAAAACTAATTGGTGTTCACATTAGTTTCGTGATTTTGCGGGAGCGAGCGCATCAGCGAATCCGTCACAAAAAATTCACGATTCGTGTTTCTTGATAAACCTGACTTTTAAAAGATGATACGTGATTTAAGACGTGTCCGTCATTGTTCACGATTCGTGATGCGTGTGAACACGGGCATTTAAAAAGAATTATAATTATTTATTAATAGCATTGTCGCCGTCAAAAAAATATTACGTATCGTGAAAATAGACGATACGTCAAAAAATACGAATCGTCCTCGTGTGAATGAGCTTTATGAAGACTTAATGAGATGATGTATTACTGTGAAATGATGATTACCGAGTAAATAAATAACTAAAAAATACGTAAGTAATGATAAACTTGAAAGGTTTTTATGCAGAGAAAAGCAGGACCTACAGATCTCCATTTTTGCTTCACTAGCTTCTCATACAGTAAGTACCTTCTGAACTGAAATAAATACATTGTGCATGCGTTCTATTGATTAATATTCATGCTCAATATCTCGGATACTTGTCTATTCCACTTTATCTCCCTTTTCGTCTACGATAACACCATGAAAAAAGATAGCAATACAAAAAGGCGACTCACAATACATCGAACGATCGTAACCCCGCTTGTCACAGCCTTAAAAATCGCATAAAAATATACGGGGACGTATCTCCCTTAAAATATTTACCTACTCATCGATGTTCCGTTGCCAAAGTTTAGTCCACGTAGTTGCGAATAACTTTATGTTCTCCGCCGCGCCACCAGGGGTCGCGATGTGAAATAAACTCGATAAAGGCTCCGCGGTTCGTTGGGTGACCCAATTTAGAAGGTCAACTTTCATCCCCTTCCGGTTGGAGTTGGTGATTTTCGATTAAGGAGCTCTGTAGGATAAGTTTTCTTTAGTGTCATTACATATTGGGTAAGTTTGGAAGTCTATTGGTCTTACGTCTGATTGTAATTCGGTGATAGGTTTATGTGTTTTATAAACGGAAGAGAGCCATCAGAATCATCTTCCTGGCCTCGTCCTATTCTATTTGGGCTCGACGCAACACGTTTCCTTATTCCATTCTCCCGTCAGACGTCACGGCAGAGACAAGAGGAAGAGAGTCATGCCATATTAATTCTGATACTTGTGTTTGTGAATTGCAATCAAGGACTACGGATGTCATTTTTGGTTGACAGCGATATAAAGTTGATGCAACAGTTTCCCGTTGCAAAGGCCGCCGCGGCTAGAAAGTGCTCGAAACATCGAGAAACGTGAAAAGTTACATAAAATACCGAAATAATTTGTTCAGTAGTTTCATTTAATTCAGTTGAATTCACTCTTATACCACCGCGCTTCGTGTTCTCTTTCATCTCAAATGAGCGAAGTAATTCTCTGCTTTTATTCTGAGACTAGCTTGTTTTCTGGCTTCTCTCGCGTAGTGATTTTATCGGAGTGAAGTGAGTCCTAATATACTTTAATTCTTGCAGTTCATCTTATGTGGTATTGAAAAGCTTTGTTTGTTTTTTTTATGAGTGTTTGCCTGCTTATTGCAAACACTTGCAGTGTTTACCTGCTGTAAATAAGGAGACGAAGCCCCTGAATTGTAATACGTAATTAGTTTATACTAAAATGTTTCCACTGCTGGGGTATCGGCTTCTTCTCTGTGAAAAGTAGTGGGCCACACCACGTGGCCTCAGTGCGGGTTGGTAGATGTCATGTGACATTGAATTTTTGGTGCTACGACATCCCGGCTCACTCACGATGTTTCCCTTCACCGTTTTTAGAGCAGCGGTAATGAAATAAATTAGACAAAGTAATGCTCCTGCTTAGGTTCGAACCCACTACCTACTAGGTACTCATAAATCGACGCTGTTAACTTTGCGCCATCACTGCTCTTCGTTAATGTTGTGCATAAATATTTCCTCGCCAGACAAAAGTAATTAAAACAGGATTCTAAAAACTCATCATTATAAATTCTCGTTATATTTTGGGTGTTCGTAAAATATAATTTATTATTAGCTTTTTGCGGTCCATTGTTTAATCAAAAGGATTGACCGAATTATTATTTTACTCTTCATTTTAAATAACTGTATGCACAAATTAGTTGCGCTGTGAAAACATTTAGGTAAACATCCACAGCAATTTAACTTGCTACCACTGCTAGTTTTACTAATTAAAGTGTCAAAATGTTTGCAGTATCGACATATATGTTTACCGCTGTACTTCTTCAACTTATATTGCCGGTACAGCCACGGTCCTAAATACCGTACACTTACGCAAGATTTAAAAGCCATTTTCATTCGAAATAGCGATTGCACATTCACGAACACGTTCGTAAATTCATAGAAATTTGATGAATACTTTAGGAGAAAATCGCTTATAAATCTTGCGTAAATGTAATGTATTTATGCTAGTGATTGTACCTCAGCAGCGACCCTCTTTTTTGGAGCTCAAAAAGGAAACAAAACACCACCCGCCAATCAAGTCTATTTGCTTTATTAAAAACGGTTTTATCGAATATTTCCATGCTGCCAGTCCGCTGAAGCATCTCCCCTTTAATTTTGCATGAGTGTTTTATAGGAGCAAATAGGGTCCCACGTTTACCTCCCCGCTCTCCCCTCGTCTCCCTTGTTTTATGGGTACGTTTTTAAGGTACTTGGGTAGATGTAGGCTATAAGGAAACGTATGGCGTGACTGAAGTTATGTTCTTACTCTTATGGCTGTTTTAAAAGATGTTCATCTGTTTTTTATTCATTGGTTTTTGTAAGGCCGTCATTGGATGGTGTAGATGAGAAGTAGGTAGGACAATTTTTAGATTTTTCTTGTGGGTAAAGTAAAATAAATAAATATCGAAATGACAAACAACAAACATGAATTACAATACTTTATATAATTACTGTTTCAGGTATTAGTTTGTTCCTTTTAATTCTCGTTGTGTTAATCGATTGGGTTACCAAAAACCTTTCAAAGCTAAAACAAAATATTGATAAATTTGATAAATATTATAAAATATAGAATATAAAAAAAAAACATCTAAATAATACACCGAACACGTTATTGAAAACTCCTCCAGCTAACAGTAACATCAAACACTGTTAGTGATATTTCAGAAATAGGAAACATACCAACCATTTATTTGAGTCATGATTAACTTCCCTCTTCTTGTTAGACAAGAGAATTTGGCGATGCAGCCAAATAATACATTCGGCAAATAAATTGTTACTGCTACGCCACTTCGTAGCTCGTAGCCAGGAGCTACGGCGTAGCTACGTGCTACGCCACGAAATGAGCGTAGACCGTATTGATATCGTTACGAGCAAAGGAAACTAATAAAATCTTTATATCGTTGGATGGTTTTTTTTGTACCTTCTGTTTGTATTATTTTGTATGCAAATATTGATAACATATTATTTTAACATTATTATTATTTGTTACTAAATAAACTAATGGTAATTTTTTTTTAAACCGAGGGGTATTAAAAAATGACCATTAATTTATTTAGTGCTCAATTTTGTGAAAGATTTGCTTTATAAAGGGATTTTATTATAAATCATTGTCGTTTAATTTATTCATCAAGTTTATGATTACAATATCTTATGTCAGCAGGACTACAAAAAAAAAAAAAACCTAGCCGTCTGTATTTTAGAGCAAAAAGGAATTTTATCTCACCAAACTTAACAATGATTCTTCTTTTCAGGTGATTTATGGTGGGCGGACGGCCGCATCGCAAACACACATGCTGACGATATGGTAAGTTATAAAATACATAATTACTGCAATGTTCATTGAAACAAGATATTTATTTAAAAATCCATTATGTTGATAAGCTCATATTCTATTTAGTTATAAATACATACACCCATACGAAGTATGTATTTGTTTGTATATTACAATTAATATTCCAGCTACAATAATGCAATTTCTATATCTATCTATACATATAATAAATGTATAGACGTGGCGTTTCTGTACATTGAAAATATTTAGAAAACAATAGTAGGGGTGTTAAAGGATAACAAACACAACCCATTTTTACTATTTTTAGAATATTTGTTTGTAGTTTTTGAGTCTTCAGCTATGTTTGTTTGTTTAAGTATCTAATAGTAGAAAATTACAAAACCAATGTGGAGAGTTTCAATGCCCAAGTATTGTACGTAACTTAGAGAAGGTATTACTTTTTGATTCATTGCAATCCGTACTCGTAATCAAAAGATATATGAATTTAAAGTGTTCAAGAAGCAATCATCATCATTACTTAAGATACATGCAACGAAATCTATTGAACCAAAATGGTACTCATGAATAAATGTGCTCACAGGATCACTTTTAAATCGATTGCCCGAGTTTTTCAAAAAGTAATTATAGCAAAAGGTACTCTATATGGCGCTGCTTTGAAAATCTACATAATATACAGTGATTGTTCGATCGCTTTCCATGCATTATATTTTATCAGTTTAAACTCCGTGCTCGATAGATGCATTTGACGCCAGTTTCTGAATCGCGGTGTTAAGATTTTCCATGAATGAACTACGCTCGCGACAGTATGTGGTCGTAAATTTTGATTGATTAATCTCCTTAATCTATACATAAACAATATCAAAAGTGTATAAATAGAAAGCGATGATCCGAAATGGCGCAACAACTTTATTTTTACAAATATTCAGTTTTAGGCAATGAATGAAGAAGCCTTCAAATAGTAGCCTATATATTATCACGCTATGTGCTTGAAGAGGTTCATTATGCCCGTATTCTTCAATTGTTTGTCATTTCAGTCATGACAAGCATGAGGACGGCTATTCATATAATATTATATCAACGGAATAAACGGCCTAGCGGTTTCATACCGCTCTGTAAATTACGTGGTGGCAAGTACGAGCCCAATATTAATTTCAATTTTTGTGATTTGTTGGAATATTTTTAGATACTGTGAGATTTCCATTTTTTTTTTGTATTGATATCGTTTGCATTTCTATTTTTCTTCAACAATTTCTCCATAAAGTAATAGGGAAGTATGGAAGAAGAAGACATGCCGAGCCGAACCCAAATAAATTGGGATAAGGGCAAGAGAATAATGATGATGATTTCTTCATAATCCAAAAAGTAGTATAGAGGACAGATTCTGATAAGTTTACATGTTATTGATGTAGTATAAGTTTGCAAATGAGCGTCTTTTTTAAATTTTTAAGGATATTAACCGTTGGGTTTGGGACCCAGGATAGATCATGAGTTGCATGTATTTGGTTTCGATCATAAAATTCTCCTTAGCGTGCCGATGGTAATCTAAATTGATTCCCCCCTGAAATTGACTATGAGTTCCTTTAATACTTAAAACAAAAATGTACCAACAGGTTTTAGTTTAAATTAACAGCATGTCAGTTAACTAGTATATTATTTTTAGAGGATGTTAGGAATATACTATGACATCATGTTTCCATGTAATGTACCTTGACAACGCTAAAAGAATACGCGGTCCTATGGTATTATGCTGTAATATTATAATCATGTAAAAGCATGTCAATTTTCTATGGGTCTATTCCGGCTATAAATTATCTATATTCTAATCTATAAAACGGTGTGTGTATACTTAACTGCCTAGCAAAAGTGCTGGGTTAGATCCTTAGATCGGGCAAATTATTATAGGGTTTGTCCGTGGTCTGTTGTGTCAGTTTTTGGATTAGTGCCCGATTAATGGTATAAGGTTCACCCCTTGTCCCTATTTCATGGGCACAGACATATCTGGCGAATTGTTGTTCTACTAAATTAATGTTGCTTTGAAATAGACGGTATCACTATTGTTAGAGTCATGTAAATTGTCAAAAATCGTCTTTTCACTTTCTGGAAGAAAATGCTTAGTTTCCCTTTACTAGCGCCATCTAGTCGTTTGACGCGGTATTACTAACTCAGTTGGCTGACTGTTAAAGCGTTGTTAAACACAGAGGCGACTCTAAGCACGTAGTTCCAGTACCTTTGCCTAGATGGCGCCACAGGTGCCTGTTTGTTACAAGCTTCGCTTCGGTCGTGTCTTCGTGCGATTTTCTCTCATTAGGAAATAGGAAGAATAATGATGGGTTTTTCTATTACTTCAATATACGAAATAGCCGACTGGGCTATATTTTTACTACCGCATGAGATATTTTAGTTTTCGCCCATGACTTAATCGTGACTAACACATACAAACATCAATGCTTGTTAGGTTATGCATGCCTTGTGTTTTTTCACGCAAACCTAAATGACCAGACTACGGACTGGCTGCGGACACCGGACTTTGACAGATATTTCAGCACATTATCTGACAAAATGCGGTGGCAATCTGTCCGAGCTGGTATGACCTTGACCACACCTTGTGGAACATAAGTTACTCATGTTTGGTATGAAAATAGTTGAATGTAATAATGTTATTTCTAGGGTACAGTATGGCCGCGGCATATTGGCTCAAATCGCTCGGATGCCTGTCGCTGTCGCTGCTATGTCTCTTCGCAACTACTCTTCAAGTCACAAGCGGTAAGTAGTTTTAATCACAAGTGTAACACCCGTATCTATAGTCAAGTTAAAGTAATTGCTTGAGCCTAAGTAATTAATTTACTTGTGCAAAAAAAATTATGCAGAGACAAGAATTGAAACGAAGTAAGAACCTTCAAAGAAAGCAAAGCTAAGAATTATAACTTTTCACAGTTCTAACTTCATCCATTACCAAACTAAATAATAAAAATCGTATCTTAAAAAATGACATTTATTCAAGTAAACATTTTGCCTTTTTTATAGGTACGGGTGTTATACAAGGCAAAATCTTATTGTTGTACATTGATCTTGTTGCGCGTGGTCTCAATCGGAACTATCTTGTTTTTTCAATATAATTTTCACAGACAATATTACCAATTAATAAGTGGGTGGACCATGGAAGGCCATGCTCCTTCGAAGGCCAATTATTAAAATTTCGTAGTTATTGCCATGTGATGACAAATTCCTTCTATCTACATAAACATCCATCGAACTAGAAATCACAGACGCGGCGGTGAATCGCTCGCGCTACTATTTTTGCAGTACGGTCCCTTGCTTCATTGATATCGGAAATCGGCGACGATAAAATAAGGTGGGTGTACCATAGAAGGCCACTCTAACAAATAAATAGTTATTATTCGTTTATTTACTGGATAAATGAAACTAACAAATATTTAAGTAATACTTTGTTTTATTACGTAATATATAAACCACTTCTTTTTATTGTAGATTTAATGGCTATTTATTAACTTTGAGTTTTAAATGACTGATTTATTATAATGGCCTTCTAAGGAGCCTTGTTCCTAGCAAGGCCATTTTTAAGAGTTCAATGAAACTTAAGTTTAATCAATATTGATCAAATCTGAAATTTAAAAAAGTGGTTTATATTTTACGGAATAAAACAAAGTATTACTTAAATATTCGTTCGTTTCATTTATCCAGTATATGAACGAATAATAACTGTTTATTTATTAGAGTGGCCTTCCATGGTACACCCACCTTAGACAAATTAACAAATGTCTATTATCTATTAGATATGCGTATGTTTACTGAAAACACTATCAGAATACACGAAGGAAAATTTTAAACAGATCTGAATCGATATGCAATTCGCATGCAATATTGATTATGTAGCATTCTTATAATGTTTTTGGTCTAAAATTAAAGCTCTTACAAACTAAGAATAAGCGTTATAATACACAATACCTCTGAATCCAATATGATTTTTTTATATTCTACACTAAAGCCGTACTTCACCGCGCAAATCGGATTTATGGGACCCGGTACATTTTTAATAGATTTAGTAGAAAGCCAAATAACACCGGATCCACCATAACGGATTGCGATCTCACAAAGCATTGATATTTAGCCATTAACATCCGGCTTAGTAGCAAGAATTTAAATTCTTTGTATATCCTTAGGTATCATCAGTGAAAATGGGCATTACGCATATGCACTACAGGGTGGTTCTTTTAAATTACATGATTTTATTATTGAGTCTTCTTATTTCGTGTCAATGGTTCGTCTTGTTTAAATTTCTTGGGCCCAATATGTGCCACGTCAATCGCGGCATCTGTGGCATCTTTTAAGTCCTCTAAAGTGCACTTCCGACAACGTCTGGTCGGGAGCACCGCATTCACACTGTGTGTCGGAAGGATCTTTAATTCCCCATTATGTAACCATCCTTATTAAATGCATTCAGCCCATAACTTTCCTCCTTTCTATGAGTGGATATAAGCTATAATCCACCATTTTGGTCTTAGGACATATCGGTTTCCTCACCATTTTTTCATACACAATGTGAGAGGAGCCGCAATGATATATGTTAGATAAAGTACTTGGGTTCGAACCCTACATACGTTATCTACAACTCGCAAGTCGGAGCGGATGCCACTTTGATATTAAGTTAGTTGCCGGTTATTAAATATTTCTACTGCACTTACTGACTCATCATCGGCCTAGCATTTTCCCCACTGTGTTGGGGTCGGCTTCCAGTCTAACCGGAAGGGACTGCCTATATAACTAACCCAGTGAGTACTGGTTGTTAGACTTTCGGGCCACTGACCATGATCTGTTAGTGCAGGAATGTTTTAGTATTATTCCGAGAGTGGGTAAGAGATGGCGCTAGACAGCTGTCTAGCGTTGTCACTTTCCCCTGTAACGACTGTCAAAGATCTACAAATGACAGCCGGGACCATAGACTTAATGTGCTTTCCGAGACACCGAGGCAAATCGGTATGTCGGTTGGTCACCGATCCACAGACCAACCTAAGGCTTAACCTAAAGATCGACTCGAGCGGCTGATATTATTTAGCCACGAGCTCCTCACTGCACTTACTGACTCAGGAAAGCTATTTGTTGGTGGATTGAAGACCTTGCTTTGTTGTCTGTTAAGGCCGAATGTAATAAAAAAGAGCTCCCTAAAGGTAAGATCAAAATAACTTATTGCTTTATGTAAGGTAAGGCGAAATTAATTAAAAGAAGGCAAGTTCAAAGCAAGTGCGCGAGCTCCAAGCAAAATTTATCTCGACAACAGACTGAACCTTAATATAAAGTAGATTAATAAAACAACAAAGTACGCTACTGTACGTACTTGCGTCATATTAAGGGCGAATTTCACAAATAAAACTGAACGCGATCATCACATCTAAACCACGTTCAACAGCTGCCAGTGTCAATCAAAGAGTAGAATACTTATACCAAACGGTGTAAATTTTCCGCAACAATGATGACACTGACAGGTCTTGTCATCTCTCGGTTTTGATCGCGTTCACTCTTGAAACAGGTGAAATTAGATGACAGATAGATGTTCTCAAATGTCTGCAATTTTACATAAGTTCATTAACATCCGATTAGTTTTAAAGATGAAACGATAGTCTTGAGCTCATCACGCACATCTATGTTATATATTTGCGACAGCAGAAAAAAGAAATTAAAAGCTCAAGTTTATATTAAATTAACGTCAAGATTGTGTTGTGCGTAAAAACAACGGGCTACTTCGATGTTTACTAACCATTTTTTCATGATTTTATAAGTATTATTTTATATTGTGTTACATGCGGATGCATTCGGCGTTATTAATTGTTTCTTTCAGAGAGCAGAGTGGTTGTTACCGAACAAATCTCGCTCCATAATTTCAGAGATGTGCACACACATTACAAGATTATTTATACACGTGTGTTGCTCTCAACAATACCTCGAAATAATAAGCTCTTGTGGGTTTTGCTAACCTCTTTTTATAATTAATTGCATTTACCTTATACACATTAGCAGGTGGAAAACCTGTTTACCTAAGTGTATTTTTTTCCACGCTGTTTAAGCGAAGTCAGACATTTTTAGGAGTACCGTTATATTCCAAATAGAAATGGCGTTACTGCTTGGTATAAATTTGCGTCTCGGAAAATAAAAAGATAAGTATAATGTCCCTAAATTGTGCTCTGCACCTATTAAAATCATGTATCCCCAAGTCGTTTCAAGGATCAAATCCCGTTACAACCTTCTCGTGCCATAGATATCCTCTTTGGGCTCAGGGTCTATTGAGAAATATATACTCATCCCTTTCCAACATATGGCGAAGTGCTACCCGTCCTTTTCTTCAGGCGCAGGGAAGCGATCAATAAGGATTCGAATTCTAAATTCGAATAAGATACCGTTGGGAGACAAGAATTTTTGTAATTATGCTCAGCCGGTTAGAAAGTTTATAACTATATCGTATGAAGTTAGTTAAGGCCAGACAGACGAGAACTTAACACCTAACGACTTGTTACGAACTCTTACAGCCACAAGGACAGGCGTTTTGGAGTACTGTCTTATATAATTTTTGACGTTCAAAAAGTGCTAGTTTTAATTAAATAACTTGATTTTCAGTATATTGTATTATTGATCACGTCTTTTTAAAATCATGCATCAAGTGACTACAGCTTAACAATCATAGTAAGAGCCTTTTTTTCAATTAAGTTCAGTTTCAAAGAGTTTCGATGCAAATCTCGGCGTCTATTGTCAACGCGTGCTATTCTTGCATTTTTTCTCTCGAATTTCTTCATTTCTGGCGGCAAAGTCATTGGCATAATTACGTCGGCCCACATAAACACGCCTCTAAAACATTTCGTCGTCGTTTGAACGAAGTTTTAAAGGGCAAAGGAAAAATGAAGGTGGAATTCAGGCTCGTGTCTTTTGTTTAAAGTACAGGCGCATTCTTTAATCTAAGAGATTTTAACTCAACCGCCACGTAGCTGGCTATCAGCCTCTTTGGTACTGACAGAGTCTAGAGTGTTCCAGTTTCTTTTAATTATAAAAATGTCTTCGTAAAGCAATCGTAAAACTGTCTAGTTCTTTCCTTTAATTGCTATGAACGGTCTTATGTCTCAATTACTTTTACACTGAAAGTAATAAAATCTTTTACGACTCAATTGTCAACACGAGTGGTGTAAAGTGTTGGTGTAATAGTGATGTACCAAGGAGGAGCAAGGGCTTGTACACAAAACTGCGATGCGACGTCGCATCGTAAAAATCTACGAGCTCGCACGACACATCGCATGAACTTGCGCATTGATTCGCATCGCGCATTCCTGCGACGTTGCGAATGTTGTTGTTGTTGTGTTCCTTTTTTCTATATCTTCTTTTTACGATTCATGTCACGACCTAATTTACAAAATACGTTCAGTACGGTTGACGGTCGTCGAAAGAATGGTCACTCGAATCATGGGAGGGAGACGCTTTGCCGCACGAAATCGCATCGCAGCAAATCGTGTCGCAGTTTTCTGCGTTGCGAATTCGCATCGCGCCAATTCGCATTTTGTGTACAAGCCCTAAATTGAAACGAATAGTCGATTGTTTTCGCGAGTGGTCTGTCGGGATGGGCATCATTCGTCACTGCGGCGAAGTTGCGGTGACTTTCGAAATGGAATTTTCCTGTCTTCTTAACCGAAGCCTTTTTCTACTCAACGCGTGAGCTCGCTCTGAGTAACGAATTTACTCAGTATTATGTTATCGAGTTAGTAAATCAAATATTTTGCCGCTCGTGAGTTTTTAAGACAGTTTTCACGTTGTTGTTAGAAGTAAAATACATAATATGTTTATGGTAGTCTATATAAAAGGATTTTTACTGTAGGCGCGAACCTAAATTTGAATAAACATCAAATGAAAGAACTTAAAATACTTATAGTCTTTATTTCTGACTTATTTCGACCATTTCTTGTAAGATAGAAATAATTGAATTAAAATTATTATATTGGATTATTTCATATACCATCTATGAAATGAAACCGAGATGAAAATATACATAAAATATTCTTTCACTGTTATTGATTACAAAACCAATATTATATTGAACAAATCCCGTACGATCACGAGTATTCATCTCGAACGTTTGCTATGAAGCAAAGTAAATATTTCCATCCTTGTCATACGTCAAATATTAGGAATTCGACTCGAGTTCGAGCAAGATAAATCACATGCTGTCCTACCAACTTATATTTACCGTTCAAAAAGTAAGGTCTCCACTATTTTGGACTTTATAACGTCGGGATTAAGATGAAGTTCGTGTGTTCGGTTAGTTCGTGAGGTGTAAAGTTATGTTTGCGAAGTTATAGCTAGAATACCAGAGTATTCAGGAATAGATTCGCTTCAGGTCTCGTTCGAGGAGTTGTTACTCTCAGTGAGGTGCATTCCGGTGTATCAGAGAGTTTTATTGCAAATGTGTACAGCGTCAGAACCTTATGAGGAATGGGTATTACGATGTGAGGATTTGTACTGTGAATACTTTGGCACAGTCTCATACTGCATTTATTTATTCAAATATTCGTTAGAATGCGCCAGTGAAAACATTTAATTTATTTAGACTGAATAACTTACACTCAATTGAACTTATTGCTATGGAAAGCAAAAGGAGAAGGTCTTAAGGTCTCTACCATAAAGCATTAGCTCAGACTAACACAGCACCTTAACGTCGTAGACAATTGCTACGTCGTAGCCGCGTAGCCTGTAGCACGAGCAAAAAAATCCGTTATTCGAAGTGATTTTGTTAATTCTTCTTTCTAAAAGTATTTTAACCTGGTTGACAAAGCTACTGCTAAGTGAATTAAAAACAAAATCATTTTTTTTTGTTTTCCGCCCGTTCCACTGCAAAAGCCTTTGCCTTTTCTCTGCTCCCACTGAGAAGGTAATGTAAAATCTATGCTAAAAGCTTTTAGAAACTTCTATATTTAAGTAAGCTCGTTACTCCATAGTAAGGTATAAAGGATTTTTTACAGGAAGCACCTTTAACCATTGGTTCCTGCTGTCAATTGCATATTTTTGACAGTCGTTGCTGATAGTCAGAAGACCGAAAGTGTGACCAGTCTTAACAAGCGTATAAATAAATAAATAATGACTAAGGCCCAGCGTACACTTGCGCAGGCACAGCGAAGAGATTGAGATTTTGTTTAAATTGATATCTTCGCAGTTTCTTCGTTGTGCATTCGCAGGTATACGCTGGGCCTAACGAACTCATACAAGTAAACTTCCATCTTTTCAACCATCTTCATTCTTAAGATACTCATTATAACTCAACATCTAATAACTTAAGAGGTTTTATCGTTTATAATTTATGTACTCAAATGGAAGGAGGTCTCCGGGCCACATTGTTCCGCCAGCCTCCGGGCTCCGGGCAATTTATTGCTCTTTGCCGTACTGGGGAGATTCTATTGTATAGACAATAACTTCTAAGGCCGGTTTTAGGTTCCAAAGCTGTTTTTTTTTTTAATTGCATGGTAATGTCAGCTTATTCCTCTGCAGTCACTGCTTTGGTACCTACTGTCAATAAATCAGGCTCGTCATTGGATATTTCAGTCAGGAATTTCGCAGTAGCAACCCGGAGTCAGGAAGTTTCCTGTATTCTTTCCAGTGCTTCGGAAAGCACATAAAACTGTTGGTACCGCACTTGATCTCTCCCCGGCCGTATCGGATGGTTGTCCCATCTGATAAAGAAAGTAACCACCCAGCAGTCCGATCGAAATTACCAATATACCCTTGGCAATCAAGGGTTCCAAGGTCAATATGAGCGACAAAAGTTACGGGACGCTTTCTCGATAAACATTGAGGAACAGAGATTGAACCTGTAAATGCGCATACGCACAAGTGTTGAGGTGTACGGAATTTGGACGGGAGGATATTATTTTTGCTGTAAAAGTAAAAAAAAAACCGGGTATGTTGCCAAATGCAACATACCCGGGGTGTGTGTGGGATCAAGTGTAAGATCCTATGTAAGAAATCATACAAGAGCGAAAAAGAATGTGTGTGTGTGTGTGTGTTCTCCTATTTAAAAATAAAAAAAATGTATGTGTAACGATAAAAGAATTTCGGGCGCCTTGGAGACGCACACTACATTTAAAGAATACTTGCCAGATAGAACAATTCGTAGAGTCGAAATTTTAATCTGCTGGGGGTGACTAAACTAGGATAATAGAAACAATGGAAATACCCTTGTTAATACCTTATTTATTACGTCAGTAGCTTCCTTTTTACTTTAAATATTAAATTACTAATTTGAGGTTATTATTATTGTTGCATCTTTATGTGAAGAAAGTAAATTAAGTTTGGGCCAGATGTCTGGCTAAAAAATGTTAAATTAGACCTCAAGATTTCGGCGTCGAAGATGAGAGAATCCAGAATCCATGAAATGGAAAATTATAATCATACGAAAGAAAAAGAAAAAAAGGTAACGGTAATAAGAAAGGTTGTAAAAGTTAACAAGGATCGTGTAGGCACTAGGTAATTAAAGGTAATTTGCTCGAGGCTTCATGCGGGAGGCAGGCTCCTTAATAATTCTGTTACCTTATTATCGTTTCATTTACTTTGTCATTTTATTTTTGCGTATTTGTCTACATGAGTTAATGTAGTCCTACATTGTTTTGAAGACTGGTTTGCTTCTTAAATTGCATGTGGAGAATAAAAACAAATATTGTTTGTTTGTAAATTAATTTACGCTCATAATAAGAAATACGTAACTGTTTACTAAAATGCTTTCTTTAACACGTTCAGACCGGCACCTCATGAGTAGGTACTTGGTATCCTACGGCGCAAATCTTCATATGGCCACCGGTGGTACATCACCGCCCCATGAACCAAAATACAATTTTTCAACATTGATTTTTGCTTACTTTTCGAAATAATATCCACTTCCTGAGCTGCACTATGAAAATTTGTCAATATTACTAGGCGGGGACGGTAAATAGAACACTTTCTCTCAAAGCGGCGCGAATTTCTTAGTATTTTGAAAGTATAGTGTGACGTGGCCACCGGTGGTACACCTCGCCGTGTCAGCAAATACTCCGTGCTCCACCGGTGGTACACGCCGGTCTGAACGTGTTAAAACTTACTATTATACTTTATTTAACTAAAAGATAAACTTCTTTACAGTTAAAATATAATGTTATGAACTTACGAATATGAAATGTTAAATATTATGTTTGCAAGGAAAATAATTTTAGCAGCATTTTTCCTGTTGTTTATTAAATTTTGGGTAAAGCAACGAAATTGCTTCGTACGGCACAATATCCTAAATGAATTTATTCGTGATTCGGGCTACATTTCCTGTTCCATTTACCAGTCATTCTGGTTAACATTTCAGGACTGTAAAGTAATTTCCTTTTTACCCGATTGCTTCAGACGGAGGATTATGTTTTTCGAGTGTATGTATCTATGTATGTCTATTTCTAAACGGCTTGATGAGTTTAACAAAGGACAAAGGTACTATGGATTTTGATAAAAACCGGCATTGTGTGCTTTTGTATGTTTATAATTTGAAGTATCAAATAAAAATGCAATAAAATGTAAGAAATAAGGAAAACTCGTTTGGTTTAGAAATCAGTCGTCTTTGCTGTCTAGTTGTATTAAATCTTTTTTTCATTTTAATACACACTTTTTCGACATAACTCTTCATGCAAACTAGAGCCTAAATTCCCTCCTCAAAAAACAATAACAGCTGTTCCCAACAAGGGTCAGTGAGTATCCGAAGGCAATCCATAAAGCGGGTGCATATTAATGCCCGTGCTGCGAAAATCCGCACGAATATTCTCGAATATTCCCGTACATATTACCTTTTAAAAGCCTTTGCGTCCAGCAATAAAGTACGTACAAAATATATGATAGCGGCCGCCACAGCAACGTGACCGAAAATTCACTTAAAATTTCTGGTAAATGAACAACTCGTAACCTAGGCCGAATATGTCCCGTAAGAGTTGATATTGGAAAAATAATCAACGTAACTTGTATGAAAACGACGCTTTCTATTACTTACTTTGATGATGAATGATGGAGAAATGAACACTAAAATATGCCAGAGTCTAGAAATCATCATCATCTGCTTAGCATTTTCCCAACTATGTCAGGGTCGGCCTGCAGTCTAAACGGATGCAGATACATACCGGAAGGGACTGCCTATCTAGAATTGAAAACCCATTTACTGGATCATATGATATAACACCTCACATGTTTAGTATAGTTTTTGTGAACCTTTTTGAAGTTTCTAATGGACTGAGACTAAAAAAAAAACTCGTTTTTATCAACCCTAAGAGATATCTAAATTAAAACCTAAATAAAACTGCTCTGTTGATAAACATATCGTTTATTACATAACTTCTTATATTAATGCGTTATATTTTGCATGATTGGACAGTGCTACATTACAAATATGTCGACATCAGGGACTGGAAAGGGTATCCACTTAAGTGTTTAAATCGGTTATTATTTTAGGGTTAAATAGGTGAGTAAAGATTAACCTGCATTGGGTTAACCTTAACTCTAGGGTTAATCAACCTATAATAATCAGTTCACGCACAGAATTCATTTTTATACATAAAAAATTATGCAAGCAAGTGATGGAGGTAGCCTGCGCTGGGAGCTTTGTCCTTTTCATTCTGGTTAACCCTTTTAATATATGGGTTAACCATTTACTTTATATTTCTTATACAGGGTCAGAGGGACATCTATTGTTGGATTTTCAACGCTCGATTCAGCGGTGAGAGCTGAAATTCAAACAGTGCAATCATATTTAGCCATACATCAAGTGCTACAGAAGACGTGGATTAATCTCACGAAGATATAAGCCGTATCATCGTCCTCATCCCCTCACTTCATTAATTCCTCTGCCATGTGTAGCGCTCGTAACAGTACCCCTTTATATTAGTGAAGATGATATCCGCTTTTGCCTATCGTATACTTAAGAGCAAAGTCTGTAACCAAAATTCGAAACCCTTTTTATATCTTTCGTGTAATTGACACATGTTTATTTGACCATTTGGTCGCGGCTTCACTCCGTTATGTACGGAAATTAACCCACGGGAACGTTTTCAATGTAGCCTATGGTCGGCGATAATGTAGCGTCCCGTTAGTGAAAAACAAATCTGAATCGGATCAGTAGTTTCGAAGATTAACCCCTACTTACAAACAAACTTTGCCTCTTTATTATATTAGTATAGACTAGGCTCTGTCCACGAACTTTTTCGCGTAGAAGAAACATTTCCAATGGCAAACTCGGTTATGGTAGGTATTCGGTAAAGGTACCATTTGCTTTCTATCAGTGAATGATTGTTTTTAATCGTATGAGTAGTTTCGGAGATTACCTCCCACATCTAAACTTAAATACAAAAATTGCCACAAGTATCACGGAGCATCATTTGAGGCCGGCTCGACCTTTTTTTGTTGTGTTCGTAATTGTCGGGGCAAGGCTCGTATGTAAATAATGTTTTAGGAAAATCGACCGGAAAAATCAGTTTGAATTGTATTTTTGTGTGAAAATCGCAATGAAATTTTCTTCATTACTTAATTGCATCCAAGCGAAGCTGGGGCGCGTTACGAGTAGAATGGTAATTTTATGTTTATGTAGGTTACGTTAAAAGTCTATTGCTTTCTTAACCAATCTCCACATACAAAGACATAACGAATTATGGACGGAAACCAACCTACCAAATTACGCGATATTTACACAGAATCGTATTATTTTCCAAATAAAATTTATCTTCGGAGAACAGAGGCAGTTTTTCCGTATATTTTATGCTGAATCCGAGGATGTAACGAGGACAGGTTGAGTAAACAATGGCTCACATCCATGTAATCAAAATGTAACGTCAGCAGCTCAGAAAAATCGTGACGAAATTACTCACTGGATGAAGAAGCAGAAAAAAATGTACAAACTGTTACTAGTCTACGGTACAGCGATGTATTTCTACGATTAATTTGCTGACTCTTCTTACAAGAGCAAGAAATATGAATAGCATTTGTTTTTATGTCTTGCTCTGTGCGTAGGTAATTCATTTGTCTGTATGTTTAGAAATGGGGTGCTTGCATAATAAAGAAGAAAACCTGTAATTTTTTACCGTTTTTATGTAAACAGAAAATATGGGAATATTTTACCCAGCCGATCGGTACCAACCCCGTCCCGAATTGTCCGTTTTATGTAGAAATTACTAAATACAATACTACTAATAAAAATATATATCTTTGTGCGACTTGTGCAAGCACTCGTGACTAGGAATATTTAAAAATGTGACTAAGAAAATATAGTGAAAAGTCCATCATCATAACATTCCCTAACAGAAAATTAAAACCCTAGTATATTTCAAACAATTTTATTTCAACACCGTTGTATTACAGAGCTCTTCCGTCTCATGGACCAACTTTTATCACTTTCAAATTTCACTTTTCCGGGTGCAGCACTCGCTTTGCACCTCCATTCTCTGTACGTTACATGGCCTAAGATTTACAAAACACAGATTATAAAGTGTACCTTTGGATATACGAATCATTATTTTATTTAAATATAATAAAACACCGACACGTTTAAAAGAATTACCCATCAAAGTTAAAAACAAAAGTTAACAAAACTGCTACTGGACAAGTGTTACCACAATCATGTTTTATTGATGACAAAACTTTCTGTTAATAGGTGTGTATGCTGCTTCTTTGTGATTTAATTTAATGAAATTTCTGTCGTTAGTTTTACTGAGTGTCTAATTTTATTTTATTTTTTGCCATTTTTTGTTTAAATTTATTGACATTTAAATTTAATTTGATGACATTTGTACTGAATTGTACCTAATTCCGAATATTTTTAAATGCTATGAGTATTTTTAATAATGATAGTAATGTTGTTTGATAGCCTAATGGAATCCTTTTTTATTGTCTTTTTCTATTGTTAATTTATAGTATAAAATAAAATTAAATAATTTTCCATGCCGTAAGGTAAAATGTATCGGGACTCTCTTCAAAATAACCATCATATTTGTATAAGTACCTACATTATTGGCAAATAAATTAATTCTATTTCTATTCCCTCTATGTCGATTCGGCGAAACAAATGACATCTGTTTTAAAAAGTTCACGCTTGACCTCCAGGTTGGTCAAGTGAAATGCTTTTACTTACAAATAAAATCGCTTTTATTTTACGCAAATTATAACTTATTCGACCCGAGGAATAACAAGGCTATTCTCCAAAATATTGTTAGGCAGAAGGATCAAAACAATTTTTGAGGGATTGGGGGTGTCATTTGCTAGCACAGAACAGTTATTTTTATTATTAAGAGGCCTATTACAAAAAAACGCGAAATTGCAAGGTTTTCTCGTTGAAATTATGTTATCCGTTCGTGGTTTGAAATAACAATTACTTGTTGAAAATAGTTCGTTTCCTGTACTACTCTAATAATAAAGCGAATTTTAGATAAATTATTAATTTATTCAGTAATAATCATTCTCCCGATGCATGTTTAGACAAAAACTAACGGAGACGTGATTTGGGAGCTCTAATTTGTAGATTCTATTGAATATAGACCATCATTTTTTTTTTCATCTTACAAATATCCTCAACTTCAATACTGATTGAATACATTTTCGTTATATGCTTTAATGTAGAGAAAAAAAAATGGACCTAATTCAATTATTGACCGAAAAGACTTCGAAACAGGCCCCGATATCTCCAAAATTGTACATCATTTTGACGTAACATTTATACCAAAATAAGTGCAATAGTTCGATACATCATTTTATAGAAGAAATACACATTGTTGATAACACCAAAAAACATTGCGTTCTAGTTTTGATGACTTGGAGGTAAAAATGTTGCTGTACTCAATATGTACTGTTACGTACATAGTATGCAAATAAGAGTTCATTATACGACCCCCACTACTGACGATATTTAATACTAGTACTTAGTACGCACGATGACCAATCAAGCTATACCTAACCAGTTTATGCAGATCTCTCATTGTAAGGGAAATCTATACAAAGGGAGGCCATGTTATACTGAAATGTATAGCTTGGTGTGTAGTTGTGTGTAAATTTAACACACTCAAGAAGTCAGACTCGTTACCATCTTTCTGACTAATCTTTTCACCATTCAGAGCTGATCTTTTTTGTAGCCTGGAAAAATTCGTCTCAAAAAAAAAATATACATGCAAACATACTTTACTATTACCAGCTTGCATCTATTTCAATACTTAAGCCAATATTCTCCTGATATTTAAGCTTATAACATCATCCATACTAAATTATGTATGCGAAAGTAAATCTGTGTATCTGTCTGCTATCTGTTTACACCTTAACGGCTGAACAGTTTCGGATGAAAATTGGCTTACAGATACCATGACCTGGTTTATTACATACAATACATTTTATGCCGGTAGTACGTACTAGGGAACCTACGTTCCCGTGGGATAATTTCCAACCCACACGCGGGCGAGGCCATGGCCAAAAGCTAGTACGTACTATAGAAAAATCCATTTCGTCTTTATGCCTTCCCTGAGCGAACGGGTATGTGTGAAGTATCTGTCTAGTGCTTAATCTGTTTGCGCTTCGGATAGCGCAGCTCATCTCTAATCCGGGGTAAAAGTCCAATACGCCGCCGACGCCCGCAATTAATAAAACTGCGTCCCTCCCCTACTCTTTGCCGGGATTACGGAATTTTGCAATTCCGGCGATTTCCGCTCAGCTTTTGGCTGTAATAATCTGTGATGGTTTCTTAGGATTATTTTATGCTAAGATTTTCATGAAGTTCTAACGTGTCGATACTTATGTAGAATGTATTTTTCTGAGTCTTGGCTTGCGAATGTGATCATGCAAAAACGAGGACCGCATGGAAGTTGCAAAAGAAGATGTAACCATCGTTGCTGAAGGAGATAATTATGTGGATTTCGCTTGCAAATATTGAAAAAGGCGTGAATTTAAATTAAACCTTCGAGCCACTTTTGTATCGCTAACCTTATTCCGAATATGGTATAATTCTTAATACAAAGTTGACGACTTAGATTCGGATTTACAATCAGTTTGAAATTGCAAAATCACCCTGAATCTAAAGATAAACCTTATTTTGCAATACGGCCAAAAGCCTTTTAATTTTTAAGAAGTGTCTAGGCGCCTGATATAGAGCGCAGATATAGTGACCTAATTCCTAGATAGACCCAATTCCCTTCCACATCTCAGGCTGAAACATTAAGTATGAGATCCGTTTATTAACCGAATTCAAAAAAAGGAGGAAGTGTTTGTTAACTCATTCATATCTTCGTCATTTATGAATCGATTTGAAAAAATCTTCTTTTATCTGAATGGATCCCGATTGGTCACATAGAAATTTCATCAAAATCGGTTCAACAGTTTGGTTTTCCAAATATGTCATCCAAGTAAAAGAAATTACAAAATTGATACTTGACTACATTCACTTTGAACGTCTCTGACTTTAGTTTGCCAAGGATCTATAAAAGACAGTTTTAAATGGTTGGAAAGTCAATGGATGCTTGCAGAAAGAAACTGGTGTTTCGGTCCCAATTTATCGGTCTACAAATCGAGACCGAAAAACCTGATAAAAATTTTCTTAATGTACAGATAGTACTTATGGAACTATTTACCTGTATCGATCGGTATTGATCCGTTTCGACTTGTTCACACTGGGGAACCTGCATCTTTATGCAAGCACCCTTCGATTTCACGCGTAGGCCCGGTAAAAGTAATATACTGTGTAAGTAATTCTCCACTTTTCTCTTAGGTATATCAGGTAAATAAACGGGCCCAGGTCAGAACTAGTCTTACTTGAAAAAACTCAGTTATAAGTATAGTTAAACACACATATTCATTCGCAGTTCTAAAATAAATTCAAATCGAGTAATTCACACATCGTTTTCACATGGCTTACACTGAAGTGGAGTTTGCGGAAATGGATAGTCGAAATCCGTTCAATCAAAAATCGAGCGTGATTTCGATTTAGGGCTGTTAATTCCCCCGCCGCGGTCCCGTATCCTCTCACATCGCGGGACGGGGCTATTCCGCTTCGTATAATCCTTGGTGACTCGACATTTTTAACATACGACTTTTATATTTGAGGATAATTTTGGGTGTACTTAGGGGTGCGAAAATTTTCCGCATCAAGTAACATGGATCGGAGAGTAAAGTGCTGAGACGTGGTACCGTGGCTGGATCGGGCTGTTATCAATTCATTACCATATCAGATTAGGCTAAATGCGCGAATATGAGCATCCAAAGAAATAGCTCCTGTTGAGCGCAGCCATTTCTATTTTTAATTTTTTTCCGTATTTCTCTTGTGTGTATTTTGTTGGTTGTGTGCCTGAGTCTGTGCTAAATAAATTTATTTTATTTCTTTCTAGGCGCAAAGAATATTCATAATAGAAGTAAGGATATAACGGTACACTAGATAGCTGAATTGGTAGCCATATCAAACAAAATTCTAGACATTTGCCAACCTAGCCTTTTAATAGAAGCTTTTAATCAGGTCATGGTAATAGAAACGGGATGTCGTAGCATAGACATGATTCATCTCAGTGTTAATAACTTCAGTCTGTACTTACACATCTCTCCCATCTCTCATGGTGATCTCAGCATATAAAGTCACGTCACTCGCAACGCCTATCGGAATAATAGTTTTATCTCTCTCTTAACATTGAATTTATTTGCTTTAAATCGTGTTGCCTAGTTTCTTTCACGGCTCTTTAATAACTAGATAAAAAAAAATCTATTCAAGAATTTTGCACAAGGTGATCATTTACTACGTAGGTTTAGTTGTTGCAAGCGCGACTGCTGAAAATGAAATCCTGAGTTTTGATTCCCAGGTCTGACAAATGTATTTGGGTTTTTCTTTAAACTGCTTAAACTGTGTGTGTACTATAAGGTAAGCCTCTGCCTAAACTTTGGGGATAGCAGGCGTGATGTTATGTTATGCGTGAATTTTGGAATATAAAATGATCACATTCACACACAATCCACTACGCCAATTCGTTATGCTTATTTTTAATTCAGAAACCTTTTAAAATAAAATGTCTTTTCTGAATAACTAAACATGGAGCGGAAAATCTCTGACCCCACAAATAACAGTATGCTCCAGATAATAAAAAAAAAACTTCGTTCATCTCTAAGGTTTTCTTGTAAAGATCGTTGCTAGCAAAATTAACGTCTATTGTAAATCGTTATCTCTGAGACATTTTAACTCTGTTCTCTATCTAATACAGAGACAGAGGTAGATTATAATCCACCGTAATTAATTGGCTTTTACATAATAGTAAAAGAAGTACTGCATGTTCCATTTATAAATAACAGATATAATAAGTTGAATTTGTAAGAAAAATAAGTATAAAGTAGCAAACAACCTTTCTGTAATTGCTGTGATGTCTACAGTTGGGTCGTATTAAAAAACTGACAGGTAGAAGCCATCATTACTAATCTAATCCTTTTAGCTGACTCCAGAGCTACCACGTGAACCACAGCCATAAGAAAAACCACCCCAAATCCTAAAGCCTCAAAAGTGTCGATTAAAACTTTCTCATTACTATCCACGTGAGAGTTAATCCCTCCGATCCATTAAAAGTCTGTCGGTGAAGGTGTGCTTTCTAATCTGTGGTAGTTGTCCAAGACAGTCTTGTACAGTCACGAGCAATAATGTGTTAACTACTCGTCGAAACATTTAAAAGTGATTTTCTCCTATTGATTGTAACTTTATTTTAGTTAAGAATATGGCTCTTTCAATGTCAGACTATTACTAAAAGTATTTATGGATGTATGGATGTTCGTTACTCTTTCACGCAAAAACTACTGAACGGATTTGGATGAAATCTGGTACACAGATAGTTTATAACCTGGATGAACATATAGGATACTTTTTATCACTATAGTAAGATCCCGTGGGACAATAACCGAACTCCACGCGGGCAAGGCGCTGGCATAAGCTAGTATGATCTTATTTCAAAGTTGGGATCGTTATTCTACGAGAAATTCGCTTTAGAATTTTGCTAAGTGTATACATATTAGTGGTCGTGACTGTACTCGTGTGATTGAGTCTCCGCGCCGCCCGCCCTGATCAGGCATCACGCGTCAGTGGGCGTTCGAACCTCGCCGACGGAGCACCCGCACACCGCCTGCGAAAAACACCCGCGATATTTAAAATAACGAAGTTTTATTCAAATAATACCAATCACAGTGTACTCAATCCCACAGTGAATAGTGCTGTTTCTAATAGTGGTTAATTATCAAGTTTTAGTATAAAAGTTTAGTGTTGTAAAAGTATTTCGTGTTTATATAGCCGTTTTTTTAGTGTTGATGTTCTAGTGTTTGAGAATTTTTATCGTAGTTTTTTTGGAAGTGGTGTGTCTTATTTTTATAAAGGTACAGCGACTAAATCTTGTGAAAAGAAAATCGTAGACGTGCTTAACGATTTAAATTTAAATGCGTGTGGAGCCTTTTTATCTCATTTTTAACAATATTTTAAACAACAGAACCTCAGTCTTTTTACACACGATATTCGTGAACATTGATTGAGTTCACTCGCTCGAAACAGTGCACACGGAGAGAATCAAACAATTCAAAACTAACATTTTATTCGATGAATGCGAAACGAATAAAAAATTTGAAACTGACCGGGTAACGCTTCGATTTCATTCTATGCGAAACAAGATTCGGTTTTATGTCCACTTTAGATTTTTTGTTATTCATACTATTATTTTCACTCAGCTTAATCCTTATTTGCAGAGAGAAAGCTGCAAGTTATCGCTTCTTTCCACGTAAATACTGGTATTTAGCTGCATCCGGTTAGTCTGGAAGCCGATCCGAATATAGTTGGAAAAAGGCTAGGCAGATATACGTCCTAGTTCTTAAATATTTAACTATTTTTACTAGCAGTTCGAAGTCGTAAGTAAGATCTAATTATTGATGAAGTAACTTGAAAATAACAAGTGGAACAGGCAACGTTTCCGTTGTATTGTTCTCTCCAAAGATAGTGTCAGAATACCGAAGTTCGATTGCTTCTGCTTCGAACTAAGTTCTCAACTTCGCTTTGGCCTACAGGCCTAGATATCTTAATTTACTACAGCGAGTTACTTCAGCGCACTCATTTATATTCATAGTGTCAACTAATGTAACCATTTGTTAGGACAAGTTCACTCAAATCTGTAGGTATACCTATTTCCTCAGTTACCGTTCCCGAATGTCCAGGCCATCAAAAGAAATATCTGAATATGGAAAAAGAGACCTTGGGGCCTCTGAGCCTGTTTCTGTGTTTCTCCTCAATGGTAGTCGGTAAGGTAATACGGATCTCATCTAGCCTCAAAAACCATATTCATTTAAATTGTGTAGATATCGAAAAACCTTTGAGATGGATGGGCAAGAGAATGAGATTACAAAGCCATTTTTCATTTTTGTAAAAAATATTTAATGTCTAAATAATGTCTAAATCTGTTTATCCGACTTACAGATAAAATACGTCAGAGCTTGAATAAGTTCTGTTAGTTGCATAATTTGTGTATCATTGACCAAAGGGACAAATAACTTGAATGGGTGCCCTTATCTGTCATGGCGTGTTCACATCTAAGAGAAACAACAAGATATGTCTGTCTCGTTTATTTCAATGTTGCTGATCCCATTAGGGGTTTGGTGTCAGAGTTTCAGGATTATAAGCAACTTAGTGTTTCATTGGCCCGTAGGGAGATGCTTGTTCAGGAGGCCCGAGGGGTAATATTGATATAAACTTGGGGGCAACAGAACCTTAGTTGGGTTCGTAGTTTGATTGACATTAAATTACAACTGTCTTGGGTATTTGTTTATAGTTTCCTCCTCTTGGAATATGGCGGGTTACCTTAATGCGAAATTGAGTCTCTCTGTTTGTTTATTTAGTACATTTTGTAGTCGTAAATACTCACTGAGCTAAATATGATGAGTTTCGCTAGAGTTGTCAGAGTAAGGCACTAAACATTCAAGGTATAGTGTAGATACAAAATGTTCTAAATTCGACGTTCGTTTTCAGTAATGTTTTGCTTGTTTCATGAGTCTGCATATGAAATTTTTGTAAATCAGATTTATAGTTGGTTAATGCATGGGGTAAATGTCAAAACATAAGAATATCTTACAATACTGACAAACTAAGCCCTCGAAAAAATTCGAATAACGCAGTAAGTTCGTCTACAAATTCTTTCTATCGTGAGTGAAGGCATCTCGTAAATGTGTGAGAAGTATAAAAGTTGTTGTTACTAAAAGGCTTCTTTTCTTTGTTATTACGTTTCCCGGCCTGTTTACTTTGTCTAAGGAAACTGTTCGTCTGGCCCTAGTCGTCTGTAGTTAAGTACTAGATGAATTCCAGTATTTTTTTTTTTGTTCGAGGCGCATATACACGCACAGTTTTAAATTGTATTTGAGAAGAAAATTGAAACTTCATTGTCCTTTATGGTCAAGATAAGTAGAGTGTCAGTCCGCAAGTACGGAGCAAAGAACTAGACCTCCTACTCTCTAAGCACGAAACCCGTAGTTTCGGCCGAAGATACGGGCGTTTCCTACTCCGTATCACTTACGGACATACGATAGGTGAGAGACCCGAACTAAAAAGGAATGACAACACGATTGGATAGTTGTCCCTACTCCCGATGTATTTTCAAAACTCATGAATCAGAAAATAATAGGGCGTAGGATTCATTTCGAAGTTTCGATCTAGTTTCGTACGGGCCCGTATCTTCGTTGACGGACTTAGAGAGTAGACCCCCAGAGCACTGACGGTGATCATACTATTTCATGTATTTAAGTTCCACGCACCCTGGGCAGTAAACTTCCCCTTGCAGACTGGCTAAAATTATTACCAGGGCAACAGCTACTCGCAGATAGCTTCACAAAAGATGCTTGTAAATGACCATAGCTAATCGTAGGCCTTTCACCGGTGCTTCGAAAGAATGATGACAACCAACAATTGGTAATCTATGGCGTGGGTAAGCTTGCAGTTTGTTGATAGAAATTGCTGCCTATCATATCCCATGGCCTTACCACAATACCTTATTCATCTTAAGACGGGCTAAACAGGGCTTTTACCACATTATAACGTTTGTACATATTTTAATTATTTAGGCTACTGATACAAAGTTTTCAGTTTACACTAACTTATTGAAGCGTGATTTGAGATAATTATGTTTCGATTTCGAAATATTAATAACTGCCGGGTATTAAATATTTTGTAATGAACACACCTGCCTGTTCCCACGGTTATCGTACAATCGCTTAATATGTACACACTTAGTTATATATTCACAATCTCTTGATTGTTTAAATATAGTTCGGTATTGTATTGCTGTATAGTCGAGCACCAATATGTAAACACTTCGGAACTTTTAAAAGGGATTTTGTTGTACTGTATAGATTGCAATTTCATTTTGTTACGAACTGCTGTTTTGGAACCCACATTATTATGAAATATGCTTCATATCAAAGTTGCAATTATTTTTCCACGAGAAAATCTCCTTGGAATTAAGGCAAGTGATGTTCGTAATTGTATACGATAATACCCATCGATTTATAATATTATACAAGTTGCTGCGAAAAGAGATCTTGAAATGTTTCTGTAATCCACATTGCTTTGGATGTAATTGAGCTAGTGTAATCAATTTGAGGTGTTGTTGGTGTGCTCCAAGATTTACATACTATGATGACGTCTGCAGTGAGTAGTAATGTGTTTAAAAATAGAATTGATCAAGATGTTTTTTAAAAGTATTCGAAGGAAGAATTTCTCAATTTGCAGTGTAGTTTTTTAGGCTAGTTATAATGGTGTTTGGTTTTGGAAACCAATTTAACTGTAGAGCTTCTGTTGTTTTAACCATAAAATACTGGTCTACCTTTACCACGTGTGTTCTTAAACTGACATCATAAAAAAAAACTTAGAGCCCATCTTCCTCTAACGAACTCAGGGAAAAAGGTGGAGCTTAGATACACGAAAATGTTTCTATGTTAACAAAATGAAAGAGTTTGGGAAATATTACGTCGAGAACGTTTGTACATTTTTTTTGTTCATGTTATGAAATAATGATGCGTGTGTGCGGAAAAAATAGGGATTGTATTATTTTAAAACCGATGTTTTCGACATTTTAATACTCTATTTACTTTATTACTCGGTTTTTACTAAATACCCTATATATATTGGTCTAACACAACACAACATCACGCTTGTAATCCAAGAAGGGTTAGGCAGTTATGTTAAGTCCTATGTAATAAGGGGCGAGCCTATTGCCATCCAGTCTAAATAATATGATAGACTAATATCAATCATTCCCACGCCGCAGGTAGTAAGTAATTATTATTATAAATATGAAATGGCATTGGCAATGAAATATTTTATTGTGGTAGTAAAATTCAGGTATTACTTAGACTAATTCGTTAATGTAACCACGCCCGTCGTCAAATAACTTTCGACGGAGACTTATACCCGTAGCCATAGTCAAGTTAAAGTAACTACTTCAGCTCAAGCAATAACTTGTGCAAAATTTTTTATGCAATAGACAAGAATTTAAAAGAAGTAAGAACCGTCAAAGAAAGCATAGCTAAGAATTCTAACTTTTTACAATTCTAACTTCAATCAATTACTAAACTACGTAATAAAAATAGTATTTAAAAAAATGACATTTACTCAAGTAAACACTTTGACTTGTTTATAGATACGGGGGTTAGAGGTATAAAATCAGTGCTATGCCTATAGAAGATAGTTAATATGAAGGCTAGTAATACATATTATACTTAACTTATTCAGTACCGCATCTCATAGCTCTTACTGGATTATAATTTAGTGAAAAAAAAACATTAGAAGCATCATCGTGGCAAAGTCATCAATTTAGAGGTATTCGGAAGAGGGACAAAAGTTCCTTATCCTCCATGGATCAGTGAGGATCTTCAGATCAGACGGATGTTGTGTCTGATGGGCTACTACCCAATGGTTACTGAGAGGATTCTGGATATATGTTAAAGCCATTGATAACTCTGCTTGCCAGATGTAGGAATTCGCGTGATGACAGGCATACTCGACGTCCCTGGGGTACCAAAGTAGCGTTTTGGATACCACCACATTACTAAGACTTCTCCTGTATACTGGGTTTTTTTTTGAAGACTTGTAGACCCATTAAACATCAATTTTAGGTCATGATAATAGACCCACTAATACACGCAATATGAATATGAATTTAAACCATATTTATGCGTCTCCCCTTAAAGGTGGCAGCACAAGGTCTAAAGCGAATGTCTTCCAAACATAATCCACCTTAATTAACTCCAATTTAACTGTTAATATTTACTTTCCTTTGAAGAAACGTTTTTATTTATCTTTCCATGGCTTTAGGGTGTTTCTTAGAATGTGTAAAAGTTCTTTTATACTCCTAAATGTGTGTTTATGCCTCTGAAAGTATGTATAAACACGTTTTCTTCGCTTTAAAAGTATTTATCATAATCTTTCTTTCGATACAGCGCTTTATAAGACATCAAGCGTCATTTTCTTCGCTCCGTTCGTTGGGTGCGTATTACAAAAGGAATTTAGCGTGTCATGATATAAATGTCTGGGTCTTATTGAAGAAAAAATATACGATGCTTTTGCATGAATCTATTATTTTATCATAATTATTTATTGGAAACATACAGCGATTACTACCCCACTCTTGGTGATAGGACTAAAACTCACCATTGGTTTGTGCATTCAAAATAAGAGGCTTTAGGATCTTTTAAATAAGAAGCCGCACTAGCTTTGACTCACTGGGGATAACATTTCCTACAAACTTATTTAGCATGTATTCTATTTAGTAGGCAGAAAATTCTATGTAAAATTAAAATCTTCTGTCATAAATATTCAATGATATACTGGTAAAACTGAAATACTGGAAAAAAACCTGCATCCGGTTAGACTGACCCCAACAAGGTTGGGAAAAGGCTAGGCAGATGATGAAATATTCAATGACAATTATCCCAAATCACATATTTAAATCTATCCAATCGGGCTAAAGATCTTTACACCTTAGTTACAATTACCATTGAAATAAATAAATTAAAAACCCATTAAAATGCTTGCTAGTGGTTGCGAGCGCGACTGCTGAGCATGGTGTCCTGGATTCGACTCCCAGGTCGGGCAAAGATTTTAATCAGGTATTTTTCAGTAACAGCCACGGAGTCTGGATATGTGCCCGGCTGATGGCAATAGGCTAGCCCCCTATTATATGGGACTCAAAACATAACTGGCGAAATGTGGGTGTTCTATTAGGTGCACCTCTGCCAAGCCCTTCGGGGATTATGGGTATGATGTTATGCCATTAAAATGCTAACTAAATTCCAATACTTATTGCATAACGACTTCGTCACAATAATAGGTCGACATCGACTTCCAAGGTAGATTTTCCTCAACCGAAGTCGTCCGTTGCTTAGCATAATAATAGTCTTTCAGAAAGCTCTTAAATCTTACTAGATGTAATTAAATTGCTCTTTATGCTGATGGAATGATTAACATAACATTGTTTTGTTTTTACGTTTCGACAAATTCGTTGAAAATGGACTGAAATTGAATTATTTTTTTACCTTTGTAGGATAAACTATTTAAAGGTTTTCTTGGTATTTTACGAGTATTTTATGTCCGTGACATAAAATAGCTTTATACCACTTTTAGTCTTACTCTAGCCCGGTGTCTGAAAAAGAGCTAGAGAGCAGTCCCTTATGTCCCAATAGGTACAATGATAGCAACATACAGAGGGTTAAACATCATAAAATCCCTTCATCAATTATACCTCTCTCACCTGAACTAATATAATCATAACCAAGTTAATCAGCACGTGTACCTATTATAAACAGTTGCACGCTAAACAGTCAAGCTGCGCATACATCAGTGGCCACAAATTGCCGCGTCCCCAATTGCGGCCGGCCGTGCCGATGGTTCTGAATCCAATTAGAAGGCTTTTAAGGTTGTCAACGTGAATAGTTTACTGTATTCCAGAGAATTGGGAAATTGGTTTAAGTGAAACAAGTTCCGGTTGAGAATAATTTATGAATTAAATTTGCTCCTAAATTGATTTGAAGATGAATACTTTTTCCTAAAGATGAAAGCTGCTTCTGGAAATATGATGTTGATAATATGTTTATTTATTATGTTGTATGAATGCTAACTAGAACTCTGAACTTTAAAATTCAGCTAGTTTCGTGTTTTTACAGTTGACTATCTGTAATTACTTTGAAAAATGTATATTCTTGAGTTTTCCAGTATGTTTATTTAAATTCCCTGCCTTGGTATTTGTCGTGGCCTAGAACCAAAACAATTACGACATGCTACATCTACCAAATCGCGCTGGGTCCGCGTGACAGATAACGGTCACCTCCTTCAAAGAGAGGACGCATCTGACCACCCAATCTGACCAATGGGACAAAGGCCACCTACATCGATCTCCATACATTCGCAGTGGTCGTCAAAATACTGTTTGTTTGTTGTGATGTGTATCCCTGGCCTAACAGCTTAACCTCACAATGTCACTTTCACTTCACGTAAACTCGATAATTTGTGAACATTAGAGTGAACTCAGACGACACACGTTCACACTCTGTCTCGTTTAATGTCTTGCATGTAATGTAGATTGAGTCACGTGCCGATCGCGTTTAATGCCGATATTGTTCGTGCAACCGTGATTGTGGTGAGATATTGAAGAGAATGATGTCTAGCAAATGAGATCATGAGTTGGAGTGGTAACTTGCGTTATGACGGTGCTGTGGGTGTGAATGACAGTTGGAGGGAGTCAAAAGAAGGAAGTCTAAAACCACCAATGGGGCCATTTCAATTTCCTTCTCATCATTGTTAGAGTCAAAGCCTCCTGCAACGTCGTTATGTCTACGCTGATTGCATCTAGTAGGTTCGTTTGAATAGTATTACTTAATATGACCAATGATTAAAAACCAATGGTTCGTTTTCATGATAGACAATTCAATTGTAAAATTTTCGAAAAATGAAACAAATGAATGAAAAATCGAAACTTCCATCTTATACTGAGTTCTATTTTTGCTGGCAGCAGTGTGTTTGAACGAGTACTAAGATTTCCTAGTAACTTTTCCAAGTTTCTATGATCACTACGAGCGAGTCGCTTTGAATGTGTCTTCATTACTGCCTGGAACATTTGTTATGATGGTCAGTAAAGAGGCCCTAGTTTAGTTATGGTCACTTAAGGTTGATTTATGTTGATGACCGGCAACGAGGCTTGGCCCGGCATCGCGACAGAATAAGTATCTTCTTGAATCAAATATTAAAATTTATTAATACATGGACAGACAACACGCATAATAAAACACTGAGTCTTCTTTTAACATGAAACTTTGCACTTGAGGCTCTTAAATAACGTGAGTAGGTGAGGAAGGACCATTATCGAAGTGATGAACACTTACATAACTTTAGGCTTGTTTCAAATTCAATTCATGACTGCGAAGCACTGTGTCACAAACATTGTCTTCCTTAATTTTGTACACAGATTTTGCCAGTCTCTCCGCCGTTAAATATATTAGGAGCCCATGTTAGTCAGTAACTCAATATTGAGATCGAATTAATTATGTACCTACGTGCCTCTTCAAGACGAGGCCATGCTTCCAAAACATTCATTGTAGTATCGGAAGACGATTATATGAGAAAACAATTGTTTTATAAGACAATACACAGTATTTAATTATTATGTTTCATTATTTATGCCAATAAATATCGATAAGAAATGATAATATGACGATATTGAGATCATGTAGTTACATTTATACGTTAATAACGCTTCAAATTATATTTAGAAAAAAAAAATAACAAATCAAAGTCTTGAGGGATTTAATTAGTCGTATCGATTTAACAACAAGATAACATTGAAAGGGCTTATCATGCGTCAGAAACTCGGGGAGATATCTCACATAGAAGATATTTAAAAAAGGAATGTATTCCTACAATCGGCTGAATATGAAATGCCTGTCATTAAATATTGTTAAATTTATGTTAGCTGAGCAATTACTTTTTTTTTCACGAATTCAAAAAACAAGTCTGTTATAATTAAATGTTGTAAATTAAGTTGACAGATACAAATAGACAGGTTTTGTTTAGCTTACGACGAAATCTTTCACAGAAAACGCAAATGAAGGTAACTAATAAATTTGGTAATTTAAATGTTCATATTTCATTCAATTGTTTTACAAAATTAATTATCATGAAAAACGAACAGCTTGTGTTATTGTTTAAAATAATGTCCAACATTGAACAGAGCATGCTTAGATGGTTTGGTCATATTGAGAGGATGAGCAAAAAAAGGAATTTGCAAGGCAAATGTGAGTGGAAACCCCGGGAAAGGTCGCTGTAGAGTCTGGAAGGACATACACTGACCTGGGTGACCGTCTACCTGATCTTCTTAAGAAAGGTCAGGTCGTTGTACTATTATATAGTAGATGTAGGAACGTGGACGAAACAAAATAATTATATTAAAGAAATTTAGAATTGTATTAAGAATCGTAGTAATAAGTTCTTTGTTTCTGTCTACCCTCATGGTAAAATAGCGTTGGTTTATGTATGTGTGTGTTAACCGTAAAATGACTCATTGTTTCCCCGAATATGTTTGTAATCCAATTACAAAATTAATGCGATGTCAGGAGTCCAAATTAGGCCAATTATTGGCTTGGCATAATCTGGTTTGGTGGAACTCGTGAACAGTTTCGGATCTGACCTAAATATTTGACAGATCAATACTAGGGATTATTGCTTTTTCCGGAATAGTGGCTTATTAAATAATTATAAATTTATGAGGCAGGTGGCTGGTTGTAGTCATGAATAAAGTACAGAACAGGTATTATTATTTTGGTTGTGGTTTTTGAAGACTTCGCATTTGATCAGTTCTTTCTCCCCTGGTGTACCTGATGATGTGACCAATGCGATTGATTAAAAGAAACGAAGTCAGCAAAAGTATTTATAACCAGGGACCGTACAACCCCGCTTAAGAGTTAAGCCTTTCGAAGGGGTAAGCCGTTTATGAGGTTACCTCTATCATTGGGTAACCCCTTGAATGGGTTTTGTACCAGAAACCCTTTGAAAGGGTTACATGATAACCTATTGAATGGGTTTTATACTAGAAACCCTTTGAAAGGGTTACATGATAACCCATTGAATGGGTTTTATACTAGAAACCCTTTGAAAGGGTTTCATGATAACCCATTGAATGGGTTTTATACTAGAAACCCAGTGAAAGGGTTGCATGAAAACCCATTGAATGGGTTCTATACTAGAAACCCAGTGAAAGGGTCAAAACCCTTATAATATATGGGTTATTATAATGAAGGGCGTTATAAAAACCCATATATTATAAGGGTTTTGTTCGGGTTATTCAATAAACTTGTGCTAGGTCGGTGGTACGGGAATGGCGGCCGGGCGCTCATTGCCTATAATTCACTAGACGGTATTATACAAATAGCGAGAGTAGGTACGAGCGAGAGCTCCAATAACTATAGTTGCGTATTTTGAGTTTTTGAGTTTATATTATATTATTCTTTTGATCTATCCGAGCCGAAAGTAGCGTGTAGACTTTTTTTATCAATTGGGATGCGTTTGCGTGTTTCAAGCTAATTAATTTATAAGGTTAGTTTTTTCTTGAATATTAAAGTACTTTGTAGATAGTTTGAGTTTTTCTTTGTAGATAGTTTGTAGGCAATAGTATTGCCTACAAATAGGCTCACTCGCCCCCTGTTACATGAGATTTAAAAACATAACTGACGAATGTGGGTGTACTATTAGTCTATTAGGTACACCTCTTTGGGGAATACAGGCGTGACGTTATTTGTGATGTTTGCAGATATGTAGTTTATGCTCAAAATCCATCCAAGTGCTAAGATTTCTTTGCTAACTCACACGAAGTTGCGCAGAAGATGGTAGGTAAGTACTTCATAGAGACTCTCTGTTGGTCGTTTGTTATTTAGTTATTAGGTTTCAAAATTATAAAAACGAATGTTGGGGCCGGATGCCTTGTAACATTTTATTATACTTATCATTTTATATTTGGTAGTAGAAAATATTACTAAGTATATCAGAGAGTGAAGAAAGTTCTGATGACGAATCTCAACACGTCAATCAGATCCATGACGAATTGTCAAAAACATCAGCAGGAATGTCTTTGTCACCTACATTCGATCCAGATGTTTCTACGCCTGATTTATTTCTGTTATAGCTTATGCAATAGCTTGAATTTTAAAGCTCCCTTAGGCTCTTTAGGTCCGGCTCGCTTCGCTCGCTCTTGCGTTCTCTTCATCTTGAAACTCTTACTCATCTCAGGGGCCGGGTCGTAGGTCTGGTTTTGAAGTTCAAACCTGGGAGGGGTTTTGACATCTAAATCGACCCCTAAATCTCGGACAACTATAAAGAAATCAACCGATCCGAGGCGGAATGCAAAAAATTTCTCGCTCGCTAATACATACCCGTGTTATCGTAATCAATTGAATGAGCAATGAGCAAGTAGAAATTTTGTCTTTATTTTATTATAAATGTCGTTTGAAATAAGATAAGACATTTAATAAAAACTTTTTACAGTCCGTTCAACCGATTTTGACTTCTATTCCGTAGGCATAAGAACGCCTTTAAAAGACGTCTGCGCTGGACGACTGTAAGTATAGGACTATGACACAAATAAGGTTAAATGTAATTCGTTTGGGTGAATGCGAGCCGTAGCCCCGTAGGTATGTACGTTAGTGCATGACTTCGAACGGGTGAAGGAGGCCTGCTTTTGTTTTTTAATAACATTTAATAGCTTTTACAATTTCGCATGTAATGATATAAGCCAAATAGCGATATCTAACTTAAACAAAAATAAAACAACTAATAAGTTTGGTTCTTGTCAAACATCTCTCTTTGAAATTGCTAAGAGATTTCGGAGATTTTCTTCAAAACTTTGAGATACCTACCTAGCGCTTTTCGGCCTAACAGGGCAGTCTAGTAGGTACTCCATTTTGTACATTTAGTGACCAATAATCTATCCATGACACAAATCAATCAACAATGAAGTGGTACGTCGGACCTTTAGGACATAACATCGTTGCGCAAATTGTTGCGTGAATTGGCAAGTAGGTAAGTATGTAGGACAATCCTACATATTTACCTACTTGCCCATTGCAATAAACTATACAATTGCTATTTTGAAAATTTAGATTGATAAATTACGTAACTTTATATCTACATACCTACCTATTGTAATGCGACCCCGAAATGATCAATCGCCATCAATTTATATTGTAGTATAGTAATATTATCAATCGCTTGGTACGTAAACGAGCTATGTGCAACAAACACGTAATAATTTACAATCACGATTGATCATTTCGCAGACCCCTAAGTTTTCACACCGACTAAATAATAATATAGTAAAACTCCGCAAAAGACGTCCAGGTTCAAAAATCAAACAGCAAAAATGACAGCATTTGTTTGGTACTTGCAATAAAGTAATAAACAAGAACAGAAATGAAAAAAACATAATAATATTAAGTAATTTCGGTATCCGGCCAGCAAAGCTAAAATGAACTCTAAGTCACATTCAATAAAGCTCATAGATCCCTGTTTACAACCAGCTAGGTAAGTAGCCACAAAGGCGCCGCCGCGTCAACGCATGCTATTCCGTTTTGAAACCTATGCCCTTCAGCGAGAGATCATATTACCATGGAGTCTAAACTCGAACAAATTATAATTAGTCATGTAAAGAAAATCATAGATTGCAGCATAGGTAACGATTATGAAACAAACAATCACTAAAATACGTTAAATGGCAGATTTTGACTGAAGTAAGAGATTAGTAAAAATCTAAACTTCCTTGTCTACTCATAAATCACGTAATTTCTACAAAAAAAGATAAATGAAGCTCTAGATCAATTCGATCCCATAGAAGTAGCCATCTGTTAATCATTTTCTTTAGAGCTCTTTGCAAAAGATGGTGTTTTACTGAATATGTTATATGTCACATAAACTGCAGCGTGAAAGCTCACTCACACAAATGAAACTGTTCCGCCAAGTCGAGAATTTTTTTGTTGTTGTTTTGTATACTTGCCCTTGAACGCACGGTGCGATGTCATTCATATTCGATTTGGTTAACCAAAATGGTCCCTTAGCTTAGGCCGTTCAAAAGAGTTATCCAAATATTATGGGTTTGTGACTGTTTAGAAAACCCTATCAAAAACCCATACCAAAACGGTCAATTAAGCTGGTAACCAAAATGATCAATTAAGCTGTTCAAAAGGGTGACCCACACCACATCGTAAGGGTTTTTGATTGACTGCTAGAAAAACCCTATCGAAAACCCTTTCAATGGGTAGCCAAAATGGTCAATTAAGCCGTTCAAAAGGGTTAGCCACATCGTATGGGTTTTTGATTGACTGCTAGAAAAACCCTATCAAAAACCCTTTCAATGGGTAACCAAAATGGTCTATTAAGCCGTTCAAAAGGGGTACCCATATCGTATGGGTTTTTGATTGACTGCTAGAAAAACCCTATCAAAAACCCTTTCAATAGGTAACCAAAATGGTCTATTAAGCCGTTCAAAAGGGTTACCCATATCGTATGGGTTTTTGATTAACCGCTTCGAAAAACCCTAACGAAAACCCTTTCAATGGGTAACCGATATGGTCCCTGTTTATAACTTTAAAGTACCTAAAATACATACATAACAAAACAATTCAATCCTTTGGTCTGTCGAGCTATGGTAGGACATATAAGACACACCTTGATTAAATTTACGCACTTCAACTGCGTATATTGAAAGAAATTGTCCCTCACAACATAAAGAAGAAAAACAAAAATGATTACCACAAACTATTTAAATTCTGCAACATAATACCGATAGGTACACGAAAAACTAAATATGCACAACTAAAAGAAGATTTTTTTAATGAAAACCTCAAGAGAGCAAAAAATGTAAATAGTAATGAAATTAGGACTCGTAGCGTCATCAATGCTCAGCTGTTACTTCCAAAGTACACGAATTTACACGGCAAGAGATCGTTAAAGTATATAATATCGTACCTTATTAATCAACTACCTATATCATTGAGGGACAAAATAACTCAGAAAAACATAAAATACTAATTAAAGGAAACATTTTTTACAAATAAATATCTAAGACAAATCGTAGATTCATTAATAACAATATATTACTTACTTGATTAATTATAGATCAATCCTTTAAAAAAAATAAAGCAAAAATAATACCTTACAACAATTTCATAAGACAAATAAAATCTAAAATGAACTATTCCAAAAACATTTAGGAGCAACCTGTATCTATTCAAAAACACTCCACTACAATTTGTTTTAAGGATGGACGGCCTGATTGGTCACCGTTGTGCGCTCGTTCGTACCAGATATTATTTCGCATATACACGCTGTTATTTTATTTTTTGATGTTACTTTTTACTTAGTAGTGGTTATATTATTTTAAATGATTTGAAATTTAGAAAAAAAAATGTTGAATAAGAAAATGTTGGCATCAACTTGTATAAAACGTATGTGTGTATGTGTACTACTGAATAAATAATTAAAAATCGAAGAAAAGCTTTATCATACCACCCAAAAATCGCTGCTGCTAAATATAGACTTCTCATTGATCACTACAATGTAAAAAGTAGTATATAAGTTACTTGTAATCATATTACCTAAAATAATCGTATTCAATAAACGTCGTAGTTATTTTTAGGAACCGATATCTTTCACGTAGCACCTATAAAATACCTCGAGCAAATTCGTCTTGAATACCGACTACGGATGAAGTGCTGAAATGAATGAGTCTTGCTCCATTCATTGTGCTGGTGGTGACAGCTTTCCAGGCATGATTTATTACCAATGTTATCAAAATTCCCCCTGTATGTACGTTTCACTAGTATTTTCATACAGGTAGGTAGACGAACATACCGTGCATTTTACAACATTGACCTAGGTAGGCAATCATTAGGAAACTTGCTACACATAATACACACACGATCGATCGGCACACTAAAAAAGCCGCTCGGCTTACCTCGAATTGTGCCGAGCCGACTCGAAAATGATTCCGTGATGTGTTGCCGAACTGAGATGGCCGATTCGCCATCTGTTGTAATTGCTTCAGGTTGGCATTTGTGTCCAATAAATAGGAACTGCCGAATAAAATGTGCAAAGCCGAACGAGTGTATAGCTCTCAAGTTTTTAGTTCCATAACCGGAATCTTTATAAAAGAGATCAAACAGAAAAAAAGTTTAATACAAAAACATATCTATCAATTAAAAACCTCACTAACTCGTTAGTAAGTTAAAGTTGCATCACCCTGAGGGACTCGATTTGAAATTCATCGCTATTGAATTAATGTAGTGAGTTCGTTTCCCGCGCTTCACGAACAACTTTCAGATGAAATTAATATATAATGAACTATTCATGGGAACACTTCTTTTAAGTGTCGTCTTTGAATACTTAAGAATAATTAAATGAGTTGAGTTCGAAAGTTAAGTCTTTGTTAGTAAAAAAGTTTATTGGTTAAAATTGTGGACAAAATCGTGAGTTTAACTATTTTTTGAACAAGACATCAAAATCCAGTTACGAGAAAATTCGACGGATAATGAGTGTAGTGCTTGATTCACAGTTATTCAAACGACATATTCCAATTGTGTGGTTTTATCGGACTGTACCTACTTCTAACGAAACTAGAAAATGATCCCACTGGAACATACTACCGGGATTAAATTATTCTATGTCCTTACCTAGGTTACGGCCTATGTTCCAAATTTCATCGAGATTCGTCCTGCCGTTAAAGTGTAGAAGGTTACTTACAGAGTTACTTTCGAATTGAATATGAATATTACTTAGTACATAAAGTTTCTCCTGCTGTTGATATTTCTCAACAGATTTGCGTGAAATTGTCATAGTTTGCAGTTTGTGCTTCATTGTGTATTAGAACACGAACGAAGCTACTTATAAAACCTTGTTTTCTATACAAGACTTAGTTTGCTCATCGTGCTATTTTTCGCGTAAAGATACCCAACAACTTATTAAATTATGTAGTGGATTTTATTTTACTCTCAGGAAAAGCTTTCAGATTTCTTTTTGTTTGGTAGCCAACGTAATATTTTCAGTTATTTTATTCAAGCAGACATTTTAAGCATCTAACTTTGTTTTCTCTTGCGGTGAAGTAGTTTTGTAGACTGCAAAACCAGTTGAGTGTAATTTTGAAGTGGATTTTTCTTCTTATTGGCATTGAAAGCGCGATAAGATACTGTGCTGTACCAACATATGCTTAGCAGCGGACTGCTATAGGCTGTTGATGATGAAAATGACCTCGACAAGGAGAGATATTTAAAAAAAGTTAACAAGTCATGAAACAATACAAGTATACGAACGCAGTACCTACATTACGAATTTTTAGTATTTATTTCCTCAATTAAAGTTTCTCAATTATACAATATAATTAGTAGGAGTTCAAGTTGGGATAAGGGCAAGATAATGATGTCAGTTATTACAAATTAAAATGAATTGTGGGTGTACTGTGGGTGTTGGGGCTAATAGGTCGTCCCTGTCTCACCCTTCAGGGAAAACAGGAGTGTTACGAGGTTCTTTTTTAAAAATAATTTATTCCAAATGCGATTTTCTCGTGAAATAATAGTTTCTGCTCTGAGACAAGATTATTTCAAAATAATCGGCTAATTATTATCTCCTTTATTTATTTTTCTTTCTTATTTTTTACATTTTTAAATATTCGCATTTCATTTTTTTTTCATATATTTTTTTTAAATTATTATTTTTATAAACATTTAAGGTCCATATTTCGTTAGTAACAATGTACTCAAACATAATAAATGTGAAAACGTAAAACGTTAATCAATACAGTAGGAGAGAATCGCTTTTGAATGTTGCTAAGTGTTTACATTTCATTGCTCATGACTGTACGTATGTATAGTAGTAGTCGTAAGTATCTGCCATTGGCATTTATGTACGCGTCTCTCACATAACGCGTTATGGTAAACCGAATGGTTATGAAGATGTGAAACGCGCTCAATTCGTACCATATTATTATAAAACGTGCCTGCAATAGTGATGAAAGAATTTCTCGTTAGTTTCGTGGGGCTTTAAAAGAATTCTAATCTTCTCGTGTAGAAAATATAAAAATAAGAAACCTTCATGCTAGTAAAATAATCAGAAAAAAGGTGTTAGAAGGGCTGAAAAGCAAACGGGAGTCGTCGGTGTTACGAGTTAAAATATTGCTATTCGTTGAGTAAAGGTTCTAACAAAAGATTATATTGTATAACTAGCTGTTGAAATGTTTAATCTTGCTTTGTTGTTATAGTTGATTATGTGAGGCGTAATGCCTAGAATATATTAGCATGCAATATTCCCAAATTCATCAGAATATTATGCGTACTGTAGATGTCAATTATCCGACCGCACTGAGTGCTTTCTATGGTTTTCTCTCATGTTAGGTGTGTGTGTACACGTCAGTGAACAATTCGCAAAATTACGCAAGACGCACTACGCAGGAAAAAAGAAAACTGGTGTGTGATAAATGTGAATCTTTGTATATTTATGGAACTGCCTTATTTGTTAAGCTGAATTCACACCTGTTCCCCAATTTGTCAGATAAAGTTAAGCGTAACAGGCGGAATGATATGCTGCGCGGACGTAGAGCCAAAACAGCTTTAATGTGGAAGAGCATTTTCTGTATTGCCCCGCAAGTTTTTAACGAAGTTCCAAAGCAAATCAAACAGCTAAATTTAAATGGGTTTAAAAAGGAACTTAAAGAGTTGCTTTGTAATAATAAAATAAACAAATATTCCTTATAATTTAAACGACTTTTTGAATGATACTTTGACATCCTATTTTAATTGTAATCTTTTATACTTTGACATCTCTCTTTGATAGTTTGACATTGAATATTATTTTGACATTAACCTAGATGATATTTTTAACTGACATGCCTATAGTGTAATATTAATTCGTACTTATTTATTAAATAACCTAATATTGTTTTTATCTTGTAATAATTTTATGCAATGTATCTAATATATTTGCGCGCCCCACGTCTAGCATAATGTGATGAGACTATTTATTAAATTTAAGACCATGTAGTGTACCATATTCGGACAAATAAATTAATTTGAATTTAAATCTACTTTTTATGTGTTGACGTGAAAAATGGATTCACATAGCACACATTACCCACATTTTTTGTACTATAATCAATCAAAGTCGTATTAAGTACTTACTTTTTTCTGCATGCATTTTTTTAAATTGTTTATTTAGATAAATTGCCGCTAATTCGCGAAATTTATCAAGCTTAACTTGCGTAAAGCATGTTCGCGGACTTACTTTTCATTGCATTTACACTGTTAAAAAGTTAAGTTCCATTCACAGACTATTCGCGTAGTTTCATGTCTACATGTGACGTTTGATGTAGAACACGTAGCAAGAACCCAGCATTGTCGAACAGACAGGTTTTTGTTCGAGCTCGTAAATCATCCACTATTCACCGGCGTACATTGATAAGATTCATCCATCCTCCGAGCTCACCTTATCTCGATAGTTTTTTAGTGACCGATGAGAGGGTGCAGACGGTCGATGTTAGTTTGTGAAATTTAATGACATTTTGTGTCCATAAACTGAAGCTTTGATACGTTTATCAATCAAATCGCTCATTCTATGTTTTCTAACAACAAAAGTAAACGTTTAATTTCAGTTTTCATTGACAAATATATTTTTTATATTCAACTATTTAATATTAATAAATAGCAGCGTTGATCTAGTGGTCGTAAGCGCTATTGCTTATTGGTTTTTTTTTTACAAATACCACCACCCTTCTTTCTGGATTTATGCCCGACAATAGGACCCCCTACACAGGACGCCAAACTTAACTTATGTGGGTGTGTTATAGGGCACACCTTTTCCTGACCCTCAGGGAATATGGGTGATGTCTTGATGTTATGTTTTAAATTTAATGAGTAACAAAACACAGTTTCAATATCAGTTTCCTACGAAACATTAATTGGCATACGAAGCACAGATTCTTTCAAAGTTAAGAAATATCCTCGTTACGTAACATCGATACTCCTTGAGTCAATACTCATTAAAACGGGAGGCTCTTAATAAATGAAGGTGGAAATTGTCGAAGACTCATTTTGCAGCGAATTTCCTTCGGCCGAAAGATTCCTGGCTGTAATTCAGTCAGTCTTCGGCCATTTGTCAGAAGCAGCTGCGAATAATATATTGATTCCAATCGTCAGGCTATCTGGGGGAAACAAAGGACACCAGACTCAGACCTTTTTGTTAGTGATTGACCCGTTTTTGTAAGCTGTTTGAGAAAATCTGGTATTTATAATAGTTTACGGTGTCACGGTTTTAGGATAGATATGTTATTAGTTAATGATAAATGGTAATTATTTCTGTAAGTTGGTTTTACACGTCGCAATAAAAATCGTTCATTCAGCTGTCATTTGTAGATCTCTGACAGTCGTTACAGTGGCCCGAAAGTTTGTCAAACATTCTTACCAAGACGTGCCGTGTTACCCAGTACTAACTAGGTTGTGCAGGTCAGATAGGCAGTCACTCCATGTAAAATATTGGTATTTAGCTGCAACCGGTTAGACTGGAAGCCGATCCCAACATGTCAGTTGGGAAAAGGCTAGGCAGATGATGAATAAATTATGTTTTAAAACTAGATAGAACACGAACCTCGGTGTTTCCTTTCCGACTACTCTAAGAAGATACACTGAAACAAACTCAGAGGACACAGTCTCTTTTCAAGTTCAGACAGAATCTTGGTCACGTCATGTTTGTGTGTTGAGATTAGTTTTCATCGAGAGCATTGATCGATTTAGCTTGTCATCGTACTTTCCAGAAGCTAATCAAAATTATCAGACCCAAACGTTTTTATTTTTGAAAAACAAAAAGTTGCCAATTTCTTTCAACACAAATGTGAATAGAAAACCTCAAACAGTCCTAAAATAGCCCTCGCCCGTAATTCGTGATTGCACGACGTCATCCGTAAAAAGAAAGATGGCTGCCACTGATGATTTTTCACGGCTCACTCTGTTTTTCATTTCACAAATCATTACGGCTCGACCTCCACGATAAATAGAAGGACGCGGCCTCGTTGAGAAAAAGGCAACAATTGTTATTGTCAGGTTTCTGATTATAGAGTAATCTCGACGAGAAGAAATGAGTGTTCGACAACCGTTGCGACGCTAGCGTATAGGGCTGGTCAACCTTTGTTATGTAAGTTATGTGTAAAGGCCTGTTATAAGCAAAGGCTTTTGAGAGTTGATTGTTGATTGTTGATGATGAAGTACTTCGTTGCTATATTCTTATTGGATAAGAATATTTATTCCAAAATCAAAACATCCATGTAATATTGTCTCTTGTCATCTGAAAAATGCGTCCGCATCTTGGGTAAAATAAGAAAAGTGCTTTGCATTTCTGTGTATTCCATATTTCAATTTCATGAATTTAAAGCTGGTCATACCTTCTGTATCGGGATACAGAGTACTATTACCATAGACAACATTTGAAGGCCTGTTTACTTTGACAGCAGGTGTTCCCTTGTGGCAGGTAAATATTAGATCTTTCGATTACAGCGTACGGAGGCGCATTAATATTAGAAGGATCAGATTTATAGCGAGCGTTTTCGTATCTGCTGACCTTCCATTTCCCGTTAATTAACCGGTTCTAGCCAGCTGCGTCGATAATAATCTTGCTTCTCATTCTATTAAGCGCTTTACATTACGTTCGTTTCCTATAGCGTGAGTGACCCAAGCACTTTAGTTCCGCGAATGTTCTACCCTATTTGGCACAAGATTTGTATCATTCTTATATTATATCCTTTACGACATTATTATTTGAAAGAACCCTCACTGGCCCGGGACTACGCTATACGCTAGAAGTTTTGTCCGGATCCCTAACAATAAAACTTTCCTTTTCATAATATTGCTACTTTGATTTATTTACCAGTTTACTGTTTTCCTCGTCGCACGTTGCAGCCCTGCTGAGGTACAGGGTATGTTTTTTAGCTTTTTTCTCTAATTGGAGTTGTGAATACAAAACCGTCGTCCCGAGGTAATGTCAAGCGAAATTGGTTGTAGGTGCTCCACGCATTTTAATTTTATATCGTGTCTGCGATAAACTAATCAACAACTTGGAAATTCATATTTCACGGGAAGTTAGGCAGTGTGCCTGCGGTACCTGACATTTTACTTTGCTAGATTTGACAATAATTTGGATTTATGATCTAAACGAAGAAATGGAACATACAATGTATCGAAGTGCTCAAAATTGTTGGTGAACTGTGCTTTACGAAATATTTTGAATAAATATATTATTGAACTTAAGTATATTAGTGTTTTGAACGTTTCCGTATATTTAAGTGTTTTAAAAACGTTAGTGTTCACTATAGTTGAGTGTTATAAATAGTGTTGACTCCTTAAATTACGATAATTAACCAATAGTGACGATCATACTATAATAAAACAATACCAAACGGAACAAAGTCGAATTGCGTGAGCAACACAAAAATATTGAAGTTTGTAAACAAGTGGCAATTACGCAGACAACCGTCAACATTATACCAGAAACGCCACCACCAGTTAGCTCTCGCAACACTGAAGCGTGACGTCACATTCAATTTCCCTGCGGCAAGTGCCCGCCGTCAGGATAAGCGCGCGAGTGAGCGCGGCGACGCTAACCGCGGCGCGCGCGCAGGCCGCGCGGGGCGCCGCCAAGCTGGGCGAGCACGCCGCCATGCTAGCCGTCGCCATCTGCTGCATCCTGGTGCTGCTGCTGGTGTTCATCATACTCATCATTGTGGTCGGACAGAACATGGAGGTTAAGGGCGGCTCCTAGCGACGAAGAGGTATGTGTTTGTGAAAATTGTACAAGGTATAGAGAGAGCTTTTCTAGCGGAGTGGCTGCGGAGCTAGGAATAAGGCAATCCTTTACTTCTTCTTAAATCAATATATATTTTTAATTAGTCTAATAATAATCAGCACTTTTGGAACGGCAAAAAATATTTGATACTCTTCCCGCAAAGGCCTGTCCTTTGAAAGTATTTTTTTTTAAATCATTTCATTTTATCTATCAACATTGAACGCGTATACAAAGTTTCGTGTCCGTGCCATTAACTGTTGAGGAGTTCTCTCGTGAGGAGGCGATGACTGCAGGATCAAGTCTTGTCTGTCACCAGAACAAAAAGTGTGTGCAAACTTTCAGCTCAATCGGTAGGTAGGAACTGGTTTGAAATTCAGTTGCAGGATTTGACCAATACATACTAACTAAGTAACTAGCAAGGCAAATTAAATAAAAGCTAATAAAAAGGCACCTAACTGGTTATCTGCTATGGTTAAACTATTTCTCACATCCTAGCATATTTTTATTATTTTTGAACGTCGCTTTCGTAGCTGTTACAGTTAACCTAAAACCGAATGTTCCATTTTCGCTTTTCCTGGAACGCTGAAAGTGAAACTTGGTCGAAGCACGAAACTTCGAGATCTTAATTACAGTCCTCAACAAAGTCGGTAACTTACCTACAGTAATTGCACAAAATAACGACAGTTTAAACCCTTTGAAACTGTATACCAGTCCTACCTTGGGTAGTTGTGCCTTTTACTTCTTAGAACTATCTTTTAAAAGTCTTGTGTCTACAATAATAAAGTGTCAATTGGATCGTCTGGGGCTGCCAGTCCACTGCACCTGTCTAGCAAGTAGACCCACCCGAGTGGAGCGAACGTAACGAGTGCCTCAAAGCGCTCGCTTTGGAGCCTTGTGATCACTGCTGCAGACTCTTAATCAAAGCCTTACCTTTAAGTCGTGAGGCGTCTTATTTGCAACTAGTTTCCAGTAGAGTTGAATCAGAGCTAAATAAATATACATGGTGTAAAAATAACCCATTACATGAAACTAAGTAACATTTTTTTTTTCTAAACGACTTGTATACTTGGTATGAAAAATGGCTGTTTACGGCAGCACGCAATGATACCGTAAAGACAAAAACGACGTTTCATTCCTTATAACATTTAAGATTACCTTACATAAGACGTGGTTAAAAAGAATGGAAAATGGCTCCCAGGTAGGCACAGTACAAAAAAAGAGATCGCAGTGACAGGAAAAACACGTGACACTTCGTTATGCCACTTTTTACATCCGAAACAGCCCCTTAGTTGGATCTTAATGCATTGAAACCTATTTAAGAATCGATAGGCGATATATGTATATCGTAATAATGTAACAATTATTTTGTTCAACGCACTTGAAACACTCTCATTCGACGTATGCTGAGATCACTGCCATTGTTTCTATTATTTCAATCCGTATTGTATAGTCAAGTAGTTTCAATAATAACAATTTAATTTAAAAAATTGCATTGAAAGAGGCAATTACCTTTTTGCAGACCTTTTAATTTGTTAAACCTAGTTCGCAAACAAAGCGAAAGGTATTGTGATCTTCATTTTTATAATAGTCTTATCCTTCTTTCTCATCTTATCTTCTTTCTTGTAATGAAATTTAATATGACTACAAGTAAATGTAATTTTTATACCTACAAAATTTATACGTCGTTATTGGCAAAACATGGACGCTCACAACATATTAATTTAATACCTTGCATGTCTGATTAGTCAGTTTATGTAAACGCATGTTTGACAAATAAATTATCTGTCTTTCTCATTTTAGTGTTAATGAAGCCATAGTGTCAGTTGTCTGATCCGAGAAGGAAGGAAAGTAAATAATTTGCTATTCGTTTATCATCTGCTTATCTCTCCGCAATAGTTAGGTCTGTTATGAGTCTCAGGAAAATATTACATGAGGAAATGAACTTGTTTTCTTCATATATAAATATGGATGTGTTTATGGAAGGGGCCTAATCACGGAAATAATTGTTTGGCTACCTATCTATACTTCTAAATTGCTTGAGATGTTTTGGGGAAACAAGCAGCCATTGTGATTTCTGCACTGCCACCAACGACACCGTGGAGGTGGGGAGATCGGCTGGACTGGTTTTGACGGGACTTTTACTGACAGATAGCTCATATAATGAGGAGTAACTTAGACTACTTTGATTTTATAAAGAATTAGGGTTCCTCGCAAAAGATTAAACCCCTTGAAATTGTAAACAAAATCCGATTCAAATATGGAAGTAATCTACACGAAGAAGAACACTCTTTATCAGTTCGCATTAATTGCTATACCACAACATCTACGTAAATATGTCAATCTATTAAACAATACATTTCCCTGCGCATAGGTAGAAAATAATATTTCCGACGTATGTACGTCTTTTAAAAGTTGGAGTGAGCTCCCGTGTGCGAATGCGTTGTATAGATGTATCTTCCTATAATTGAATGCTTTTATAGGTCACATCGCAATCACAAATGTAATATCCAAGTATTTGAATTACAGGAATATTATGTAGCCGATAGAAAATATTGGGGATCATAAAAATATTTGCCCGGTAATTTAAAGTAATAGTAAAAGCAGACAATAAGGTTCCCAGTACGCACGTCCTTATGAAAGAGTCGTAATCAACCACATGGGTCCAGTGCGGTTTATATAGAAATACAGGTCACATATCTTCGAATTGTTGGTCGTAGGACATACCGGTTTCCTCGCGATGTTCTCCTTCACCGTTTTAAGTGCAAAGGTGATGAAACAAATCACGCATAGTAACGTGCTAGCGACAGCGGCGAGCTGGGCAGACGACATTGTTGCTATCGCAGGAATATACTGAATGACACTTGTACAAGAACGTGGAGCTTGGCACAAGCAAAGAGAGGCCTATACCCAAGAGTGGGCGAAGTCGAGCTGTGGATGATGGTGAACGTGCCAAACTGGATTTGATCCCACGAGCTACAACTCCAACCACCACTGCTACAGAGATGTTAAAGTTATAGTTTTGGTACAAAAAAAGGTAATTAATATACTTTTAACGAAAATTATCGTTGGTGTTAATGGTTGCAAGCGCGACTGCTGAGCATGAGATGACTGTCGGGCAAAGTTCTATTGGGTTTTTCCATCAGGAATTTCTCAGTAGCAGCCACGGAGTCTGGATTTTTGCCCTGGTTGATACCATAAACATACCTGGCGACATGTGGGTGTACTATTAGGTACTCCTCTTCCAAACTCTTCAGGGATTACAGGCGTGATGTTATGTTTTATTTTATTAATTTATTATTTATTTATTAAAACTTTATGCACAAGTAAAAACTGTACAAAGGCGGAGTTAATGCCTTAGGCATTGTTGCATGTTTTATGTGTGGAAATAATAAAAGTTAAGAAGTCATTACTCTAGAAGTTACTCAACAGCATCAATCTGCATAAACATAAATCTGCGGTAGATCTAAATAGATGATCGTGGGACTACAAGCTACAGGCAAAGTTTACGCGGAACTTTTATTGATTACAAGTTATCGGCGCTGAGTGTACCAGAATGGAATAATGCTGGCATTATTACGACCAAGTTTTGTTTATTTGGAAAGTTACCCAACTTGGACTTGGAGAGATACTTGAGCATTAATTCTATGGAAATAAAAAGGGATGTAAAATGTGTTTTACATGGAAATGAGTTAAGAGTTTTTGGGTCGAAGATTTTTGTTGCTTGCACCGCTTTAGACGGTTCTGTTTTCAAAAGAGGCTGAATAATTTGCCCCTTTTAGTTTATTACAATTGCTGAGCGTCGAACAATTTAAGTTCCGATAAAATGCAGATTTTGAAGCTTTTTGAAATAAAATGACACGTAGTAACAATATATTACGATGAGTAATCTTCAGAAAGGAGACTTGCTCTTACAAAATTTTGTTGTGGTTGTGGCTGTTACAATTTGTAATCATATTCGCAATTAACGGCACAACAACACCCAAAAACCCATACCGTATACAAAGCTACAAAGTACCAATCAAAAAAGTTAGTAGATTTTTTTTTCGAAATGTCTTATTTAAAAAATGATAATTGGAAATTTCTGTTTCTATGGAAAATTTTAAATCGGTCTAATTTAACTGTAACACAATTTTGCGAAAATGTTTTCTACTAACTTTTTAGACCTATGTATCCTGCTTGTGGATATTAAGTTTCATTAAAATCGGTTGAGTCATATCGAAAAATAAGGACTTGAAAATTTGTATGAAATGCCGTACGGCGTACTCGCTCTTAAAAAAGAAAGAAAGAAAAATATTTATTTGTCGCAGGGACACGATGTGCATACAAGATGCCAAAAAAGTAAACAATAAACATACAACGAATATTTATAAGTAGAACAGGACGGAACAAAAAAAAACTCAGCATGATGCTGTTTTCTGGGGGGCTCACAGCACAGCGCTGGTATTCACTGGTTAAAAACGTACGGAAGCCAAGACAGCATAAATATTTGATAACATGAATAAGAAAATAAAATAAACAGTACTTAACTTAAATCATAAACTCTACAAAAATTATACTAAATTATAATAATAATTACAAAAGTTTCAATTTAATTACAAAACAACATGTTACCCAAAATAAAATAACCGGCGGCGGGGCGCCTAGACACCGAGAGAGCATACAATTAGGGCTCAGGTGTGTTCCGAATTGCCCAACAACACATGGCCGAAAGTCCGCAATTAGTTCTGAAACCTAAAGTTTTAACCTATCTCTACGTTACACAGACACGTTTCAATTTCAGGTAGGCAGATGAATACGTAAAAGTTTCGTCTGACCAACCCTTATTATCATTCTTTTAACTCAATTTGAGTACCTAAGTATAAAAATACGACGTAATTTAGTTGATTCGCGATGAAATGGTGTATGAGAAGTTTGTTCAAGGCTTTAAGTTACTTCGTCTGGAAAGTTTTAACTAAATATTGAGGTATGGTAATTTATTGACTAGGAGCGAATTGTATAAGGCAACACATAAAATACGCTCAAGAGCCCTCTGTGTAAAAATTGCTAAGGAATATTACAGTTCTTGAACGCGGTTTAGACGTGCTGATGGCGTTCAGTATCGATGAGGAAATTCGCGTTAGGTAAGGTGCTTTGGACGAGATTCACCAATGAAGTTACAAGCCATTTGTCATTTGTTTTTCGGATAGAAAAAGACCTTATAGATAGACAAAGTCGGTGTCGGCAAATACGTCAGCCAAGACGAGAAAATTATTTGATGACTCAGTACATTTTTGTCATACGTTCACATATTGCTTTCGAATGATTTAACTTTTATCTATTCGGCTGTCAAACACGTTGATGGCGCAATAAAATCGACTCATGAATCCCTCCCCACCTCCCACTCTTCAGGCACACGGCAGCAAGGCAAGCTTCCCTCATTTGTGCGCCGGAAATGGAACGAGACGGGTCCCCGGATTGCTACATGGCGCAGCTTCCTACCCCCAGTCCGTGCTCTTGTCTTTTTTCTACATGTTAGTAGGATATTATTGGGCATTCTACCCCACCTTCCGTTCCATCGGCTCACTCCGTTCGCCTCGTCACTCTCGGTGGAGTAGAATGCCCAATAATATAAATGAAATCCTACATAGCGCAGTAAAATACTGGTTCGGCGCCTATTCCGCCCAGTGGATTAAACAGTGTAATAAAATACTGATGACTTACCTCGATCAAGTACCGCAGATTCTCGAATTGAGCACTAAACCACTACTTTAGTTGACAAGTTTTATAACACCAAGTTTCACACATAACCACTACCTTAGCTGACTGTTTTTATAACAACAAGTTTCACACATATTTCGTTTACTAATGGAACTATACGAACATAGTAAGCTATAATCCAGGACAGATTGTCTCATGTCTCTTCACAGAGCAAGAAATAGCATGCACCTATAGGCACACGCACATTCTATTTCTGTGACCCCAGATTGGGCACCAAGGACATCTGAATTATAGGATACTGTAAACATTAAACTAAAATTTGGGACAGATTGTCTCATGTCTCTTCACAGAGCAAGAAATAGCATGCACCTACAGGCACACACACATTCTATTTCTATGGTCCCAGATTGGACACCAAGGACATCCAAATTTTAATTTAATTAACTCATACAGTTGGCACTAGCTTACATGTTAACAAATAAGGGAGCTCGCTGCTTGAACCATTAGCCTAAAATTCAGGACAGATTGTCTCATGTCTCTTCACAGAACAAGAAATAACATGCACCTACAGGCACAAGCACATTCTATTTCTGTGACCCAGATTGGGCACCAAGGACATCTGAATTATAGGATACTGTAAACATTAAACTAAAATTCAGGACAGATTGTCTCATGTCTCTTCACAGAGCAAGAAATAGCATGCACCTACATGTACACACACATTCTATTTCTATGGTCCCAGATTGGACACCAAGGACATCCAAATTTTAATTTAATTAATTCATACAGCTAACACTACCTTACACGTTAACAAACTACTACTGGTTGCTTTGCTGGTCTGTTAATCTGCGTTGTGCTTTATTAAGATGCTTTCGCACTCGTACAATTGCCTTCGAAACGGTTCGTGTGCCGTCCCGTGGTCATCTATTGTGTCATACTCTTTGTAAAACGCCTGACAACGGCGCCGGAGCGCCGATCGTGTTAAGCTTTCACAGTAGGAGTAAGTGATTCTTAAGAATCTCAAAGTTTGCAAAATTGCGTGTTGTAAATTTGCAGTGTTCGAACTTTGTTACACGAGGTGTATGTATGAGTCATTTCTATGTATTCAACAATTACACTGTAAGATGATCGCTGTGCATGTTGCAGTCATTGATTAAAATTGATCTTTATAGGATTTCCTAATCAATGCAATTAATTTAAATAGAGGATGATCCTAGGAACATCATCATAAAGTTTCGTAACAAATTGTTTGAAAGATGAATCTTAATATCAGTACCTACTGAACCTTTGCATGAAATGTTTATAAAAAAATCGTTTTAGACGTTAGATGATATTACTTATATTGATGTTAAGTTTTACTGCAGCATATTAGTGAACTAACTTTTTGACGCGAGTTCGTTTACATAGATTATTATGCACAAAAAAATTTTTCAGGATATTTTTCTTTCAGCACGTCTTACCTTGCATCTTTGAAAAAAAATCATTTTTTTAATTCACATGTGTGATGTCATGCGGAGTTTTACATCAAGGTTTAAACAAACATACATACTTTATTATAATACGTAATGTATTAATCATAAGTGTCATGTATCGTCGTCACCTTTGTCGGCGAGGGTAAAAAGCTGGTTTTTTATTTCATTTCTCACGATAAAATTGCAATTTGACGGAAACAATTTTCAATCACTACGATTTAATTAGACCTAAGTAACATAAATTAATCATACAACTGTGACAACATGTAGTTAAGGTTTAATTTTGTAATGGGATAAATATTGCTGAAATGGTATTTTTTATGAATAAAATCAATCAATTTTGATCACAATATTACATTCCCTTCAGTATCTTCCAGTGATAAACACCGGTTACCTTCGCTATATAATTAGTTACGTTATACTCGTACAACCTTCAACTTTAAAAAATGTAAGTAAGTACTACTAACTTTACTGAATTTGCTAATGTATTTATTTAATCACTACCCAGCTACGGACCTGGTTTCTGCCTGCCGGCTGTTGTATCGGAAGTCTTCATCAAGTCATAGTTATAAGGTAAAAAATTAATCTTTATTTGCTCCATTTCAGGTCTGACTCCGATTCAGAATTCCAGACACGGTCTGCAGCTGTAGCCGAGGTTGCGAAGGTGCAACCAAAAAAGAAGGTGTCGAAGCGCAAAGCTCTCGAGAGCACCACGCCGTCAGAATCGAAATCAAGGTAATTTTGTGTAACTGCTTTTAACTTTAGGTGTTTGTTGTGTATGTTAAGTCAATTTCGAACTGTAACGCAGAGAGCGCTGAAATCAATTTCCAATTATTATTCCTTGCAGGAATGTTTACAGTTAATTCATGAGGTATTTTTATTGGAATTAATATAACATAACATCATGCTTTCTATCCGCGTAGGGTTCGACAGAGGAGTATATAATACACCCTCAATTCGCCACTTAAAAAAATAAATGTAATGTAATGTGTTGTGTAAATTATTATAAATAAGAATTATGTTAAATTGTTTACAGTAAACGACGCACTTCGAGCTCGGACCTTTTTGGCTTGGTGGACTACATTCCGTCATCGACCTCAATTGGAGACTTCGGTTCGAGCCTCTGCAGCCGTGTCGCCAACGGCAAAGTGCGACGAACGGCGAACTTAACCGGGGACTTCTATGTGGAGGTAAAAGTCTACAACAAGACCGAAGTTGCTTCCACCCCTAAAGAGGATAGGTGGAAGAAAGCCTCGGTGGTTCTAAAAGTGCAGCTAAACCGTAACACGCCGCAGTGGGATGGACTCCAAGTTTTTATGAGACGGACTCATGAATTATTTGATGATTCTGAGCCCGTCTTTTATAGTGACAATATAAACATAAAATAAATATTTAAGTTATTGGGCACCAGGTATATTCTATTATATCCAGGTATTTTTTGTTGTACATCATAATCTTAATAATAATATATTGCAACATCTAATAGTAAGTTTAGAACTATTTTAATCTAAAATGCCTTTCTGTACTGTTTGTAACACATCTGTTGAGCGCAGTCACTGGACAGGTCACCTACGTAGTACTAATCATAAAAACAAAACAGTTTCACATTTTTGCGATGGTGTTGAAATAATACATTCTGCATTTCGTAATCGTATAGCTTCTTATAGAATTATCGATCCGTCTGAGAATTGTTCTCTAGAGCCTTTTCTTAATAATATTTGGAGCAAAATTAAAACGTTAATTGACATGTCTCTTAAAAAACATACTTGTATAAAAGTTAATTTCGAATATTTTGCGTTGTTTTTAATGTTTAAAAATGATTCTCAGGAGATGAAATCATTTGCCACAAAAAACGTTACTATACATCAGAATTATGAATTTGATTCATTATCGTCTCAAGTAAAAAACATTTTAACAAAAAAGATAGAAGAATTTCAGGACCGAGACAGTGGGTGGACGTTCTTGAGCAGTTCTCATTTGGAAGTCAATGTTAACAAATATCAACCCTTACGCGGTTCGGGCTTTATCGAATTGCCTTCTGCAATAAAATCGAAAAAAGCATGTGTTAATATCCACAATAATGACGAGTATTGTTTTTTATGGTCTGTTGTTGCTGCTTTATATCCAGCTAAGAGTCACCCTGAAAGAGTATCTTCTTACCCTGATTTTCGTAACGTGTTAAATGTAAAGGACATGTCATTTCCAGTGAATTTCTCAGATATTGCGCGGTTCGAAGTGAATAACCCCGAAATTTGCATTTACATTTATGGTTTAAAAAATGATACTGTCATAGGACCGCTTTACAAACCAAAAGCCTTGAACGGAAAAGTGATTCATTTACTTTATTTAGAAAGAGATGATTTGTCACATTACTGTCTCATTAAAGACTTGCCGCGACTTGTTAAAAATCAAATAACAAAACACCACAGTAAACTGTACTTTTGTGACGTTTGTTTAATGTTTTTTAATTCATGCGATAATCTTAGTTCGCATAGTTGTGGCGGGGTCGCCACTGAACTACCTCCAAGGGGTTCTTGCATACAGTTTAAAAATTATAATAGAAAGCAAATTGTACCATTTGTTATATACGCAGATTTTGAAACAATGCTAGAACGGTATGAATCTTGTGACCCTGACCCCACTAAGGCGAGTACTGTAACGCGACAGCGACATGTGCCTGTAGCTTTCGCTTATCATATCACGTGTACGCTAGACGAAAGTCACAATCGTTACGTTTCTTATCGCGGCTTGGATTGTGTATCAAATTTTGTGAAGTCTATCTACAAAGATTCAAAAAAAATTTACGATATTTTAAAAAATAACGCTCCTATGATTTACTCAAATGATAATGCTCACGACTTTGAAAACGCGATGACATGTCATATTTGTGAACAGTTCTTGTTCGGCGATAGGGTTCGCGATCATTGTCACTTGACTGGTAAATATCGTGGCGCAGCTCATAGTTATTGTAACTTACAATACAAACTACCAACATTTTTGCCAGTATTTTTTCATAATTTGTCCGGATACGATTGTCATCTTTTTATAAAAGAATTAGGTGAAGCTCCTGGATCTATTAAAGTGATACCTAAAACAAAAGAAAACTATATTTCATTCACTAAGTTTATTCCGATTTCTACCGGGGAAAGCATCCAGGTACGGTTTGTAGATTCTTTCAAGTTTTTAGGAACTAGCTTAGAAAAGTTGGTTAGTACAATGAAAAAACAAGACTTTAAACAATTAAAATCTTATTTTCCTAATAAAAAACAATTTAACCTACTGACGCGCAAGGGAGTGTATCCATATGACTATATGTCTCAATGGGAACGTTATGAAGATATGTGTTTACCCTCTAAAAAATATTTTTTTAACTCCATAACTAATGAAACAATAAACGACGAAGACTATGAACACGCTCGATCTGTTTGGTCAGTATTTAATATTCAAAACATGGGTATGTACACAGATTTATATCTCAAAACAGATGTTCTGTTGCTAACAGATGTATTTGAAAATTTTCGAAAAACTTGTAAACTACATTACAATCTCGATCCCGCGTTCTATCTTACAGCACCAAGTCTATCTTTTGATGCAATGCTTTTAAAAACAGGAGTTCGATTAGAATTGATTAGTGATGTTGAAATTTTTAGAATGATACAAAAAGGTATTCGAGGAGGTGTTTGTATGTGTTCCAAAAGACATGTCAAAGCCAATCATAAATATTTAGATACTTACGATCCAACCCTTCCAAATTCATTTATAATTTATTTAGACTGTAACAATTTATACGGTTATAGCATGTGTCAATCCCTACCCTATTCCGATTTTAGATTTATAAATAGACAAGAAATTGATTTTTTACAATTGAACTTAGCAGACATCAGTGATACTGCGGAAAACGGTTACATTCTTGAAGTTGATTTAATATATCCGGAGAAATTGCACATGGAACACAATGACTTTCCCTTTTGTCCAGAAAAATGCTTGCCACCTGGTGGTAAGAATAAAAAGCTAATACCAAATTTGTATGATAAATATCACTATGTTATTCATTACGTACATTTAAAAAAATGTTTACAGCACGGTTTAGTATTGAGAAGGATCCATCGCGCTATTATATTTAAGCAAAGTTGTTTTTTAAAGCAATATATTGATATTAACACCCAGTTACGTCAAAAAGCAGAGTCAACTTTTGAACAAGATTTTTTCAAATTGTTGAACAATAGTATTTTTGGAAAGACCCTGGAAAATAATGAACATCGAATAGACGTTAAGTTAGTAAACAAGTGGTGTGACTCGAACAATAAAACGAAAAAGACTGCTTGTGCTGAAAAACTGATAGCCAGTCCATATTTTCATAGCACCTCTGTATTTTCTGATGATTTAGTGGCAATCCAAATGAAACCTGTACGTATTATACTTGATAAACCAATTTACATAGGGTTTGCAGTATTAGAATTATCTAAGACTCACATGTACGACTTTCACTACTCTATCATAAAACCTTTTTATGGTAACCGAATTGAATTGTGCTATACTGACACAGATAGTCTAGTATATGATGTACAGAGTAATGATGTTTACAAAGACTTTAAGCTCCATTTTCTAAAATATTTGGATACCAGCAATTATGACTGTAACAATGACTATAACTTACCAATTATTAATAAGAAGGTTCCAGGACTGTTTAAGGATGAAATGGGTGGCAACATTATCAAAGAATTCGTAGGATTGCGCTCAAAGCTTTATTGTATTAAAACGTTAAACAAAACAATTAAAAAGGCAAAAGGTACAAAAAAATGTATTACTAAAAATTTAAATATGTTAGATTATAAAAATGTTTTGTACAATTCCAATGTAATTCGCAAAAAAAATGTATTGTTCAGATCAATAAAACATGAAATATACACTCAGGATGTAAATAAAATAGCACTTTCAAACAATGATGATAAACGATTGTTATCGTTTGATAAAGTTTCTACTTTAGCCTGGGGTAACGCAACCATATTTATGTAATGCGTTACCATTATTTTTAAATGTAAGTAATTACAGTAGATACATTTTTTACAATGTATTTTAGATAACGTCCTAAATGTAAAGACGAAATATTATGTAAGTACCTACTAATGACTATTACCTAAAGCAGGCTCCAGATACAAGTAATGTGTAATGTAATTGTAAAACATATATTTTCTTGGTGCCAAATAGATTTAAAAATAGATATTATTATCTTTTTACTTGTAGCAAATAATGTTAGAACTTATTTAGTAGTTAATTAATTTTAAGAATGTTTACGCGACATTTCGTAAAAAATACTAAAATATTTACTAACTTTTTATATCGTATCCTACTTAGACGTATCATGTTTATTAAATCATGTTTATTATTCATTTCCAAAACTTCGGACTTTAAAAATTGTATGAAATGTCGTGCCGCATGAACATGATGTTTTCTTTTATTTGTAATAAATAAATAGTATTTTAAGATCACAATTATATCTGTTTCATTTCCATTCCTGATTGATGACAAAGTCACGGTGCATCAATACAATCATGTTTTGATCCAGGCTGATATTTGCTAATTTTTTCAGAATATTGTAATTATTTATATTAAATTAAATAATGACGAAAAAATAAAACATGAAAACAAAATCCAGACCGGAACAAATACTTATTGTATGTTCCGTGCGGGAATCGAACCCGCGACACTAATTTGGCGCAATTAGTCGCAGCTAGCAACACGCTTATAACCTAATACTTACCATTGTGATGCATCAAGACGAGTTCATAACCAATGCGCCAAACGTGTCGTCGAAAATGTGATAAAATATTGGATTGCTTTGAAGAAGCACGCGCGGTGCAGAATTTGACACCGAACAGGTGCTCGGGCGCAAGCTTGAACATGTTGAAACATGAAATTGAATCATAGCATAATGCTTTATGGAGTCTAATTGCATATTATTGAGTAACATCCATCATTAGACAGTCAGCCGGAGCGGTCATATCACATCGAGTAAAAACGAAACGAAATTGTAAGTATTGTACAAGTACCCATCTACTTATAAGATTATTTCATCATGTTTTTTTATGTAATTTAGTTAATTATTATTTTGTTTGTTTCAGATCGTTGACAATGTGTGATTCTCCAGATATTATCGACTTCTCACAATACGCTCAAGGTTATCCGACTCCGAGTTTAAGTTGGCATATCCCTGAACAACAAAGACCTGTCAACAAGGAGCCTAGAGCAAGACAAGACTACGAACCTGCCAGCAAGAAGCCTAGAACAAGACGGGAGTGTCTAAAACAGAAGCCATATCTGCATACAAGTCAATCATTCCTGATAAACAATGAGAAGAAAAAAGGTTTACGACTGATCCAGGTACAAGTGTTGGATATCAGTGAACAACAAGAACCTGCAAGTGATAATCAGGACATGGTAATGTTAAGTGTGCAGTATGTAGTGACTGAATCAGTGGATCATGTTATGGATGAGACGCAATCGTTAATTAATAAAATATCAAAAAAACTTTGTGGAGATAGATGTTATTATTAACTGGTGTCATTATTTTGTACGTACCTACTTTATAAGTTGTTGTGTAAAATTTGCAGTAATAAGTAATAATAAATTATGTAAGTAATCTACTAGTTATTTGGGTATATTAATATTAGGAATGTATACCATTTATTTGCTTTCTTATTCTTTAGTGTTTTGAATGTATAAAATGTTAAATATGAAATAATTATATATGTTTTACTGCAATTAACTCTTTGTATTTTATCTTGTACTTATTATTTTTGGGTAGGTAGTTATAATTAGATTGTAATAATTGCAAATAATGTAAAAAAGTAAATAAAAATATATTCTTTCATAATTTAATTTACGTTTTTTTATTACTTATTAATACTCGAACTCTAAATTAGCTCTAGTGTGATGTATAATTGTAGGTTATTTGCTTTCAGTATTTTTATAATTAAATTTAAATTTTACATGTTATAATTATATCATGTTACTGCAGCTAATTTAAAGTTTGTTATGTAGGTTACCCTGATTATACTAAATAAAACACTCATAAGTAGATAGACATTTTTTATTAACTGTTCAACACAATAATAATTAAAATAAATTAAATACAGACATGTTATTATCAAAATACCATTTCCTTATACAGATAGCATTATTCAACGCACAATTCATTTTATGATTCACACAATTAAAATCAATTTTATTTTTACAAAACCTTCTTTTTAATTCTGAAAAATTAGGGCATCCCTTCTCACCTATGTCGATAACTTCACAGTTTGCACATAACTCTTTAATCCATTTAATCTTTTCCAAACCCTTTGTGATAATTTTTTTATTTTCTAAGAATGGTAAAATTACACGTTGAAACTCTTTGTAGTCTATGTAACCCTCGCTCCAGTAAATTCCTCGATTTCTTTCTAACCACCTCACCTGCTTTTTTTCTTCTTGTGTTAGGTAATGGAATGAATATGGTGGTTTTACCAAGAACGTCTGTGTATGATCCTGACTCGCAATGGCCAATTCTTTGACAATAAAATTATTTATAGAATCTTTAAATCCTTGGAGTTCCACTATAATGGTATCCGCCTTCATGATATCTTCTTGACAATGCTGCTTAAGGGTTTGTATTCAACAATGCAATCGTTCAGAATGAGACAGTATGCTGAAGTTTTATCTGGTATCTCTGAATCACTCTCAATTTCTACTCTCACATCCACAACCGGACCTGTCTTTAGATTATCCGCTTGTCTAGAACAATCAATGACAAACAGCGGTGCTAAATCTCTAAACTGTTTTTCGCTTAATATGGGCTCCGGACGACGTCCATAATACGACTGTTGGAATCTGGTGTATTGCTCGTATAATAAAGCGATTCTGTTATTAGCAAAACTCACATTTAGGTTTTCATACGGAAAATAAGTTGAATTGAGGTACACTCTAACGTTTCGAACATGACAGTGATCGAATTGAGACATGTCTGAACTTGCATTGCTTTTCCTATTTGACTGTAGCCCGATAATAACGTATCTTGGTTTTTCTATTTGAGATGAAGTTTTGATAGACCAAGTATGTTTTGTAGTTTTAGGCAAAGCTGGATATTCGTACAGATCCCAATTTCTATATATCATTTGAAGTGGGCGATCTTTTTCTAATACTTTTAACAAACCAATTTTTTCTTTGTCTGATACTTTAACATGCGGTACGCGCCATATGATTTTATTAATCTGAACATCATCCACTACTTCGCCAGTATTCAGTTTTACAGCGTTCAAATTAGTATTACTTCGTAACAATATCAGTTCATGTCTACTATTTATCACGACTTTTTTAAAATCTTCAGCAAAACCGAGGAGGTTACAAAGTGGTATTGAAGCAGAAAATCTTCCTCCATCAATATTTTTTATACCATCAATATTCCAGCCCCAAGCATTAGACATTTTTGATTCACTTTCGTTCATTGAAATTAGTGATTTCATGGTTGTTGTTATACCTGCATTTTTTATTTTGTCAATCTCCACTCCATTTAGCTCATACCTAATGTCTTGGAACAAGTAGAGTAGAGCATTGTTCGTGAAATTGACACTAGTAGCTTTGTCCTTCGTATCTTTTTTGGTAACGTTAACAGTTCCTTCCAAATATAGGGTGCTAGCTGATGGTAATATGTACAAGTCCTGTTGGTTGATAGATATGCGGATTTCATCGTTCCTGTTAAAACTCGTTACATAGGGTTTGTAGGAATGAAATTCGATTCCTTCTATAGTAGTATCGCAAGTAGGAGCGGATAAAACGTCTAAGATATTCATTTTAGCAATCCAATTGCTCTAAGGAATGCTTTATTGTCTTTAGTTAATTTTATTTTCTTCTTAGATAGAGGTCTTATTTGATAGGTAGCTCGAGCAGAACTGATATTCTTAACTTGTTGAGACACATTTTTATTGTAATCAATCATTTTTTTCTTCTAAGATGCAGATACACCTGCACTTCTTCACCACGTAAATTGATTAATCGTTTGTTTATATCTAACAACCTGATATGTATGCAGCTTATGTTGTTTTGATTGATTGGAAAGTATATTGCGTTCTTCGGGATTTCTATGATCCTGTATCCAGGTGGCACATTAAGTGCAAATTCGTGAATAATATGACTGGGTTCACCGTTTACATAGGAACCGCTTACAATATCACATTCAATCCTGACTACGGTCGTAGGTAGAATGTTGACTGGAGACTGTGACACATGCCATTTATTTGCTTTCAAGATTTGTTTATTAAATCCTAATAGTCTTCTAAAAGAGTCTTCTTTGATAAAATTAATGTCTTTTGTACAAAATATTGTAGTTTTTAATGTATTATTATTGCACCGTAGTTTGATAGCTGCATCTTTTATTTCGGATTTTAAATAATCGCTGACATCTTGTAATTCATAAGTGCCTTCCGGTATTTCAATAACTTCATTAATGCCATAATAGAACTTATTATTACTTTTATCAATGTTTGGAATAGAATTAAATGTTGAAAAGTGCAATAATGCACACTCATATTCTCCATCTAGTTGCAACGTATTAGGATAGTATGTAGTTAACACTGACGAGTCTCCAGTTATCGACAAAGTGAGTGACATCTTGCAAATGATTGAAATGAAAGAAAAGTATATATTTTATATTACATTTTTATTCCAAAAACTCCACAAATAATTTAAACATAAATGACCACAATTGACTGCGTTAAATTTTTGATATCTTGTGTAGTTATAAAACACATTACAATTTTTGAAATATTGCATCAATTCCATGGGAGGTTTTAAATTTCCATAGCTATCAAAGTATTCACAGTGATTGTATACTTTAGCATAAGCTACCCAATGCGTTCCTTCGTTCTTAGAATTGTCTAAGTTAACGATACCACATTCAATGCGTTTCGGCTTCCGAGGTAGTTGATCCTTCATGTAGATCCCACGAAAATATGGGATGTCTCTTGAATAATTTCGGATGTCTACATTAGTTAGAGGTCGATTGGGTAGCATATTTTTCAGTTTTTTGAAGATGTTATAAACAATCCTTTACCACTTTTATACGGCTTAATGTATAAACCCTTGCCCAACACTAAAGCCTCCATAGCTTTATTATGTCGTTCTGTTTCTTGTAAATTTTGTTTGTTTGCTTTGTAATCATTGACGGTTTTTGCAATGCCAGCTGCACCCCCAGCTAAAGTTCCTAAAGCAGATAAACCAGCAAAAATTGGAATTAAAGGCAAAACTCCCCCAGTCTTTGGTATGGGTATTACTCGGGGTACTCGAATTCGATGATGAATGTTTGGAAATAACTTTTTTGCGGCTAAGTAAGCTGCTTTTATTAAAGTCTTACTATCTTTGCATTTGAGTTTCTTAATTTTCGATTTTATTTTTGAAACTAAGCTTTTAAATGATTTAATGCCGGATCCAGACTTTAATTTCGCTTTCATAACTTTGTTAACTAGCCAAGAGCTTAGTTTTTCACCTTTCCCTGCATCTTTTGATTTAAGTCTTTGTTTAGCCATGTTGAGTAGTTCTAAATCGGCTTTGTGACGATTTGATAAGTCTGTATGGTTTGTATACGCAATATCGTGTTGCATGCAAGCTTCGTCTAGCTTATTTACACCTCGGTCACCTCGCGCTAAGCGTTTGTGAAGTTTGGTTCCTGGTCCGCAATAATTGTATCCTGGCAAATGAACTTCGAATGGTAGATTATTAATTATGCCGTTAACTAGTCCACCCCCTTGCATTATTCAAATTATAATGATCGGATTTCAAATGAAAAATGGTTATATAATATCTTAGTCCATTATTGCAGCTTTTTCAATCCAACTGTTTTCTGCACTGTTCAGACCTAACCATTTAACATACAATTTATTTCCTTTCTTTTTCAAAACCTTTTCTATCAAATATACATCAGGATAAATAGATCTTTGCAGTTCTTGTTCGTAAAAAGCTCCTAATATGTCTTGCTTTCGTCGATCTTCTATGTGATATGTTACTGGTAAGGTTTTATTTACCTTTTTTATAATAAATAATTCAGTCGACCAATTAGGAGTATAACCTTTCTCAAAATTATGTTTGTATTTACTTATACGGACACAATCACCAACTTTGAATTTAGGCTTCCACGGAACTAAATCATGTTTGTTTATTTTTTTAATATTTTCTTTGATTACTTGTTCATTACTTTTATTTACATCTACTGGTTTAAATTGAATAGTGCGATGTTTTGTGTTGTTATATCTCTTCAATGTATCTTCCAATGGTAGATCTAACCATTTATAGTTTCCATTGAGACTAAAATATTTATATAATTTATTTTTTACAGTTCTAATCAGTCTCTCTACAATTGATGCTTTTTTAGTAGAAAACGATGAGTAATGGTTAATGTTATGCTTTTTCATAAGCGTTTGAAAAGTGATGTTATAAAATTCGGTCCCCATGTCAGTTTGCAAGTTAACCGGATTATTACGACTGCTAAGCAGTATATGTTCGAATGCACGAGTAACATCAAATTTATTTTTTGATTTTAACGGTTCAGCCCAGGCATACTTTGAGAAGCAGTCAATCACCACTAAGATGAAATTGTAACCTCTGTTATACTTTTTTAGGTTTTGCATGTCCATCAAGTCTGCTTGCCATAAGTCGTTGATTCCTTTCAAAATAACAGAACGTCGAAGGAAATTTCTCCGTACCCCTTTGTGTATTTCATTCACAATTTGCTGTTTTGTCATTACGAAGTTTTTTGAAGTAATTTATCTACCACTGCTTTAGTATAAAACTTATCTTGCAAATGAGTTAAAACCTCAGGTATCCTTGCTTTTAAAGTAGCTTGAACTGTATCCTTTGCATCTTTTATGATTTGTGAACGTAATGTACCAATCAAATTATTAAGTTCTTTCAACATTTTTGCATTCAATCGATCTATATAATCCTTGTTTACAACTAGATTATTTAATTCTTTTATGGTATTAGCATTCAATAGATCTACATAATCCTTGTTCACAGCATCGTCTGCTTCTACTGGAGATCTAATTCCTCTCAGTCTTGATGTTTTTAAATCAAAATCTCCGTTTTCTGATTTTACCAGTGCATTCTCATTAAACTCAAATAACTCTGATAAACGCATTCTTTTGTGAATGTAGTGTCCAAATTTGTCTACGTTCATGTTTAAGGTGTGTTGTTTTGAGAGGATGATAGTAAAATAAACACATTTTTAAATACTTATTTATTTATAACTTTACTTTCACGTAATTCTTCAATGATAGATATAATTTCATTATCTAATCCTGTGTTGCCAGCATCTCTAGACGCAATCAATAATTTCAACCTTTCCACTAATTCGTTAGGATCATCCCAGTACACTAAGTCTACGTTTTTTCTCCACCTTTTTATCAACGGTAGACCTTTTCCCTGAATTGTCTTCTTCAGTTGAAAAAGAGGTTTAATAACTTGCAAATATTTTTGTCCTTTGTTACTTTTTATTGGTTTACTTGGTTCATAGTCTCGACGATGTGCATTTGTATCAAGTAGCATCGATTTATAATTTTGCATATCACTATCTGTAACCAAACTTAGGTCTACATCTTTCTTAAGCAACAACTGTTTTAAACCAGGTGTATTTCGGTATTTACGTCCAACCACCGTGATGTATTGATCGTTGATCGTTATGCAAGCAGAACCTAACATCAGTTTCCCGTGGTCTGCTCTAACCCCAAATGGAATATCTACCAACGCTTCTGAAGATACTGACCAGGATGACGTATCATAGTCTTGATTCCTTTCAACTACTGATTCATATGAAGAGTTACTGTTGATATCGGATTCATATTTGTCTTCATCACCATTATTATCATTGCTTCCTGCACTACCAGTTTCGTTAGTAAACGGACCATCAGCAAAATCTTCACTAGCACGCAGGGGAGGAGTTTGCTTACTAGCATTAGCAATTAGGTTGAGAGGTTCTGTTACAGGTTTGAAAACAGATTCCAGTGCTTGTTTATTGTTAATCTCAGCATCTCTCATTTTTCGTATTTTTATCTTCACAGCTTCTGCCGCATCAACAATTTGTCGTTTTAATGATTTTTCCATATTAATAAAATAGGTCGTAATTGATTTAGCGTTGTAGGGTGAATAATAATGGCAGGCAGGTAATAACCTTATATATGCATTCGTGTTATTAGTCAAAGACTACAAACGTGTCAAATTGACTTCTATAACATCCTTTGTTTTTGGAACAATCTTTGTTAATTACAAGATAATTGAAAGGTATACTCCATATTTTTGAACACATTTCACGAAATTCAATCCATGGCATGTCAGTGTTGACGTGTTCTTCATAAACATGTCTCATATTTCTTTCATCTTGTTTAAAAAGTACGATTAGGTTTGCATTGTCTCTTACTAATTGCTTAGGGATTTTACTATACGTCTGATTTAGATAAAAACAATCGATGAATTTGTGTCTCCCCATAGCAAAATAATCACGCATACTACTTTGATTTTCACAAGCAACATCATCAAATACAATTACAGAATTCGGTTTTGCGGTCTGAACACTCAGTACTTGCTCATTTTCATGATATTTCTGAAATGAAACACCTGGTACTCGTTGCAAGACTTTTTCTAAAAAAACATACTTAGGTTGTTGCAAGGTTTTCGAATAAACATAAACATTTTGAAATCTTAAACCATTCTCGTGTATAAGAAGGCCAATTAATAAATTAGTTTTTCCACAATTTGACGGCCCGCAAATGATGCATCGTACCGATTTAGGTAATAATTCTCCATGGCGAAAACCAGTCTCCTGAGAATGAACACAAAGTTTGTTTACGTGTAACGATTGTGGTTGTTTAACAAATTTCATGACGACTGCTTGAAACGGTTATATTAATAATGAGTCAATAATTTATTACATTGACATTTATAACTCATTGTAACAAAGTATCAAGGTAAAATAAGGTAATAAGTTATCAAGGTAAAATAAGTTAACAAGGTAATGTTGAGTTTTAGAACTAAAATGGTGGAATAGGTGCCGAACTAGTATTTTACTGCACTTAGGAATTCATACTCCTCCTTCCGCTCCATCGGGTGGAATAAGCATCGAACCAGTATTTTACTACACTGTTTAATCCACCGGGTGGAATAGGCGCCGAACCAGTATTTTACTGCGCTATGTAGGATTTCATTTATATTATTGGGCATTCTACTCCACCGAGAGTGACGAGGCGAACGGAGTGAGCCGATGGAACGGAAGGTGGGGTAGAATGCCCAATAATATCCTACTCATGTTGATATTAATGACAACTTTATATTAAATGCGAACCATTTTTTCTACGGTTGGTTTTTATATTATTATATTTATAGCTGATTTCTGTTGTCCTTGTTAGTATTCGATTGATTTTTATGATCGAGGATAATCCTTGCGAACTAACATTTGTATTTTATTTTTGGGTTGGACTGAGGAGGCCGCTAAATAATAATAGCCGCTTGGGTTGATCTTTAGGATAAGTCATGCTTGTCTAGGTTGGTCCGCGGATGGGTGACCACCCATTACATACCGAGTTTCCTCCGTGTCTCAGAAAGCACGCTAAGCCGTTGGTCCCGGCAGTCATTTGTAGAACTTTGACAGTTGTTACAGGTAGTCAGTGACCCGAAAGTCTGACAACCAGTCTTACCAAGGGGTATCGTATTACCCAGTAGGTACTAACTGGGTTGTGGAGGTTAGATAGACAGTCGCTCCATGTAAAATACTGGTAATCAGCTGCATTCGATAAGACTGGATGCCGACCCCAACATAAATGGGAAAAGGCTTGGCAGAGAATGATTACGGGCGGGCGCGGGCGTCCACGACTCCACGTTCAAATTTGTATTGCGTACGAAACGCGAGGTAAACAATATAATTACCATTTTAGAGCTAGGGATACAATCAATATATAGGGTTCAAACACTTACTAATAGATTCAGCTTAATTAACCGCTGGATAGTCCTAAAATCTTCTTCAGTAGATTAGGCACACGATTCATTACTGAAACTAATAAAACGTTAGGCACAAACAAACGGTATATACCTCAGGTCATGAGGCAGCTCAGTATTAATTAGTTGAATATTATATTAATGTTCACGAAGCTAGAGAGATTAATGTCCCTAAACTGTGTGCCTTCAAAGATCTTGCTTTCTGTCTCTTCTCACCACAATAAATCCTTTAACAGAAGCTTTGCTTAGTAGTTTGTTTGCCTTTGAATTTTATACGTTTACATAACTTTCTTCGTGGCTCTACAATCTGGGGTAAAAGTATGTATTCAGCGAGTCTTTAAAAACGAATTTCGTAGAAGGCAGATTTTTTTCTTTTTTTTCGGACCAGCCTGCGAGACTGTTCCCAAACCACTGAAACTCCTGAAAGCCAGAATACACAATGGCGACCGCCAGAAAAGCGTCGAGACAATGAAGCTCGACGAAGACCCAGAGAAACATTTTAAATGGACGCCACAATTAAATTAATCAGAAAAGATTAGCGGAGGAATAAGAAAAACATAATTTACACTTCGTAGAAGAAACTATAATAATCTACATGGCATGCATAATCACGTTCAAGCTGTTCAGAGGCAGGTCTCCTTGATATGGAAGAGGGAGTGGGCTATAATCCACCACACAGGCCCGGTGTGAGTTCGTGGATGTCACGTTTTTTTTTTTTTTGACTTTAGGACATGTCGGTTTCGATACGATGTTTTCCTCCACCGTTTTGATTACAGATTATAGTCATGAAATAATAACAAAATAAAGGTCGGTTCCCAGGCAGGCAGCCTGGATCCAAAGACCTCATCAGTTGCGGCCGTTTCCACGTGACCAACACTGTGCTATATCTGATCAGCATGTAAAGATGAAGATCGCCACTTTACGGCAGATACTTTCGGTGCCGAATTAGTGCTTGTTTGCTCTATAAAGTGTTACTATGTGGTTTCATGAGCAAAGTTTCCTTTGTAACTTTTCTTAATGTGTGACTTTCGACAAAGGTTCAAAATAGCTGTTTTTCAGTCGTTTAATTTACTCCATGCAAGGGGTACATCTTGACACAAACTTTTACAATGATACAGTACGTTTGATTCAAGATCCTACAGTGTTTGCTCATTTAAAAAAAATCTCTGTACCAAAATAAAAGTGCAAAACTTAAATAGTTAAAATGAATGCAATAGAATTTTTTGATAGTCCCTTACACCGTTTAAAAAAAAAAACAGCGATATCATGTTTGTGCGATAATCTTATATGCTACTAGAATGTACGTAGGCATGTATCACCGCAGCCTTTTTCCCTTTAACTCAGTGATCCTTGTTTTCTCAATTGACTGGTCGCGCAAATATCGGTATAAAATCAAATCAAATCGCTTCACCGATTCTTCGATTTCTCCTCAGCCGGCCGACGTGGATGTCTGGGAACTGAAATAAAACGGCTATTTTTACTTTTGTACAACCTTGGCCTCAAATCAGATGGACTTTAGAGCGAATGTGGGAGGCTGTGTTTTGGCTGAACGTTTATGGCAAACACTGTTTTAAGCTATCACGGTTTATAACTGAACTTACGCTATCACTTACGGGATATCTTCCGCGGTTAATGTTTATATTGAGCTCCCGATGGTCATCAAATCAGATGGACTTTAGAGCGAATGTGGGAGGCTGTGTTTTGGCTGAACGTTTATGGCAAACACTGTTTTAAGCTTTCACGGTTTATAACTGAACTTACGCTATCACTTACGGGATATCTTCCGCGGTTAATGTTTATATTGAGCTCCCGATAGTCATCAAATCAGTCATCTCAGTCATCTCGTGATCATGACGCTTGCAACAGCGTCAAAATATCAGGAGCTAGTGTAAGTTCGTTTATGGCCAATTGTATTAAACAAGTGAAATAACTAGCTACTTTAGAAGTACCTAGTATTATTTAAGTAATGGTATGAATGTTTAAGCCCGTTTTCACCGACATCCCCTAAGTTTATGGGATCCCCTAAGAATGGTTAGGGGGCTGTTAGGGGATGGTTTCTGTTTCACCAACATTAAGGGGTCAGTTAAACATTAAAAGGTCCCCTAAATTTAGGTGGTCGAAATGTGGGCCCATAAACCGGCACATATGTAAGTGATCTCTCAAGCAACGAAGATGGATAGTGATTATATGAATTTATTGAAAATTTAGAAACTGTGTCTACTTTATTCGACATAAATAATAGCCGTAGACCAAAAATATATCGGAAACGACCAAACTACTTCGAAAGTTTTGATGAAACTGATTTTTTTCGGAGATATAGGTTATGTAAATCGTCAGTGTTGTATTTATTGGAAAAGATTGAACACACCTTAGAATTTTCTGATAACAGGTGAGTACCTACTTCCCTACTTAACATACAATTAAGTATTAAAGTTTTTTTAAAATAACATTAAACAAAATTAAACTTTATGAACGTGTTATTTTTCTTTGTTTAGTCGACGATACGTAACTAACAATGTAAACCATACACTTGTGTGGTAGGAATCTCTGTCCTTATTGTATTCGTATAATAACAATTATGTAAACAATCTTTATTTTATTACAGAAATAATTCTATATCCCCAATAAATCAGTTATTAATAGCATTGAGGTTTTATGCTACGGGTAATCATTTATTGGCTGTGGCAGACATGGGTGGGATCAGTGTGGCTACTTGCAGTCGAATAATAAAAAGAGTGTCTGCAGCAATTGTGACTCTACGTCCACAGTTTGTCAAATTTCCTGAAACAAGCGAGGAACAAGAAAAAGTGAAGATGGAATTTTATAACATTGCAAGGTTCCCTAATGTTCTTGGATGCATTGATTGTACACATGTGAAAATACAGTCACCAGGTGCAACTTCAACACCTTAAATTAATTTAAAATATTTGACAAAATTATGAAATTAAACTGTAGGTACTTACCTACCTATTACCAACCTACTTACATAAAATAAAATTAATGTTTTGTATGTATTTTTTAAGGTGGAGATGATGCAGAGCTATTTAGAAACAGGAAGGGATACATGTCCATAAATGTTCAAACAGTAGCATCAGCCAATTTATTAATAAGAGATGTTGTGGCCCGTTGGCCAGGTTCAACACATGACTCAGCTATTTATCAAAATAGCAACACCTATAGAAAATTTGAAAGAGGAGAATATACTGACAGCTATTTACTGGGTGACAGCGGATACCCATTGAGGGTAAATAGTTAATGCTTAAAATACAATCAATAATCTTTCTTGCCAATCGGGTAAAAATAAGTTCAAGTGCGAGTTCATTCTGTCAGTTTGTTAATTTTACAGTAATAGTATGTAGGTAAATTATTATTATGACAAGGTTATTAATAACAATAGTATAGGCTCATTAATTTATTAAAAAAATTACAAATTCTCTTTCTTCTAATCATTCTTTGGCACACCAAATAAATTCTTCAGATTGAAGTTTCCACCTGTAAAATAAATTATAATGGGACTATTAAAGCAGCAGTGATAAATTTTTTTTCAGCCTCATCTGTTGACTCCATATTTAAATCCCACAACGAGAGGGCACCAAAAATACAATTGAGGCTCACATAAAAACTAGAAATGTGGTGGAAAGGCAGTATGGAGTCTTAAAACGACGTTTTCCTGTCTTAGCTATTGGTATAAGACTACAGTTAAGAAATGCAATCAATGTTATTATTGCATGCTGTGTCTTACACAACATGTGTATTTTAAGAAATGAAGAGGAACCAGTTAACGAAAATATTGTTCCTAATATAGAAGAACTTATTTCAAATGGGCAAATAACTGATGCCACAACAAACATTACATCCCAGAATGCATATGGGCTTCGTCGATTACAAATTACAAATTATTTTGATAACATGTAATAACTAAGCAATGTACCATTATGGTTGTTAATAAATACTAAGTTGTAATCATAAAATAAGTACCTTTTATTTGATTATATACTTCTATTTTTATTTCTAAGTCTTTTCTTGCTGATTCAAGTTGTAAATTATACAAGTTTCTTTTAAATTCAATTTCTTCTTCCAACAGTTTCTTTTTTAAATCTTCGATTTCAAGTTTTTTATTATTCATCCCTTGAAATCCTGTACACAAGGTGGCCACAACTTCAGACTGTTGTTGGTTCTGTTCTTTAAGTATAGGCCTCCGCCTTTTCCAATGAGGAGTTGTTGGTGTCTTAGAAAGTAATGGTGTGACTGTTTCCTTATTTTCGTCTTCCTTTACTTCATTTATTGACTTGTCCTGAAAACAAACAAATCAGTTTAAATTGCAAGTAAACATTTTGTTGTAAATGAAGTTATGGTGTAAAGTAACACAGTTATGTAATTAAGATAATAAATGTGAAAAGAGGAAAAAGTGTGTAATAAGTAGTACTTACTGTAACTAGTTCAGCATCCAAAATTATGGTCTCAAATTCTTCATCAAATACTTCTAAATCTGTGACCTTCGTATTAATTGGTATGGTGATGACTGAATCCGAATCTAGAACATCAGCAATACCACTGCAGCCTCGACCCATTAAATCGCAGACTTGTTCGAGTATTGGGTCTGTTCTAGAAGTAGATGGTCCTCCACCAGTTCCAGTGGTACAACTCCTGTTTCTTGAATTGTAAATTTTTGCTTCACTTTTCATTTTCTCCCAGACTCTTATGAGGGCATCTTTATTTCTAAAATAAAAAATAGAAGGATAGTTTCTCACGTGGTATTATTCATATTGATAAAATATTATAGGTTGGTTTGTACCTACATACTTATTTAAATTACTAACCTGTGCATGTTTCCCGTTGAATTAAATTGTGTACAGAGGTTTATCCAAGCTTCGTTCTTGGCTTGATTGGTGGTACCATCTGTTCTTTTATTTAAAATTATGTTTCTGAAAGCATACACCAATTTCACCAGCTTGTCTTTCTCATCCATTGTGAAATTTTGGCTACGCTTCCTCTTTTCTGCCATTTTATTACACCGCAGGGATAGTTTATAAAACAAAATATTGATTACTTAACGTCTAGATTTAGTTGCTAATTAACACGCAAACACAAACAAACAATCAAAAATCTGAATCTCAATTCTCTTTCTCACGTCGTCGTCAAAGTGTCAAATACAAATAAGACCACAGATAACACGTGAGGTTTCGTAATGTATACAGAGTATTTATGCAAGAAAATTTGAAATTAATTAAAAATATGAACGAAATAATATTTAATATTGCCATCAAAACATGATATATTAAAAACTGTATCCATATAAGTGTTTATTATACAGAATTTCGTAGAAAACTATCTTGTGTTAAAGTATCGATAAGTTCAAAGACGAATCAGTCACTATTATCGAAAACAAAACGTCACCTAGTTATGTGTCCCATAGATAAGTGACAAAAATGATGGTGAAACGAAATTTAATTTAGGGGCTAGTTTAGGGGAGCTTTTAAGCTAAAGATCCCATACTTATGTGGTAGTTTAGGGGATGTCGGTGAAAACGGGCATAAGTAACGTAACCTATCAAGAATTGACAAATAAGATACAATTTAATAAACTTTACTACTATCGTTGGTAAGACACAGAGTATTGTGATTTGCAATAGTCTGTTGTCTAGATATTTTTGACGTAAACTCATGCTGAAAACCTAACAGTTTCCAATTTTTCCCCGTTGGGGATATTTTGACTTCAAAAAGTAGTGTAAGCTCTTTTTCATAACAACATCAAGTTAACCCTTAGCTCTCGAGTTATAGCTCCGCAAGCATTCGATTAAATCGAATCAAACTAGAATGCTCGGCTGAATTCGATTCGTTCTTCCGCAATCGAGTAGGTGCACAACTCACTGGCTTTAAATAAAGGACTTATTTTTATCATATAAAGACGTCAGTACATTGTGGAGCAGGTGTATGTACGTACCTCATATCGAGTTTAAAGGTCTATGGCCCTTTTGGTAATTTCACTAGAAAACCCGTGATTGCATATGGACAGCCAGTAAGCGTTGTTAGGTTAAGCAACTAAACGGATAAATTATTAAATTGATGCCTAAAGTTGGAAATGACACCTTAAGTAATTTAGGAGGAGTGAGGAAAAATATGGTTATAGGAAGGTTCAAGAAGATCTGATGGTGACGGCAAACGGCCATTTTGCATTTTTATGATTCTCGGATTGTGAGATAATTCGCCTTTCACGTATAATACGTAGGTACCTAATTGTTTCAGGAATCATCTAAAATACAATGCCTGACATTAAACAGTTTTACACAATTTCAGCATTCGATAAAAATAAAACGCCTAGTGTAAAAATTATGGAAATTCGGTACTGATGGAAGTATAGAATCACATTTGTGTTACTTGCTTGGCTTTCCACATTGTCCGAAATCTGTCGGGTCCCGTATGTTGGGGTCAGATTCCGCATGCCCTCGGTCCAACAAACACCTTTTTGACATATACGTTTTAAAATAATGTCGGTTATGTTGTCCATGTAGGGTAGGCATGTGAAATATTCATAAGGTACCAGATATAAGCCGCTTGGCACACAAAGCCGCCACGGCTCAAAGTCGGCAGCTCAATAAGACAGATTTTATGGGTTTAAAATGGGCATGTATATGCGTCGTTTGTTGAGTTTATGTTTATGTGTGTTTTATTGTGTACAACTCGTGTCTGGGTTAATTCCGTGTGTGTTTATTTATTATTTACGAAGGTCTGTCGGGTGGATTTAAATTTTATTGTGAGCCTTCTTAGTGGAGCTTTGTTTGAATCACAGTAGGTTCAAGTTAGTAGTTCAGTCAATGATCAAGGTCGCCTTATTACTGTAATCACAACATTTAGCACGCCTCCAATAGCACGAATCTCATCAGTATAGCCTTGAGGAGACCGAGTACAGTCGGTGTACTGAGATAAATCCCCACCTAACCAAGTAAATAACTAGGAAGGGTAGACACATTTCTCTGGTGCCGACAGTACTTTATATAATCACTTAGTTGCCTTCAAACGCCCACGGGAAGAAGGGACGAGGTCTAATTTTAGCAACACCGACGCAAACAACAAACTTTTATGTAATAAGCCCATAATTTATACAACCTAACAATATATTTCATGAACGAAGGGAGAATATAACTTTTAATCTAATATTCTGAATAGGTGCTTTGAGATAGCTGGACGGGCTACAGTAGACCACGAAGAAAATGGCGGTAGAGACCTGAACGAATTGAGAGAAAACAAGACATGGGTCTTCGAAATAGACGAATGTGGACAAATGTTCACAACATTTCAGGCTAAACCTTATAGCACACTTAGAAGCATGGCACTGATCGGGATCACCTCACCTCATAACTAATTCATAGTTGGTGCCGAACCCGTGCAGTGCTTATAACTGTGTGTGTTGACCTTAACATTGCTGGCTAATAATGACATTTTGCAGCATCGGTGATACCTATGTACATGATTTTTTTTTACTTAACTTTTTCCTTCAACGTCACTTAAAAAGCCTCTGGCATTCGACAAGCAATCAACCAAAGCGAGATTGACTTGCACTGAACTAGGTACAATGACTCAGAATATATGGTCACACATTTCGCAAGCCACACAAAGGTCACGAGGGACTGGCTTTTATTTATACCAATATTTTGTTAAAGAATTGGGTCGTATGGGGAGCAATGTCCCATACCTTTCTGTTTGGGCCACTTTTGTGAATGTCAATTTTGATGTTCGTTCGATTGTTTCGCTTTCGGAAAAGGCATGGAGATTATATTTTGGCTGCTGGTGGTGGTTGAGTCAGTCACTTATCTTTTCTGACTTATCAGTATTGCTTTTCAGTTTTGTCTATTATAATCATTTCATTCTTCACGTCGAGGGTACTACCACATTGTATTCTATACTTTTCCCACAGCGTGATACACACGGAATATTACCGCTCCACGCAAGCACACATATTTCTGCTCCACCACATTCCTTATCACCTCTCTAGTCTCCACTCTAGAAATCAAATACTGAGCCCCAAGATACAAACTAATTATCTAGTTTGGGGCTCACTAGCAACAACACTATGTTAACTAGTTTTGGATAATATTATAAACCACTTATAACATCTCTTTTGTATAATTGAACCTGCTTATGTACAGTCACGAGCACCAACATCTAATCACTAAGCAACTTTTAAAAGTGATCATGGCCTACTGTACTGATTAAAATTTCATGTTATTACGAACATAGCATTTTGGAACTCATATTTTTATGAAATAGATCTTATCTCCAAGTTCCAATCGTTGTTTCTCGCATAAATTGCTTTTAAATTTAGGAAAGTGTATACATATTGGTGCTCAAGACTGTACAAGTTGGATAAATAATAAATCTATTTCTAACGTATGTTATTGATAGATGTTTGTTTCAAGATCAGTTTCCTTACCATTTGCTAAACCAAATGCACAATAGATGATGAAATAATTCATCAAATAACTTCCCAATTGACTACTGAAGCTGTCAACATAGAACAAACATACACGTGAACGTGTATGGACCATTAATATCGGAACAATAATAACAGTCGGCTCGCCAACATTCTGATAGCCAAAACAACGAGCAATACAACCTAGGTACATTGTGTACGGATGCGTACCTGTGAATGTCAGCTGGGAATTGTTGAGAATGGTGTTTGGAATTAGTTTTGTTAGTGCAACAGTTGAAATTATACAATATTTGTGCCAACAATCGTCAGTATTTTGTGACAAAAATATGTGCTGAACCACGTATAGGCCTCGTTGAGTAAAGAGTTTCATGGTTTTGACGATCATTCTATCAGAATAGTTGATAGCGGAACAGGCCCAACTAAACGATATGGGAAGGAACTATTACCATTTAAACGTTGAATATACGACGTTTAATAGGCCCATTTTTGGTTTTGTTGCCTATTCATTGAGGAGCTCTATGTTTTGCTAATAAAATACCATGATCATTTTCGTGCTATATCCCAATTTATTTGGGGTGGGCGCAGCATGTTTTTCTTCCATAATTCTCTCTATTAATCATCTCAGTAGTCAAGCCTTTTCTATACATAGATATAGTCTTTCACAAAGTCCATTCATCGCTTCTTTCGTCTTCTCCTACTCTTATAACCGTCTATATTCATTCTCAAAACTTCCATCACGTCTTCCTAATTCCTCCACAGTATATAATCATACCATGAGAACCGATTACCCGCTAATAAAACACGTACATATCTTTAAAGTAACTGCATACAAAACTAGTTCTTATAGTTATTATGCGCCATCTGCCTTGAATATATACTTCCTTTTCCACACAACTCCTCACTGAGGCCACTGGGAACATTTCTAGTTACGCGCACGTACGGGTAAGCCGCAGTACGCAAGCCGTATTCAAAGAAGTAAGCAAGCCGTAGTCAAAGAAGTACGACAGTGAATTCAATGAGACCAATAAATATACTCTACGCTATGTAACGAACAGGTATTGGTTTTATATCGTCAACTCAAACAGAAATTATGAATCGCAAAGCTATTTTCGCTGAAGTTTCTGCGTCGCTGTTGGGGGAGTCTCTTTTCATTTTGTTTGGTTATGACTTTTGATATCGTTTATTTCATCGATTGATAAAAATTCTATTAACTGAAATCGATGAAAGTAAATTTAGCGTAATGCAAAACATTATGCTTATATTGTCCTTCAACACCCGTGCCGTATAGCTTCATAACAGTATAACACTGTATTAAATATTGTATTTGTTGTTCAGTTGACGACACAAAAGTATATAAAATAATATTTTAGTCTATCCATATTTTCCAGAGCTGTGCAAATATTGTAACAGCCAATCTCATAAACTCAGCATAATATTTAACATCCCAATTATGAAGCATTAACTAATTAAACAACCTATCTACGGTCTACGGCGTAGCACGCTCGTAGCCACTCGTAGCATGACGTAGCAAGTAGCGACTAACCACATTACCGGGAATCATTCGGCATTTATTCGTGTTTACAAAACAATTTCATTCAGAGGAGCAAACATTGTTGACATGAAATATATAACTCGTGCCGAAGCAGCAGTCAGGGTTGGATTTTTTTTGTCTAAAGCGTGGCCTGCCAACTTCGCAATTTTAACTTATTTTCAAAATAGCGGCCACACATTAAACCTGTATTAAGCTGGTATCAATACAAACAAGTTTTGACTAGGACATAATCTTCTAAAGCGTCACGTTTCCGAGATATACCTAAGCTTTCAAAGTTATAATCTATTCACTGATGGCACAATCAGTATAACTTTGATTTTGTTGGTCACGCATAAAACCTATATCAATCGATAGCTGGTATCAATACAAAGAAGTATTGTATGAAACGAATTCCTCTAAAGCGTCACATTTCTGAAATATAAGCCAACAAAGTTTTGCAGATGGCGAAGATTGTAACTTTGAAAGCTTATATCTCGGAAACGTGACGCTGAAGAAGATTCGCTCTCATACAATACGTGTTTGTATTGATGCCAGCTATGGATGATACACAAAATAAAATAAAATGGCGGAAGTTAAACAGGCCAAATAATTCAAAGCCATTTCGAAAAAAAAAAACACGAAAACGAACAAAAAAAATATATAGTGTGGTTTAAGATGTTTTTCTTTATGTTATGTGTGGTAAGTGTTTTGGTGTAAAAGATCTAATCGTTGTTCTCAGGTGTTAGACTTCTGTATGTTCCTACATCATGTTGTCTGGTCCATAATCGTTAGCCTGCCCGAACTTCCAAAGCAATTGGATTTTAATTGTGCCTCCCACGTTTGGCAGAACAACACTGCGCAATTGTATTTATTTGTTTCATATTGAGCTAATGTTTGCTCGACCGTTTCCAATTACTTTCAGTGTTCTCTTAGTGGCAATAAAGGGAATTTGCGTAATGTTCTCGTACTCTGATCTTTAAATACATACCTTTTCAGCATTAGAACGAATGGATAATTAAATTTAGTGGATAGATTTGATTAAAACAACAAAAAGGAAAAAACGTGAACGGTTAGCCATATCCTACAGGTCTGAGGGGAAATAATTGGATTGCAGTATTTACAGAGGAAGCTATAACGCAAAATGAAAAAGAAGAAATACGCCATGTTTTAATACTAAAGCAAACAAAGTTGATGAGCTTATTTCAAATTATTCAAACTTTTCACATCAAGATTCGTTGGCGATACATCATGAAGTAAATAACATAATAAATAATACTGACGAACAATAATAAAGTGGCGGGAACACGAAGTATGCAAACAAATAAATCCAAGATGGCGGCGGTTTGACAGTTATAGACATGTTTTCACTCTTCCTTGCTTTTCTTCGTCTTCGCGTCTCCTTTTCAACGTTCGCAGTCAACAACTTATTCAATACGAAATATTCATTTCCCCTGTTTTCCGATAAGTAAAGCTCGTTTTGTTTGCGATCGTTTTTGCCTTTTCGTATGTATACGTTTAATTTGGACGTGTTTTTGTTATTTTTGGTCTTGTTTACCAGTTTTGCAGCCATTTTCCCTAGTAGCTATTTTTTGTCACGAGTTTTCCTACATTCTTAGTAAGTCTTTGTAATAGAGATTTTTGCTTCGAAATTCTTTTTCTCATTTATTAAAATCCGTACAAGCGCACATCCTGATATTCGCCATTCGAAAAGGTACACATTATTTATGTAAAACGAAGCAAAAAAATATGACTAAGGACCTCAAACAAATATAGGTAAAGAAAAGACAGTAATTCAATTCAGTTTATTATTTCATAAAACATTTTACGCCCTGAAAGTATAGCCATTTCATTCAAAGCGACATACGTAAAATTGTATGATAAAGTCAAAATAAAAAACATGAATTATCAGGAATACATACTTTAGTTTAAGAAATATTGAAATAAACCATTCATATCAGTTCCAATTCTACAAAATTAATTTCCGAAAGTTGAACACCACCGATAAAACGTCAATATCGATTTTATCTAGACATTTTATAACATCCCTCTTTGCTAATCCCTAATTTTACACCCATAGAGTAGGTCGTTCCTTTGACGGGCGGCAGAGGGCGCTTCAGCCTCAAGTGCTAAACAAAACGAGGGTATCCATGTACAAGGTGGCATCTTCGATATCATCTCAAGATGCTGTGGCCGCGATATTTTTTCAGTGACCCACTTTCTTCATGTTTTTTTTTAGCTGAGACCAAAATGTTTCGGATATTCTTTTGACGACTGCTTTTAGTGAGTTATGTATGAATGTGATGTGGGATTAAAAGAGACAGTGTAGGGGTTTTTGTTGTCTGTTTTAATGCTTTTTAATGTAGGGAAAATGTTTGGTATTTTTGTTGAGTTGAACTTTGTTTAGACTTTATTTTTATTCACACCGAGCAGACTGAAAAGTGAAGGCCTCTCTTAAAACAATTTTTGGAACCAAAATATTCACTATGCTATGCTAGACTATGCTAACACAGCTTAACGAAATGATCTGGTAATAATACTCTAGAATTAGAGATAAGTGTATCAAACTACTTCCTAAACAAACTACCAAACGATTTTTGTGTAGATAATTACAGTGTATTGATCCAAATCAATTGAACCGGTGGTTCAATAGTGGTGGTGGTGGTGGTGGTGGTAGTTCACACAAAATGTATAGCTTTTGAATTCAGCTTTCTAGAGTTGTGTGTTTTTCAGTAGTGCCACTTTTTAAACTCGCCAAAACCAGCTGTGTTTTACGTGATGCTACCACAAAGAGATACAACAACACACTTTAACATTTACTTTGAAAAAGTTTCATTTCATGTTCCACCTTTTGAGCGTGTTTAGTTCCATAATACAATAAACTTAGTTGTACAAACTCTATTTTAAACTAACAATTCTACCATCCCACCCGCAGTATTGTGTAAGAAAAAGCAAGGAAAATTTTAGCTTGACGAAATGGAACTCTATAGAAAGAGAACCGCTTGGAAATGAGAGAATTTTCCTCTGCATTTCCTCTGAAGTGTTCCACAACTGCGTAAAACTGTAGCACTACAAACAAATGAGAACTTTCCATTCATAATGGAGTATGACTCGACATACAAGCTCAGCTTCCGGGCGTCGCTCGCTGCTTGACCCCCGCTGACCCAAGGTCACGCCTGGCCATTGTTGCTCGTCTTTTGTTCAGCCCCACACGCGCGATTATGTGACAGAATGTTTATAGGTCACCGAGCTATACGGCTTTACCACCTACTTTATACGTAAAAGCCGCGAAAGCTTCGAGATGACTTCCTTTCAGCGTTGAAAAGGAAGCCATGCGGTGCGGTTGTTACCGGTGGAATGGAAAGCACTGTGTTATGTATATGAGTGAGCCTGCGTTGAATATTTAATGTTTTAGAGAAATGGGAATTTATAATAAACTGGATGTAGGTTATATTATTTTGTAAATTATATTTTTAGATTTTTTGCGTCTCGCAGCAAGGAGGTCTGTGCCCCAGCGCGGCGGTGGGAACGCCTTGGTGTAATTGTCCTTAGCTTATTAAAAACATTTTGATGGCATTTTGCAATTCACTAAATTCCTGACTGAAACTAAGTAAACCATTCGAAACAGTGAAAACTAAACGAAAAAGTGTGAAATTGTGTTGAAACATATTTCCGGGTGTTAGAGCGGTTTCAGATTAAGGTACATATTGTGTAGCCTGTATAAGCTATTAGACATCGCTCCCATACTTTTTATTCAGTAACTTATTCTTACATAACTTTGATAAAGAATAGATAGATTTCTTTGATAGATTTCCATTGAGAAGAATTGAATTTTTAAAATGAACTATGCATAGTTTCCTCCGATCGAGTAAAACTCGTAAGAAGAAAATATAGGAATGCTGACACTCGATACATCGCGAGTGGCTCTCGAGTCGGCGAGTGATTACCGTTCACTCGACGCACGCCACTCGCAGCCACTCGATGACTCGCAACGACTCGATCAGTCGAACGGCGTTACTATAACAACCACAGACTATTTGCGACGTTTTATAGAGGCTGCAGAAGTCATAAAAAAGTTAAGTTTATTAATGGAATTTACATGTCTGTGTCAATTGCTGACCCTATTAAGATGGCTCTGCTGTTTGTCCATCCTCTGTCACAGGGCTGTATCTTTTAAATCGTATTAAGTAGACACTTGAAATTATTGTCACAGAGAGTGTAGGGCCAATATAATAACATTAATACAAAGTAAAGTAAAAAATAAAAGTAGCCCCCATAAAAGTAACGTGACTTTATTGGCGTATTTGATCGGTATTTTGTAGTGTTAAATATATATTAATTGGTGATTTAGAACCCTTCGTGTGTGAGTCCGACTCGCACTTGGCCCATTTTTAATGAGCTTTTAACTCGACACCTATGTATATGTATTTCTTTTAGCCAGTACCTTGTAGATACTTAAAAAGTTACTTAACTTTTCTAAAGAGTATTAAATTCCACTAAAAAACATTACCGAGCAAGTTGTGAGCGTCAAGTGACTTATTAAGAACTTCGTAGGCAAGCAACTATGCAATAACTGCTTGCCATGTACCAGTTATATAGGTATAAAACTCTCATGTTGTCCTAGTGCAAATAATCAAAAACATAAAATACGCGAAGAGTTTTACGTTGGAGAGGAATATGACGACATAAAACCTCAATTTCAATAACTTTCGCCAATTCCAAGGCTTCAATACCAGAATACTTGTTAGGAAGGAATAAAGATGATTTTACCGCTCATAATAAAAAAAATCGTGTGCGTCGACGTGGATATTGGAAGTGAAGCAATACATAGTAAAGTCGCTGCGACTAGTCGCACTACGAGTAGCAGCATTCATTCGCTAGACTAGATACTTCTTGGAATCGAATAAATTGATTCAAGGCTATTTTGAGAGGGTTCGACGAAGTTCTGCGACTCTATCTATGTTTACGTTTAGAAAGTTAATTCAAGTGCCCTCGGAAATTATGAACGGCCCTATTTATTCATGTTAATATTATGAAGAGGTAAAGTTTGGATGTAAGGGGTAATCTTCGGAACTACTGATTCGATTCCGAAATAGTACATTTTGATATAAGTGGGGAATGTTTGTTATTGCGGCCGAGGCGAAATACACACGAGCCTCAGGCGAGGGTTTTATGGCGTCGAGAACCGCAGTAACAAATGCCCTCGTGTATCAAACGACGTTTTTCAATACACTTTTAGTTTTTAGTTCGAAGTCCAAATGATTCAATGGAATAAAAAAAAATGAAAAATAAAAATGCGTGTGGGGGCGAGCCGCCTCACCACCTGGCTGTGGAATTTGTATTTCCGCACTATAGTGCGGGCATATAAGAAGAAAACCACGAGGGTGAAATCCATAGCATGTTGAACCTAATCGTATTGCGATAAGAGCCAGTTTTCGAGGAAGTGTATTGAAAAAGATTTTTCTACTGGGAAGCTACATTATCCCCGAGTGTCATAGGCTAAATTTAAAAAGTTCCCGTAGTATAATCCCGACGGTAACTAGAGCAAAGCCGCGTGCATAAGGTAGTTAAAAATAAAATCCAAATAAATACCAAATTAATAAATGTGTTTTCTCTTCCCCAGGTAAGCACGTCAACAATGCAGACTTCGGAACAATAAGTACGTAGAATTACCATAACGAAAGCACAGAATTCGATGGCAGCCGTCATCGAAAACGATTATCGAAATGAATAATGCAAATAGAGGTCCTTTAATATGATTGAATAATATTATTAAAGTCATGTCGTTATATAGCCTGGATAATAATAGCCGTTGGGTTTGATTATTCGGAAAGCAATGGCCTTTGTTATACGATATCTTTTATAGCTATTGAAATCAATACAGAATAGATACCTAGGTATGTTTTCAGATATATAGGTAATCAAACAAAAGCTTTTGTATTAAAAGTCCTTGAAAATATGGCCTCATTCCAAAATAAAATCTTCACAAATTACATATCTAGGCTTCAGTTTTCACAAAAGTGTTTCAAACAACAAATGTGAAGACCAGTATGAATGATGCGAAGAAAAAAAATATTTTTATGCTCAAGTTCTGTTGAGTAGCGTTGCAATTAGTGCAACCGGCGCGCTAATGAGAGCTTCGCCGCCATCTTAATTCGCACCTCGCATTACAAAATGGCGGCCCTTCGCGCGCACACCGCCACATCCACTCATGAATTCCTAGAAAATATGATGAAACTTTATCAAGCTCGTGAATAAGAATAACGTTAGTATAATGTAATAATTTGAAAGAATGTAAAAAAAAAATGTAAACACTGTCTCAGTCTCAGAAATAATCAGGTAGCTGTCACTAATGTCAGCTGTCAGTCATCACAAATGGTGGGAAGTTGGAAGGTCAACCATACCTTGGACTGGGACTTGGTGGTGCTGGTGAGCCTGTTAATCAGTTAGTACTTTTTGTTATCAATTTATCAGCTCTGCTACCTATGAATAGGTTATGAAACCTTCGAGTATCTACGACGACCATTGAGAGAACAGGGACAGATAATTCGCTACGTTCAATGCAATAGTCCGATTCGATTGGCTTAATTGAATTAATGACTGTTTCATTGCGAGTCCGATTTAATTGTCTTTTATTTCCTCGGAATCGTGGCCGTCTTTGTTGACAGCAATTAAACGTGTAAGTAATCCTTTGGATTAATGAGAGGTGTTCGTGTAATTTACTGTGTTTGGGATGTGGGTTGTGGTTATTTGGTACGTATGTATTGTATATCTTTTTAAATGTCAGTGTTTTTGCAATAAAATATTCAAATGATGTGTTGAGGCAAAAAAAAACATCTCTATTTTAATACATATAGGGACAGAAATATTCTTAACAATTTTAGTACCAGAAGTATGAACGTGGACGATGCCACAGGAGTACTTACTAGGATCGTAGCTGGTGTCACGCTGTAGTTCGTGCCCACCTACCTACTTTAGTAAATTAATTGTTGGTTGTGTTTATCATGGGGTAGTATATCTACCAGTTTTCATTTAAATTTTGTACTACACCTTAGAGTCAACGATGAATGGTTTTCCATAGCTACCCGTAAAAATATGGCATACATAAAGGAAAATTAATTACAATATAATTTATTCGTATAGGCTTCCGAGATTCTCTCCCAAGCCATGCTCAGGTGTTGGGGGGGAAAAGGAGGGGGGAAACAGTACCTACACAAATCACTGCGCTTACCTTTGAACCATATTAATGGTTTTTGACTGAGGTGTAGACGTGTCTTTTATCAATGATTCTCATGCGAGGATGTTGCTAACCAGTCCCACTGTTCATCTCACCGCTGGACAAAGGCCTCTCCCCTAAAAATGTGGCTAAGAGCAAGTCAGGCTTACACAGTTAAGGCTTTGAACCAAACTGCAGTCTGTGAAACTTTATTTTTTAGTTTGGGACCTTATAGGATATTTTTTTTTTTAATGTTTGTTTATTTTCAGTTTTTACAGTGAACAGGAATTACTCAATGTAATTTACAAGGTGAACATTTGTGAGAGACTGGTGCCCGAAATAGGCATACAATGCCTATGCCAATGGTTACGGGTTATAAAAATCCCTGGAAGTATTTTTTTTTTAATGTTTGGGCGCTGTCAACTCTTGGAAATTAAAAACAAAATGTTGTTTTGTTAATTATTTATGAAATGATTATCATAATACAAGTTATGTTTCCAGGCAAAGTACATCGAAAATAACCAGCAAATAAAAGCTAAGACTATTACTGAACTTTATATAATTCGTACTATACCAAAAAGCCCATAAATGCTTAATTATGTTAAAAGGGGAATGAAACATATCGACATAATATTGCGTAGATCGAAAAAGGATGTTATCAGTGCAGATTAATGCTACTACTTAGGCTAACCCTTTCCTTTTGGACGAACTGATTTTCTGGGTACAGACCACCAACAGATATTTTTTCGGCTGTAATTAAATAAGTTGCTGTCTTCTGGAAATCGATTACAGATTAGAACCTCAATAATGGTGAATTTCCACGACCCAGTAACGAGTCCTCAAGGTCATTTATGCAGTCGCTAATATATTGGTATTCAGCATCATTCGCTAATTGAAAGCTGACCCCCATCTTCCAGTAGAATCCGTCTTTAATGCTCCTTTCTAATTTTCAGTCTGACTTTTTCAGGTCACAGCTTCTTTAATAAATTCATTAGTCCCAACACTTCCTACAAAATTCTCACAGTTAAATAAATAACTCTAAACTTATAAAGAGGACCAAAAGTAACTCAACTGTTATTAAAACGGGTCATTCTTATCTCTTCTCGCGGTGTCGGTCCTCCATTACGAAATAAAACAAAAGAAGTTCAAAATTAAACTTTCCTGAAAATATAGGGAGCGATCCTTTTGTCGGAATAATCGAGGGGCGTGGCGGGGCCCGATCTTTACTCCCGACCCTAAATTACCTCGGTCCAATGGTTCCAGATAAAGATTAAACTATTTAACGAGCCCTCGGAACCTTTCTTAGTGTTTTACAACTTTTTCTTGTCCTTCCAAAATCCTGGCAAGTAGGTAGCTAACCTGCGGGATTTTTCCTTTAAATTAAGAACTTTAAACTTTGTGGGTGACCTTTTATATCTGTTTTCGTCGTTTCTTGTAGGCGATGAATTGATAGCTTTGTAAAAGTTTTGGTGAACATTAATTATCCAACTATCTCCATTTTATCTTACCCACCTGAACGTTATAAAGTAAACTCAATATATTTTATCATAGGAACGTTATTAGTTTACCGTGTTTTCACTTCATGTTACTAACAGTGACTACATGCAGCCTTAACAGTATAGCTTCCGCCCGTTCGAAAATGAAGAGCCGGCTTTCCACAAAGCTATCCATTTAATCTCTAAGTCACATGCTGGTCACATGTTACGACATCGTCTGGTCTATGTTCCAGAATTCCGTCCGCATATTGCAGCTTACATCAACTCGACATGTTGTGCAAAATGGTTTTTTGGCGCTTGAAAGATACCAATTTCTAGGAGCGCGTTGTTTGAAAACGTAAAGTTTGGGAAACTGTCTGTGAAAAGTATATTGAAAAACCGACTTCAAAAAAAAAACACAAAAAAAGTGGAAAATAACTTTACTTTCGGAAGTCAGTGACTATTGTTTGTTTCATTGACTTTTTTGCCACCGACTTTAGAAGAATTTTTCAAATCGGTTCATAAATGACGAAGATATGAGGTAACAAACACAAAAAAAAACATACAACCGAATTGAGAACCTCCTCCTTTTTTTGAAGTCGGTTAAAAATAGGAAAGCGGAGTTAGTTCCGATTAAAGCCACACGTAAAAAAAAACTATGCAGCATTATACATAAATTTTGCTCTGAATGGAACGCTATGGATAGCTATCATAAAGATCCATATTCCATTCTTTTATTTCTTCTCTCCATTGTCTGCTGCTCGTCCTTCTATCGATTCTTAACAATTGAAACAGACCTCTCCTGAATGAAATACAGACGATGAATCTACAGCGGTATTGAAAATTTTATGCTTGCTTTTACTATTGCGATTTTATTAACTTGCAAGAGCTATGGGAGTCCAAGGGAGATTTCACTGAGATCAAAACTATGCTTTGTTTAAAATAGGATAATAGAATGTACCTGTTGATTTGATGTAAAAAAAAAATACTCGATCTGAATGTTTCTCGAAACACGAATAGTAAACTGATTTTTATGGGTTGTTTATTTATTGTCACGTCACTTATGTAATCCCGAAGGGTAAGCCATTGCCATCAACCGGACACAAATCTAGACTCCAGGCCAGTGGCGTGCCTAGGCCAACAATACGGCAAGACCATAAGGCAAGCAGACTGTTCAGAAACCCTAACATCATGAAGAGTAGTAGGTTATAAGGACAAGCCAAGCTTTTAGGCTGTATGAAGGTCCCATCACTACTAGGCTACTACTGAAAAAATCCTGACGAAAAATCCCAATAACATTGCTCCGCATTTTTACCTAACCTTGTTTATTGTTCAAAAGCCGTATCATAAACAACACATAGTGACGACGTTTCCTATTAGACGCACGTATAGTTAAATCGGTTACCGGATCTAATTAGCACTAACTCGATCAGTTCATACTTGAGCCGAATCTGATTAGCGAGGAGCGCCTCGCTGCTCAAACCGGATGCGTCTATCGCCACCAGATGGCGCCACTTGCCGCTGCAATATAATTTACTGCGTTAACTACTGATATCCCGCTTGAATGTTTATTAAGTTGCTACAAATAAATTGCACACCAGTTTATTCTAAACTGTAGTAGATGAAATTATTTGGAACTGTTAATTGAGAAAGGTAAACAGTAATCCCAGTCAACTTAGAAAATCTCCCGAAACTTTACTTTGCTTGAGTTTCACAAGAGAGAAAAAATCCGGATGAAACCGGATATTGGGCCTTTAATATTGCTGTTTATGATAATTATAATAAAAAATTTGTTACCCTGTATCCAAAAATTAAATATCTCATTTGTGTAATGTGTCTCCGTGATCACGAGCTAACAAAATCTTCGACTTACCTCTCCTTTCAATTAATACAATCACCTTAAAAGCTTATCTACCCAACATCGTTAGTAAACATCGTTGTCACCCCAAATACCGTCCAGAGATAGAAGTGCAAACACATGTAACATGGACGTGATAAACAAACGAAACTAGATGCAATATCTCGGCAATTACAGCCGAGCGCCGATCTCCAATATCCGGCGAGCACAATCAAGATTGCCGGGCCTTCGCGCGGCCATGTTGCTACGCCACACCGATACAGCAATCTGTTTACACCCTGTATTGGATAAGTTTTAACTTAGTAATTAAATAGGTATAGTTTATTTGGTAAAGGAATGGTTAATTAACAAAGTTCTTATAAAAATTCTATTTATCAGCCAATTTCAATTAATTTTAAGTGTTTTAAAATAATTGGGTTTCGATGTTACATTGTACCTATTCAGTTATTGCCGAATATTAAAATTCTCGTTGTTAATCTGGCATGCTGCCAAAGGTTTTCACTTTTAGCGTCGTACATTTTCAATTTATATTGCCACAATATGCAAAATTCTTGCTGACTGGTTGACAATTTCTTTTTAAAACCTATCTTATGTAGGTAAAAATCACGAGTAAAAGTTTCAAACCTTTTACCTACATGCATGTAACTGTGATGATCAATCTAATTTAAAAAATCCGACGCACGTTCTTACATTCATTGTTTCTGAGAGCACCCCGTGCAAAATGCACATCCAACATAATGACACCAACTTTACACGAAGAAAATACTTACAACCCGCCACTAACCTATATTTAAACTATCGCAGTATAAATACCGTTAAACGTTTAAAGGGCTTGTCGTACCGTGTCTTAGGGCCATAACTGGCGTGATGGCTTCAAAGAACACTTTTACGGTAATAGGTCCCTCGTAGAGATAAATACGTAAGGGCGCTCCCTCACTGGCGCATTCGTCTGTAATGTAACCATCTAAGATTTGGATATGAGCATTACGTTACAAATAAACACTTCCAGTGAGGAAGCATTCGTCTGTCACCAGGTTAGGCACTAATGCCTAACCCGGTGTCAGAGTTTTTATGCCGCCCATGGGCCTCTGACTTGGCTTTACATGGCGTCTAGAAATATCTGTCAGGCATGCTGGTTTCCTCACGATGTTTTCCTTCACCGAAGCAAGTGATAATTATACAATACGCACTTGAATACGCGCACGAATCCAAAAAATCAGAGGTGCGTGTCTTGGGTTTGAACTCGAGACTTTGGCAGTCCGACGGTCAAACCACTAGGCTATCACTGCTTGTAATTTAATAATCCAAGCTTAGATTTTGTACAGAAAGAAGTGATGACAAATTGTATTATGACAAGTTGAGCTCTGCTTTTCTCGGTTCCCCTCATTCACTGATGTAATGCTCGAATGTGAACTATTACATTACAGCCGAATGCTCCCGGTGAAGGACCTCTTTAAAGGTGGCTGTATTCACTCGCGAATCACTCCGAGACAATACGACTGCGAGAGTGTAATTCTAAGAGAGAAATACTGAGGTCTGGCTGTTCACTCTCGCACTAGCCCTACCTCAGTGTGTCTCGGCGAAAGTGTACAGCCACCCTAAGAGGTATAATACTTGTTGAAGTCGCGACGTACTCGACGTCGGGTTTCATCCGGCATCAGTTTCCATTTTGTTCAAGGTTCTCGGGAATAGGATATTTCTACGGGTGGAAAGTTGCCACTACTTTTATGAGTTACTGTTCGAGATGGGGTTACTTGTGCCAAGGGTTTCGTGTAAGGTCAGATGTGGATGGTTGGGATAAGTTTCATTATTTTGTTTTGTTTGTTATTACTTTATGGGCTATTACACTGTGTGGAAAAATGAAAAGGGGAAAGCAAGGCACTTACAAGTTATGGATTCTTCAAAGAGAAAAAAGGTTTAATACCCAGCTCTATCAAGCTGACAGAAACAAATAAATACAGTGGCAACCTTATTAAAAGCCTTCACCAATACCTTTACCAATTCCGTTTCGGTTTTTTTTCCCCTCTAATTTTATGAGCTACGCTATAGCAAAGTCCTGTTCAGTCTAGATCGCAGTGAAAACATAATTTGTTAATTAATCCCTTCTTAGATAGAAGCAAAGCGGCTGCCTAATTTATTCCAAGTCTTTAAAGATTAGTTACTTAAATAGGTAAATAAATCAAGGGGAGTCCATGCTCACCGGGGCTATTCCACGTAGCGCTACGCATCACTTGTCTACACACATCAACACGGTCTAGGGATATTTTTAAAAAAGCGAATTACTATCAATGTGTTAATTATTTATATGACATGTATATATTTAAAAGATACGTTATTTAATATTCTACCATTTTTTAATAATGGTTAAGGTACTTAGATTAAAATTTCAGGATTTTATGGAAAAAAAATGAAGCATAGACGGAAATCGTATATGAATGAACTTTTAATTTGTGAGTAAAAACTGAAAAAAATAGAAAAATCATTTAATTTGTGTTTATAAACTTGAAGTTAGTAGTCTGAGAAAGCGCCCATGATGTTCATAACACATCGGCAACGATTCGGCATGCTCAGAACAAGGTTGTCAATGTCTTGCTGCGGAATATTGTCCCATGTCCTTCTGAGGTGCGCAAAAAGTTGATCTTCTGTAGCCAGATTTTCAGGAACTTCCTTCAGAGCTCTTCTTTGCAGCATATCCCACGCATGCTCAATGGGATTTAGATCTGGCGATTGAGCAGGCCAGTCTAAGGCCCTAACATTATGTGTATGTAACCAAGCTGCTACCGTTCTCGCCGTGTGTGCCCGGGCATTGTCGTGCATGAGCAGGAAATCTTGCCCCATTTGTGTTCTGTGGGGCAAGATTACGGGCCCCAGCACCTGTTGGACGTATCGTTCTGCCGTCATATTGCCCCGCACCCAAACGAGATCCGTCCGTCCTCCAAGACGAATTCCTGCCCAAACCATAATTGTTCCTCCTTGATATGGGTGAACTTCCTGAGGGTTCTGGAGACGGCTCCATCGTCCAGGAACTCGCCAAACACGCGTCCTTCGTGAATCTGGATGGAAGCCGAACCTGGATTCATCCGTGAACAGCACATTGGACCATTGCTCACGGCCCCAGTCCACGTGGTTCCGAACCCATTCTAATCGTCGTCCACGATTGCCTCTCCGTAAAGGTGGGACCCGGAGTGGTCTACGAGAGCGTAGATTGCTTTCATGCAGTCGCCTTCTTACAGTTTGGTCACTCACAAGCACTTGGTGTTCCACTCGCAGCCTTTGGACCAATTGAGTCGCCGTTGCATTTGGTTGTGCTCGCGCAGTAATTTGCAAAAATCGGTCTTGTCTGGGAGTAGTGATGCGACTTGGCCCCCGGTGCCTCTCCGCTACTTCACCTGTAGCACGATAGCGTGTCCACAATCTTGAAATTACATTTTGATGGGTCCCTATGGCCTCAGCAACATTACGCTGAACAGATCCAGCTTCCAGCATTCCCACAGCTCGTAACATCTCCGCCCTCGTCAAATGTCGGCGTTGCATGGCTACAATACCTCAATTTTAACTTTATCTTTCGTTTAAAAATGAAAAAAAAACTGTAACTAAACGTAATTCGTATTGTTTTCTAAATTTCGCACAAATGAAAATTCCCTCTCCTATACATCAAGACATTTTTATGCCACCGAAACAAAAGAATTTTCAAAAATTTAAATTTGGAATTAGTCTGAGATAAATTACAAACAAATCGGTGTATAAAAGATTCTAATGCGGCCAGTACTTTTCGAGTTATTTAATTGAGTATGAAATATCCCTAGACCGTGTTGATGTGTGTATATTAGTCTTATTTGTTACGTGTCTTGTCCTCATCTGACTATTCTTTTAACTTGCACAGAACATTAGTTTTCTTTACCATGCTCGTTTTTGTTTAAGTAATTTGAGGGAAATACTGTACTTTCGGTGATGATTTAGGATCTTCTGTCCAAATCATACTGAAACTACGAACTTGACAATAACAATTTAACTTCACGTATCATGTCCTCAAATATTAATAAAAGACAATTTCAAATCACAAAGGTTCTCAGCTTAATTTTCTGAGGACCAACAGAACTATACATAAAAATCCACCACGCGATGTGGCATGACCTTCAGGCTGAATACTTATGTATAAGAGGAAATAATGTTTCTTACTTGTTTCCGACATCGCAAACACTATTACACTCCACGTTTTCCTTCCAAATTGAGCCAACAATCCTGTTACCTCAACTAAAGACACAAGTTCGTTGGTTGTTCGCCGCCTGTGTCGATCAATTTGGTACACTCGACGACATTTTCCAGTATTAGCTGACCCTGCTTTGTACAGGCCTTTCGTACAATGAGAGGTAGGGGTACACTGGAGTTTGCAGTTTGATATGTCGTGGAACAAAATCTGTAGTATAAGCTGACCTCGCTTTGTAAAGGCTTTTCCTACATTGAGAGGTCAGGATACACTTTATAGTTTGATATGGAGTGGGTATACTCTCGGTAACGAAATCCTATGAGACCAAGCTCTGGCGGTACGCTCGCCGGCTTAGCGTGATGCTGCCACTTTCGAGCGTCAACTACCAAAGTTTCGTGTGCTCGCGTGATGAGCTTATGGGTGAAGCTTAGAGTTCTAGTTTGTGTGTGTTTTGTATGAGTGGTGGACACTAACTGAGTACCTGTGTATGGTGAAGTGTTGTTGGGTTGTTTAGTAAACGAGTGCATCGACGTGTAGGTAAATGTACCTATTATGTTACTTGCACGTGAAGTGAAAAATGAAAAAATGCTGCACTGCTCACATAAAATTATATATTTTTTAACTAATACCATAAACCGTACAAAGGTGGACTTAGATTAAAATATCGTTTTACTTTTATAAAAATAGAACCATTTCACTTGTTTATGGCGTTTTCATATTTAAATGTCGCCCATGTACCAAGCACTGTCACAAATTCACTGGAGATTTTTCAATTTTGTGTCGACGTGGCAGGCGCAATGCCATTACTCGTAGCAAGTTTATTACAGCTGTAACTGTTATCAGCAGAAGCCTTTTCACAATAGGAGGAATGTCTGCAAGTTCTGTCATTCCATTTACTGGACAGCTTTTGGAATGGTAGTTTTAACTAGGCTATGAATGATCGAGGCCTTGGCCAACATTCAGCTTTAGATCCAGGTTTAAACCATTGAGTAACTGTTTTTATTTCTATCTTTATTCCCACAGCGTTAAAGTAAGGTACTCCGCAGCACCCTAGCCAAAGGTAGTTTAAGAACATCGTGTGGTTTTAGTCAGTTAGACTAGTTAGACTCACCGACCCTCCATCCCTGTAGAAGCGGACGAGACCCATGAAGACGTCCATGCGCAAATCATAAAAAAATATTAATGCTTTAAACCCGAATCTAAAGGATTAATTTTTGTATAAAAACTTGACATTAATCCGAATAAGCTTCGAAATACAAAAAATGGTTCGAAGATTTAAGCAATTGCCTCGAATAAGAACTAGTTTTATAATGAGACGGTAATAGTCTAAATAAATACGAGAAACAATATAAAAGAAGTAACCATGTTGCTTTGTAGATAAAACAAAGCTACACAATTTTCAAGACTAACGAGCAACTATGCTTGTTTCTTGTTTTTATACCGACTGAACATCTTTCTAGAGGCTCTTAGAGAGGAACCAAATTTATCTAAGTTTGCGTGCACGAAATATCGCGAAGTGTTCTGTGTATAATTTTCTATTGCAATAAATAACTTGTGTGACAGTTTCCCGCGCTATTCGGATATTAAAGGGTTGTATTTTTAACCTGAAAGTGTACTTGCGAAGAGATGGATAACTTTTCGCCTTTCGGGTCGTTGTGTTTAATATCTTTATAAGATTCCCTTATGATGGATTTCGACCCAGGATATTTGATCAAATTTTCATTTTTCCTACTTAGATCTCTGAAATTACCTGTTGGTTTAAATATTTTTAATAATAATATTGATTAAAGCCGTTCGGGGTTGAAACTCTGATGCCATGGGGTCCGATTGCTCACAGCCTTTTTAAGGAAATTTCCACACGCCTAGTTGACGCTTCCCAAGGGCTGGCTTTTACCTTGGCCAGAGGCTAAGTGTTGCCATACAACGTGCAACGCCGCCAGTCTCTTGGGCACATTACCGGCTGACAGCGTTGCGGAGGAGTTTTTTGATGCCCTTTTATATTTTGTAGTTAGTTTAGTTTATTTAATCGTTTCTAATTGTTATAATGTATAAAGTTAGTTTATTTTAAATAAATCAAACTCAAACTCAAAGCATTTATTTCAATTAGACCATTACAGGCACTTTTGAATGTCAAAACACAAAAAACAAACTAAGCTACAGTCCCAGTCACAGGGCATAATAACTTGTGAAAGTACTGTAGTTGCCCATTCGAAAGCGTAGATCTCTATGGAGAAGAATGGGCAAGAAACTCCATGGACACTCTTTTAAATCATTGTTGTTACAAAGTCTCGGTTACATCATTCATGTCGAGATTAAACATACATGTGAGAACGATGTAGAAAGACGTGCGAGTAAGAGCGTCCAGAATAAAAACATAAAATTAACAATTCAAAAATACAATAATCCATGGCAGCTGCGAGATGACCAGTCACAACTGACAGCGCCCGTTCACGAACATGACGCATGGATCAGCCATCATTCAACTCAACCATTTTGGAGGGAACTAAACGACCCGACACACGCGCCACCATCAGCGAGACATTTGAGTGAGCATGACATTCTCTCAACCGCCAGGGCAAATTCGAGTCAGTAAAAGATGTAAATGGTAGCTTTATCGTACATAGAACTCACACATGTGCTATGCAATTATATAATACTAAGAGACTGAATCTATACAATGCAAAGATATATTTACAATCTTCTGCAGCTTCCACAATAACTTCACAAAGTAATCAATTAGTTTGCCCCTATGGTTGTGGAGCAGGACCAGCATTGAGCCAAGCATTTTTATCATCAATGTAATCTCCCAACTTATAGTATGCTTGCCTACATAGTGTGCGTTTTATACAAGATTTAAACTTCGTCTCATTCAGTTGTAGAATGCGGGGAGGTATTTTATTGTAACATTTTAAACAGTACCCCATGAAAGATGAGTCTACTTTAGCTAGCCTGAAACCTGGCTGAACTAGTTGGTCCCTGGTTCTAGTATTATAGTGGTGTCTGTCGCCTCTTTTACTAAATAAATGCAGATTTTTTCTAACGTACATTATGTTTTCATAGATGTATTGGCAAGGTACTGTCATAATGTTAATTTCCTTAAACAGTTCTCTTAGAGAATCGCGCCTACGTAGATTATATATGGCTCTGATGGCTCTTTTCTGCAGAATAAATATAGACTCGATGTCTGCAGCCCGTCCCCATAGTAAAATACCGTATGACATAATACTATGAAAATAACTAAAATAGACTAGCCTCGCGGTATCTACATCAGTAAATTGACGGATTTTTCTAACAGCATATGCTGCTGAACTCAGCCGTCCTGCAAGAGATGTTAAATGAGGACCCCATTGTAGCCTTGAGTCGAGCGTGATCCCCAAGAAAACAGTTTCATCGACGAATTTTAGTTTCTCTTGATCCAATACTATGTCACAATCACTACTTTTGACATTTGGTAGAGTAAATTTTATGCACTTGGTTTTTTTCCCATTTAATACTAAATTATTCGCGGTAAACCAATTATGGACCTGCAGTAGGGCGCTATTTACGTCGTCAAGATTTGAGGCACGTCTGTTGATCCTAAATATTAAAGAAGTATCGTCAGCAAACAACACCATTTGTGGTTGGTTTTTAAATAAATGGGGTAGATCATTAATATAGACTAAAAAGAGGAAAGGACCTAATATCGAGCCTTGTGGTACACCCATCCTTACTTTTAAACCCATTGAATTGACACCATTTATTTGTACTTGCTGATGTCTATCGTTTAAATACGACTTCACTAAACTGAGCGCAAGTTGTCCTAAACCGTAATGCTCAAGTTTAAGGAGTAGGGTTTCGTGGCTCACGCAATCAAACGCTTTCGAGAGATCACAGAAGATTCCTATGGCATCTTGTGCCTCCTCCCACGCAGTGAATATGTGTTTTAATAAGGTGACACCGGCGTCAGTCGTACAACGTCCTTTGGTGAAACCATATTGTTTCTCATGTAAGATCTTATTGTTGTTAAAGTGGTTAAGCATCTGATTAAGCATTACCTTCTCAAACACCTTGCTAAAAACTGGCAATACGGATACGGGTCTATAGTTATTGGTGTCTTTACTGTCCCCGGATTTGAAAAGTGGTATTACCTTGCTGTATTTCATAAGGTCCGGGAAGACGCCTTGGTCCACACACAAATTAAATATTAAAGCCAAGTACGGTGCTATAGTCTCAATAATAGCTTGGCAAACTTTAATAGACTTTAATAGAAATATCTGAATAATATTTAATTTTAATTAATTCAGCAATTAGTGTGTAAGTTACTAAAGTTTTTCAAGGAGAACTTACCAGAATACAAGTTAGTGTAAAGTAATATGTAGGTGCCTACATGAGATTATAAAAGTCAAGGAGTTTCTTGTAAATTAATTCGGCGAGTAATACTTTGCCTTTACGGGTGTAATCTGCTAAGCCCTTTGATGTCCGCTACGCCAGAGTTAGGCGTGTGCTTACATATTTACAGCCTCAAGCATACAGTCAATTTCAAACAACAATGAGATATGTACATTCAGTCAAAAAAGTATCGGGAATAGATGATTTGTTTATGGTTCCAAAGTATTATTTTTTGGTTGTTTGATTGGCACATGTGTTTTCCATTTTGGCGTGGAGTTTGAGTTGCATCTGTTATTTAGATTAAATACAGTGCTGTTTTTAGTTAGATCATATCTAGTTTGTATTGCGAATTTCATAATGGACAAAAACATCGAACAAGGAGTTTGTCTTAAATTTTGTATCACCAATTTCGTGATCGGAGTCCCTGAAAATGTTACAGAAGGTCTACGGTGAATCGACTTTATCAAAAGTACGTGCTTATGAGTGGTACAAAGCGTTCAAAAGCGGTCGAGATGTGATGGAAGATTTGCCTCGCTCTGGTGGGCCATCAACGTCTTCAACTGAAGTTAACATCGCAAAAGTGACGGAAATAGTGACTGAAAATCCTCATTCAAGTTTCATAGAGATAGCCGCTGAACTTTCTGTGCCTCATGAGTCGATCCGTACCATTAGAAATGATCACTTGGGTATGAAACATGTTGCCGCTCGGCTAGTCCCAATAGACCTGGATTTTCTCCAAAAACTCAATCGCATAAGAGTCGCTGAGGACATGCTAGACCGAGTCAATTCCGACCCAACATTCATGAAACGCATTGTTAGTATAATAATTTGTACGTAGACACAGTTTTGATTTAATAAACCATGGATTTTAACACTAAAACCGGGATATTTACCATGTTTTCTATTTGTTATGAGTTTCCGATATTCCTGCGCTGTTGCAAGCACCATGATCACACAACGTGGTAAATATTCCGTTTTTAGTGTTTATGATAGCGTTAGTAACCATGTCAGTTGACAAACTTAAACTATGAAAAGTGTAACTAAATTGTCTTTCGGAGCTTGTGACTAAATTATAACAGCCGCACGGGTCGATCAGGTTAAGCAGCGCTTGCCAAGGTCGATCAGTGGATAGGTGACATCCATTACATAGGTACCATATTTGGAAAAGGTAGGCATTTGATGTTAAATGTAAATATATCGTATAGCTCTCGATTTCCCCTACTTCTTCTTGTCTCGTCTTGGCAACAATGGTACAAGAATAGCTCATGTCGAGGTAAAAAGATCAGCGACATTTTGTGGTTGATAGGGTGCATCACAAGTAATATACCTACTAAGTGTGTACCTGCTAAAGTATGTATACTTCTTAAAACTGCAGTCCTTATAGTTTCTAATAATGACTATTTTAGATAAGGAATCGGCATTTACAAGATTCATCTACCAATAAATCACAAATTCGTCTCATCTCTGAGGTAGTCAGATTTTGAAACAGGATATACTATAAATAATCAAATTAACAGACATTTTAAGATGCAGTCAATGAGGCTGAAATGTTATTAAAACATCTCATGTTATAATAAACATTATCTCACATTGTCTCGAGATCTCAGTTCAGCTAATACTGTTACAAATTATGTTATCTACACGCGGGACGGGCTGTCGCGAATACAATGACTGATGTTGTGTTTGATCTGCTACATAATACATTGGTGCATAATAATTATCGGTACGTTGCATGATCAATCAAGTTTAGCCTATTGTACATGCACGGAATACTAATGATCTGTTTACAAATGATCTGTCCAACCGTAGTAGACCAGGTATATGTATAAGATTTCATTGCTTAAAGCAATAAAATACGAAGCTTCAGTCAGTACTGCTGCACCTCAAGTTTTTTTTTTCTATTCGGTTCGACTGAAGTAGCTACAGCCACTGTACTGCAGTATTTCCGTTTGAAACCAAAGCAACAATTTTGTTAGCAAGCAGTATCATTAAATAATAAAAACTTATAAAAAGACTTCATATCATTCGGCAGAAATCAGTAACAAATCAGCGGAAAATCTGATTTATTCTTCGTTCGTCCTGAAGTTTTGTCCCACATTCCAAAAAAATCTTAGTTTGTCCCATAGCACAATTAAAGTTGTGCTTCGTCCCAAATAACAAGTACATTAAAGGTACAGTCAACAAAAAAATAATGTACTTATTTGAAATTTTTGAAACAATAATAATTCAATAATAACACAATTTTAAACATTTATTTTATTATCCAGTATCACAATCAAAATCACAGAAATGGTATAATAATCATCTATTTAATATCGATCTTTTGAAACTCTTATCTTACTCCAAACTTAGGTGCTAGCTGGCGGATATGACGTCATTTCGTGCCCGGATACCACGGAACCTTCGGGCAGGCTGATAAGACCGACCGTTCTCATAGACTGCCGATTCATCCCTAATTCGATCACAGATTCAAGGACAGCCCAGAGGTAAATATTTGTTAAAATTTTACCGTCATCGTCTAAGTGACCGGGGTCGTAAAATTTTGCCCTATATGAAGGGATCAGGCTGTATGTATCAGTATTTATAGAAGGTTCGACTGAAATTCACACAGTCAACTAATATATAATATTAATCGCTCATGTAAGCGATCTCCAGTTTTTGTTTGTGCCCTTGTATAAGGTTACCAGTTGATTTCCCCTATGCAAACTTCAATATCCCTTCGAATAGATGGCGATGATTTTGGAAATGTCTTTCTCCATATCTGTCTTTTATCCATCAGTCGGTAACGGAAATGTTTTACATTTATCTATAGGATTTACGGAAATTTCACGAATATCGAATAACACATCTCGCTTGTAAGCGCCGAAGGGTTTAGCAGAACTACCCGTGGTACACCAATGTAAACAATTGCGGACATCAGTTGATATCTACGTATGTTGGTAAAAAAGGCTATTGCTGGAACAAATAGCCCATTCTCAATTGCCCATTTAAAATGCATTACAGTATATAAGATACAGTTTCATTTGCAAAAAACTTCGAAATAGGATCACTTTAGTAAATGACTGCATCGCAGCCGCAGCTGTGCTGTACTCGTTTTTTTTTTTTAAATATAGGCAACCATATCGTTTTTCTTCATTTTCTTTGTTGAGTCGAGCACACACTGGCACAATAGAAAATATATGAGAAGTGCCAATTTTTATATCCGACTGTAGTGTAGCAAAGGTCGGGTTGTGTCTTCTCTTTTATATCTATGGATTTATAATAATATAGATTTATTTTTCATAATATCTAAATCTCGTGATGGTTAAGGCCTCGCCTCTCATGCATGAGGCTTTGGGTTCGAAACCGGGCAAGTACTAATGTGACTTTTTCAATTCATATGTACTTTCTAAGTTTATCTTGGACATCACAGACATCGGTGAAGGAAAACATCGTGAGGAAACCTGGACTTATAATCAATATAAGTCTGAAATCTGCCAACCCGTCTTGAGCAAGCGTGGTGATCAATGCTCTTGCCTTCTCTGTATGAGAAGAGGCCTTTGCCCAGCAGTGGGACAGTTACAGGCTGGTATTATTATTACTAATATTTAAGACCGCATTGTTGTTCTAAGCTTTTGATGCGTATACGTAACGGATTTTGATGCGGTTTATAGCATCACTTATAGAAGATACTTTTTTTGCAAAAAATAAATGGAGTTCCAAAAAAAAAACACTTAAAAATGTCTAAAATAACTTTGCTTCCGGAAGTCGGTGACTTTGTTTGTTTCATTGACTTTTTTGCCACCGACCTCCGAAAGTAAAGTTGACTTTTAAGTGCATTTTTGAATGTCGGTATTAAAAAAAAAATTAAGCTTTTTAGTACTTTATAATTTTTTGTAATTCGTAAACACACAGGAAAGCAAAATACGCAATTTCGTTTATTTTGATGACATATTTTTTCAGCTATTTCGCTTTAAAATCCAAACTGCAGAACCGATTTTGATGAAATGTCTACGGGACCAATCGGAAATAATATCCTTTCAGATAAAAGAAAAATGTTTCAAATCGGTTCATAAATGACGATGATATGAGGTAACAAACACAAAAAGAATACAACCGAATTGAGAACATCCACCTTTTTTTGAAGTTGCTTAATAACTAAAATAGGTAATTAGAGCCCGCGTGGTAGATGATGACCCACTTAGGAGTAACACAGACTACCTCTATGTAAGTGGCGGTTCCAGTAGTGGAAACGTTATACCTACGTATTTTAGGTTAGTTGCCTCTAAATATATAAATCATCAGTGAAGTATAGAAGAAAATAGAACGTGTGAACTATTTCTCATGCTGTGCTATTGGTTGCAACAGCTGTCAATTTTTACGAGGGGAGAAACTGGTATTCTTTACCACTTGACCCGTCCCTGTCTAGACCGATTACAAAGCAAAAAAAAAATACATAATTATTATGCGCGAATTCGAATAGGGTTGTGAATTGACCAGTGGACGTTCAACCCCTGTTTCGCAATATAGTTCAATACAAAATAAATATTAATCATAAACTAATTATGAAAATCAGATGAGATGACGGTTTTAAAACTAAATGCTTTTCACAGGATAGAAATTTTATTAAAAATCGCATCCGACGCAAAACTCAAACTCACTAAAGACCATTCAAACACACATAAGCTACGTCACACAACTTCTATATGCCCTAGCTTTTACCGCGGAAACGTCGATGCACGTCCGACAACAAAGTTAGCTCGGTTGTCCCAAGCAGGAAGCGGTGACGTCATCGCGTAGTGGGTGTAGCGTACCTCCAGTATATATGCGGCCATTAGAGCCCTTTGTATTAACTTTTTAAACTTCGGTGTTGGACGTTCGCAAAAGTTTGAGCTGCCACATGTTATGGTACTTTTTAAGCTTTTATTTTTTGAATATTGTATACCCGTGTAAAGCTGTAAGCTTTTAGCAGATCATGCTATACGGATATTCTGACGCTCTCTTGCCTTAGAACGATAAGTATGACTTACTAGTCATAATGATACTACTGTATCATCATCATCTGCCTAGCCTTTTACCAACTATGTTGGGGTGGGCTTCCAGTCTAACCGGATGCAGCTGAATACCAGTATTTTACATGGAGCGACTGCCTATCTGACCTCCACAACCCAGTTAGTACTCGGTAATACGATACCCCTTGGTTGGACTGGATGTCAGACTTTCGGGCCATTGACTACCTGTAACGACTGTCAAAGATCTACAAAGGACAGCCGGGACCAACGTCACCCATCTATAGATCAACCCAGGCAAGCGCGGCTTAACCTGAAGATCGGCCCGAGCGGCTGATATTATTTTGCCACGAGCTCCTCAATGATACTACTGTATCATTACAATATAATATTTATATCTCCTTTATTCATTTATCATCTCATTTTTTTACATTTTTAAATATTTCTTAAAAAAGGCATTAAAAATATAAAAATAGTTGTCCGCCGGTATCGGGAGCAGGGTCCAGGCTACCGGTGGTTAGGGTTAAAGAGAGCCTCGAAAGATGTTCGTCGAGGCTCTTGGCCATAAGGCCAGTGGCCGTCACGACAATCGGTACAATGATAGCCGAGCTCACATTCCACATATCGGCCACCTCGTGTGCCAAGTCGAGATATTTTATTTGTTTCTCTTTCTCAGCTTTCACGAGGTTCTCGTCATGCGGAATGGTAACATCGACTATCATTACGCGGTGCGCTAATTGGTCTATATATATGTTATTATAATAATACAGATTACCTATTATCAGTGAAGCTTTTACCTTGTTAGTTCTAACTATTAAAGCTGGTATACAAATTAAATTAGCTTCCGTTATACTTACTTACGGCGTTCAAACGAAGATTACATTTATTTTTTAAACAATAATAACTGTGCCCTGTTTTTTTTTAAACAGAAACAGTATTTGAATTTGATAGTTGATTTACTTTATTAGTTGCATTTAAGTAATGTTCCGACATTCGGAACAAATATATCGAAAAAAAAATATAGTCGTAAGGAAGTCTCTACTTTTCGTTTCTGTTCTTTGAACATTAGGCACATTAGAAGCTTTTACCTTGTTAGTTCTAACTATTAAAGCTGGTATACAAATTAAATTAGCTTCCGTACTTACTTACGGCGTTCAAACGAAGATTACATTTATTTTTTAAACAATAATAACTGTGCCCTTTTTTTTTTTAAACAGAAACAGTATTTGAATTTGATAGTTGATTTACTTTATTAGTTGCATTTAAGTAATGTTCCGACATTCGGAACAAATATATCGAAAAAAAATATAGTCGTAAGGAAGTCTCTACTTTTCGTTTCTGTTCTTTGAACATTAGGCACATTAGCTCAACCTATTCCGATCACTTAGTAGTGATACTAATAATACACCAGTATTTCACAGGAAAACAAAAAGAATAAAAACACAGTGGATAAAAATCTCCAAAATCCAGTTAACGCAGGTCAAAAGGTTGTGAACTGCGAATTTTGAGAGATATACCATTAGGTATATCTTAATCAGTCAACGACCTAAAAACAACTTATTATCGCTAAATCACAACAAAGTTGAAACTAATAACAGTGTCAAAATGTAGGCCGCAGTAGATGTCGCTACTTTCGTCTTGTTATCGCGCGCCCTATTTCTGTCACTAACTAACATTCGGCTCTTCTGAGCTGATCGAACGGCACAGTTAGAGTTGCGCCACATTTACCAGTACGGAATCGCATTTTTCTGTTTGCCGCTCTGTTTCTCGCTCTAGCAAATGATGGTTCTGAGCGACAAAAAAGGATAAGAGCATGGAAAAATTCGGTTCCGTGCTGATAGATGTAGTGCAACCCTAAGTGTACTTTACTAGAAGGTAGATATGCCCAGAAGAGTTCTGTTCCAAGTCATAGGCCTTGTTTAGACAAGAACTTTTCTATTGATAATTTGGAAATCAGGTCCACTTGAGGGAAAATGTTTCTCGTAGGCCGAAACCGAGATACAAATAGTCTTGCCTTTCCTTCATTAAAATAAAATGTTCTCTTTATTTATTTATTTGAGTGTCTTTACACTGCACTGTAGCAAATAATCTTTGAAGTCTTGTTCCTTTGACTTGAAGTTGACGTCTTCAACGTGTCGTTTAAACTAAAAAAAATAGTTTATTTGGTTAATTAAAACGAAGCTATGTAAAGTAACGCTTGTCTTATGAGCCTCGAAATCTTTACACCCGTTCCCGTGTTCGTTGCAAGTATGCTGCAAGGAAGTGATACCAGTATAACATCACTCTGTGTGCACCAAAGACTATATAACCTCTATGGTGTGCACATGCCATATTTTCGTGCTAGAGCGTGAAGTGTTGTTGTCGCAAGCCTGTCTCGTTCGTAGTTACGGGTAATCGGGTACGGGTTCTCAACTCCTACTCATGTGACTTACTATTACTCTGCAAGAGACCTGTCCTACCGCAAGCGTTTAGTGAGAAGCGAGTAAAGCTAGCAACTAAAAACGAGCTTTTTGGTTTGATAGACTTCTCGTCGAATAGTGACCGATCTATTATTATTATTAATCTATACTAATTATTTAATTAGAATGCTAAAATGATTATTTTTTATATTTTTAAATGATTTTTTTTTAAATATTGATTCTAGATAGTAGTATTAATAAATATTAAATATAAAATGTAAATTTATTCACTTAGTTCGCAATAAATAATTTGAATTAAAAAACAAGTTAGAAAAATTAATAAACGCAACTAAATAGTAAAGTTTGTATGTTTGGATCTCCGGAACGACTCACCCGTTTCAAAAATTCTTTCACAGACAGAAACCTGCACTATTACAGAGTGCGATAGGATATGTTTCTTTGACGGGAACGAAGTAGCGGGCAGAAGCTAGTGTTTTTATAAACAAATAATTTGTTGGACGTTTCTTGATCGAGAGAAAATAGTCGATAGCTCGCTTCCTCTTCGGCAGTGAGGCAGGCGCCTTACTCATGTCATCAACTAATATTCTGTAAGTTCTGTAGCGAGCGTTTGAACTGTATGTCATGGATATATTGATATGCATTTCGTACACGACGTTCTAATGACCAAACGATATGAGATATGCAAATTGTAATAACTTAGTTTGTTAGCGTATGTAAATACTCAGCGTCGCATTTGTAGCCCACCCAAGCTTGAATAAGTTATTGTTAACTAAGAATTTCAAGATGTGTGGGAACTCGCAACTATCAGCCAATTAAAAGAGAAACTGGATAACGCTCAACGAAATGTGTACCTTACTAAGTACTGTCGCCGCTCATGAACTACCTAATTCGGCACTTTGGTCTAACATTCGGCACTTCTACTCAATCAAAAAGCTACGAGCTTCCAGTGCCTAATTAGTCTTCGCATGCTGACGTCGAGCTGATGCCATACCTAATGATCAATAGACATATCTAAGTTTCTTCTATGATTCTTTGACGAATTTTTCATCTAAAAGAGCGCGGTTGTATCTGATGTAGTTCGCCAGTTTCTGTTATCTATCAGCGATATCGATCACCAGATGATAAGATTAGAACTTATTGATAATTATTACTAACCGAGGTTATTGTCGAAAATATTCACGATAAAGCTTAAATCGCTAAAGCCGATATGCAAGTCAAATAGCAACATTTTTAGGTTACACTAGATTTAAAAATTTAAACTTTTTTGCGAAAAAAGTCAATGAAACAAACAATAGTCACCGACTTCCAAAAGTAAAGTTATTTTTCACTATTTTTAGTCATTTTTGGAAATCGGTTATTTTTTTGCAAAAAGTTTTTATTTTACCCTTTTTAGTTATCGCAACACACACAAAGCCTTGTCAAGTATCGATTTCGCAATTTATTTTACTTGGATGACATATTTTTTCCAGCTATTTTGATTTAAAAATCAAACTACTGAACCGATTTTGATGAAATTTCTATGGGACCAATTGGAAATTATATCCTTTAAAAGAAGAATTTTTCAAATCGGTTCATAAATGACGAAGATATTAGGTAACAAACACAAAAAAAAATACAACCGAATTGAGAATATCCTCCTTTTTATGAAATCGGTAAAAAAGTAGTTTTAAAAGTACAGTTGCTGCATATCGCACTCGATATTTTAATCAATACATAATCTCATTATTTTGTTAATGCGTGAGAGAATTCAGTAAAATAAACTGGATTGCGGTGCAATCTGTGGTTTATAATGCAGACGTGGCATGACCTAATTGTGTCACTCGCTCACTCTCAACACCTCGACGTGTGATGCTGTATTTAAATACTGTATATTATTCCTTTATACCCCGTGGCACATACATACATGACATATCGCTTGAAATCTCGGAACGGGTTAAGCAGGGGTGTACCTAATAGCGCCCCCACAGTTCACTATACTCAGATAGTAACTAGATAAATTGGCAAAAAAAACTTACAAAAGAGTAATCAAATTATCCTGTCTCTATTTGGAGACTGTATCGTCTGTACCTGATCCAATTATAAATAAACGTGAAATAAAAATATCACGGAGGCTGCAGTTCAAGGTGGCCCAGGAGAAGAATACCTGGAAGGATATGGGGAGGCCTTCGCCCAGCAGTGGGACACACAAAGCTAAAAAAAAATGCAAAACTGAGACCTCGAAAATGTATGAACGGAATCTGAAGGAAGTACTTGTTTTAACTATACCGCTGCGCTTATTAACAAGGTCTTTATTTAACTAGTTATCTATCAAGGAATTGGTACACACAGAAGTCAGACAGACAGTAGACAGAATATCAATGAACTAAAATTTAAATACGAAAGCACTGGAATACTAAAACAACAATGAATTATGTCTTGAATTCTGGCCCAGATGCTGTGCGACAGTTTTCATAGAGTCGGCTGAATATTCATTAATTGTTTTATTCAGAATAATTCAGAGGAACCGGTTATCAACTCTTAAATTAATTGGGTAATGGAGTTATTTATAACATTGTAAGGAAAGCCTACTGAATGTTATTTTATCCTTGGTACTACCGAGGTCACTGACGCTCTGCCAATTTACACCCTTATGTCCTATGTTATAAGGTTGAAAAGTATCTGAATATGAACAAAATATTCGCACTTTAAATTAATACCTACTGCTATAAATTGAACTACAGTGCTGCTGCTCATTTTACCGGTATTAATTTAGTTTCATTGCAGACTTCAAATAGTTACCATCCGTTTTACCTTTTTAATACACCCCTTGCCTTATTCAAAGACAAATTGTAAGTGTATCTATGTAGTATATTACGAATTAAAATTCAGATGCAAAGATAAAAAAAAAGGTTTTAAAACATAAGTTCCCTTTTATAAAAAGTTGCTTTAACAAACCTTTTAATTCTTGCACATAATACAGGGTTTTTCATGAAGTTCAGGATTTGCGGTCGGCCATACATCTGGCTCAGTAATTAGGAAAGTTTCTCAAGCGTCCGCCGGACACAGTGTGTTTAGATACTTATGTATACAATATACCAATTAGTCTGTACTTCTAGAATCTAGACTGCCTAACAACACCCTCTTTAGCATATAATTCTATTAAAGCTCTGTCGTTGAAACACTAAAATCTTCAGAATGATTATTTGTTTTATTAAGCTCATAATATAATGTGCTTTAATGATTGCGACTGTCAAAACTTCTTAAAACTATGAACTTCCTATTTGAATGAAAATTGTACTTCGAGAAATAAAGTCAATACCGCGGCCCCGGAACACAAAGGGCGATGAAGGAACATGGGTGGGTTTTAGTCAGTAAAAGTCTGACACTCCCTCCCGCTCAGCCCAGAGCGGGAGAAGTCATTTGAAGATTTCCCATCCGAAAAAAAAAGGCTTCAGTCAAGGCAAGCTATATATCGACTCTTGTGAAAACTTGTTTTAGAATAAAATTTTAAGATTCATCTCCTATTACTTTTCAGAATTTTTAAAAGTTAAGAAGAATAACCCGCAAACCTGCCTTTGCGAGTTAATAACGTACGATATATTGTGTTATATTATAATTTGTCGATGTTTTCGATGCGTAAATAGGTCAACATGATTAAACAACAAGGAGCTGACAATGTTTTGTAAACAGTTCGTTTTACATTAGACATACGATGTTGTTTTGCATCCTCGTCATAATTTAGGACGTTGTCATAAAAGACGTACATAAATAATCACTTTAAATTACGGTACCAGTTCCTGCTTTTTCAGTTGTTTAAATTTGACACTATTTCAGAATGAAGCCCTTCTCAAAAAAGAAGAATCTCCCGTTTATCGAATAAACATCTGCGTTTGTTTGTGTATGTGAAAGCGCGTTTATAGGGCAAGTATTAGACGGGCCGCGTTTTAATACGGCTGGTGTACACTTACCGATTTCCGATATCAAGAAAAAAAATACCTACCTAATTTATTATTGATTGTTATAATATTCAGTTTAAGCCAACTGAATATCATAACAAAATTTCGTCACAAATTTGAACATACAAAACGCCTTCAAGCAACTATACTTGCTGGTATTTATGCATTCTTTTAAGTCCAACGTGTGAGTATACTTCATCAAGTCATGTGGAGTACAGTCGAGTGCCAAGGTTGGGAGGCGGGAATGGGACTACAGGAGCTAAACGCAAGTTTTATAATGCCTTAAAGTATTTGATCCACTGCAGTAAACAAAATCAGAAAAATATATGATGTTCTCCAGGATATATGCTAGTAAGATAGTGCGTTGAAAACATAATACTATATAAAAAAATCACAAAGATACGTCCAAATATTTCTATTAACGATTAAAAACCATGCTAATATCAATCAATGAAATCAAATCATTCTGAGTTCGTCCACGTCCACAGTGAAGGCGCGAGGATAGTTCTTAAGTAGAAAAGCCCGTTTAATCCTAATTTTCGTGAGCTGCTGTTGATTTCTACTTAGCTTTTATTGAAGAGCACTTAAGCTTTCATTTAGTTATAGCCCATAACTGTAGAATGTTCGTTCTACACAAAATTGATTGTACGAATATTCGTAGGTAGTATATAGTACCTAAAATGCGCCAAGATATCATGTTTGCATTTGGTTAGAACTTAGCTGCCATAGAAAGAAGTGAAGGGCATATCATAAGCTTTCATATGGCATATGCTGTTCGTACACCGTTGTCAAGCGCTTCATGTAAAGTACTGGTATTCAGCTGCATCCAGTTAGGCTGGAAGCTGATGATGTCGTTCGCTACTGAACGATTTTGAGAAATACAGCCTGTGAGGGATAGTTTATAAAAGGTAATAAATTGGACTTCACAAATAACTGGATGTTATTTCTGTGCAGTGCTCGCGGGCGAGACCACGGAGCTCTCGAGCCGCGCCACGCTCGCTGAGCCCACGCCTACTAAACTTCCAAGTACAGTCGGCCAAGAAAGTGGTGTACCACCCTAAGGTTGAATATCGCTTGCAGATTCATAGGTGATAAAGATTAGTTTCGCTTGCAGATCGATCTGACAACTTCTATTGCTGTCTTTATCTGATTATTGATAACGACTATTACTGTTTGTAACGTGACAGCTGTTCTTAGTTTGAACTTGATGGAACCAATGACGTCGTAAAATCAACGGCGGGGGGCTGTAGATTTTGATTACAAAATTGTATCTACAAATTCAGAATTGTAATCAACAAGTTACATAAAATTGTAAAGGCACAAGGCGAGTCCACAAACCTACAATTTCTGTAAACTTGTAATTACAATATCAATAAAAACCAAGCTAAAAATAGATTTATCCTTTTATTAAATTTCTACAATCAATTTTAAAATACTTATAACAAACAAAAACATAGCATATATAGTAATATTTAGAAGATATTGAAAATTTTTAAAAATTAGAAACGGGTGTAACCGCCGTTGGCCTCTATAACCTCTAAAAGACGAGACCTCATTGAACCAACAAGCCGTGAGCAAATATCGGTTCCCCGCATTTCCTCCCAGATATAATTACAGTGACTAATAAGAGCTTGTTTGGTTCTTGCATTTTGATGCGACCATCGTTGGACCATAAGGCCCCAAAGATTTTCTATCGGGTTGAGGTCCGGCGATCTTGAGGGCCACTGAATTACCCTTACGTCAGTGTGTGAACGAAACCAGGCTCTTACGATCCTCGCATTATGAATTGAACAATTATCTTGAACAAAATCAAATTGTGGCACTTCGTTCTCCGGGTAAACATTACGGACTGTCGGTAGCATTGCATTCTGAAGCACGTCGATATAATTTACAGCCGTCGCTCGAGGAGGTAGAGAACACAATTCTCCTACACCATCCGTACTCATCCAGCCCCAAATATTTACGGAAATTCGACCTGATTCTCTATTTGGGATTACATGATCATCTTTATACCGTGTTGAATTATATCGCCAAAGGTGAAGACGTCCATGCTGACTGGATTTAAACGTTTTTTCATCACAAAACACTGTATTAGACCAATCAAACTCTAAGTGCTCTCTGGCGAAGTTCAGACGAGCAAGTCTGTGAGCATCCGTCAAATATATTTTCTTGGCGTAATGCCTGTGGTGCAACCCCATGTAATGTAGATGATTCCTTATTGTTTGGGCACTCACATCGAACATCTCCGCAAAATGTTTTGTGGGCTTAAAACCATTGATTTCATATTCCCGTCTCATGAATTCTCTATCGTTATTGGAGAGTGCAGGCCGGCGACCACTTCTTCTGTGATCCAACAAACTTCCCTCCTCTCCTTCACGACGAATCCAAAAGCGGACAGAACGCCTCGATATATTCAAATTCCGGGATATCGCACTGATACTGCTTCCCTCATTAAATTGGGCAATTATTTGTGCTCTTTCGGCAATGGTCAAGTTGGCAGGCATTGAGATGATTTTATATGCAGTTGATTGAAAAATAACACGGAAAATATATCGATTTTTTGCATATATTTGACAAAATGTCAATTGTCAGTTTTCTTTTTCAAATGGAATTCGGTTGTCTAAATAGTTTTTATTACTTTTGTTTGGAAACATTTCAATTGCTTCGTAGAAACTAATGTCCTTTTCATTTATACTAAACGTTAAAATGTCATGTACTTATATGTGACATATGACGTATGAATACTAAATACATAGGTTTACGTCATGATAATGTTGTCTCTTTCAGTAATATCTTTTTATAACGAACCTTGTTGTAATTTTCGATGACCGGGAAACTAAATCAAAACTGGTACACCACTTTCTTGGCCGACCGTACGTCTTCTAATAATAAATTAACAAAGAAACGCTACAATAAGATCTCGAAACAGAAATTTTATTTTAAGGTTCTTTGAGCAAACTGCAGAGCTTGTTTTTTTAGCACTTATAAGTACGTCCCTTGGAGTAAATTATATCTACAGATTAATTTGACGTTATTGAATGCAAATCACGAAATTTATTAAAACTCGAAAATTATTCGAATTTGGACCGATTAGAATTTATAGACAACTGACCAAAAGTGTGCGGGACAATAGTGATTGTAAACAGACAGTGAATAGCAAATAACAGTGCAGTGCGCAATAACAAGTGTTAATAGTGCTGAACACAGACAATATAGTGCGTAGAATAAGACTGATCTCGTGTAGTTGTTTTGTATAAATTCTTGTGTAAGAAAGTCAATTTATATAAAGATTATTGCTTTAATTTAATATTTTGATAGTTTAGTAGCACATAAGTAATTTCCAATAAGAATTGTTGCCTTATTAGCCTGATTCGTGTAAGATTTCGTAACTCAACTTGTTGTATATAAGAATTTTTATGTTCTAATTTCCGCTTAGAAATATTTTTCTTATATAGGTTAACTTATGTAGATTTAGAAAATATAAACTTTATTATAGGTTACCATAGAAAATTATGATGTAAATCGCATTTAAAGTGTCGCGGCTCTCGTTACGGTAACGTTTCTTTGTACTTAAGCCCACTGTGTCGAAATCTTTGTACTTATCTGCTTCATTCTGATTGGTCGAGCCCTTACCTGCCTCATTCTGATTGGTCGACTCAAGATCGAATCCTTAGCCAAAATTGTATAAAAGACGGGCCATTTTTCACAATCGACACAGTCGACGGGCAGCTATACTAGGAAGAACAACTCAATAAAGAAGAAACTCAAGACTCCAATCAAGCCTCTTTTATTTTCCCACCAATCCAGTGATAGCAAGTGTACCCCGTACATTTAATGGTCCTTCGAGCCGGATTTAGTGGGAAAAATAGTGTTTCAAGAAGCCAGTGCTTGAAGAATCGTCATAGTGTTCAAGAAACAACCTGCGTCTTGAAGAATCGAAAAATAGTGTCATAGTACTTCAAGATCATCGGGAATAGCGTCATAGTGTTTCAAGAACGGCCTGCGTCTTGAAGATTCGAAGAAAAGTGTTATAGTTATTCAAGATCGCCGGCATTGAAGATAGTACTTCAAGACCGTGCTACAGTGAAGATAGTTTAAAGAGTTTCAAGCCCGTCGACTGTCAACTTCGCAGTCAACATGCCCGTCACGCGCTCCGAAGGAAGGGGACGCAAGGCGTCGAATCAACAGAAACCGCCATCGTCAGAGGCTACCCCAGAGACCTCCGCGACCGGTACCAGTACGGAAGCCACATCAGAAACGACACAGACGGGGACGACCGCCACGGAGAGCTCCGAACGAACTCGTACCTCCGCGACAACAGACCCAACCACCGTGACTTCCGCCAATACAGCATCGACGGCCGCAACCGCCTCAGCCGCCAGCGCCACCGCGTCGGCCGCCCCCCCCGCCCCCTCGGACGCCGTCCACGTGCCCGTCGCCTCGCAACCTGCCGGCACCGCCGTCCCGTCTGTCGCACCCTCCGCCGCGACGACGCTAGAAGCAGGAACGAATACGAGACAATTAATGAAGCCGCCCGCCGCCGCCACAGCAAAAGAAGTTCACCAGGAAAAGGAAACTTCGACGATCAAGCGAGCGGTCAAGAACACCGGTGCCTCGAAGCCGACCGGTACACAGCTACCCCGCCCCCCTAGCAAGAAGGGGGGAGAGGGGGGATCAACGCACAGCAGATTGAAGTCACAGAAAATAGCTAAAGCAAAAGAAGATTTACTTCGACTTCAGGTAGAACTCGCCGCAGCCCGCCTCGCCGCGTTGGAGAAGGGAGACTCCGACGACGAGGAAGAAGAAGAAGACAATGACAACGACTCAATATACTCCGAAGTCAACGCGAGAGTGGACAACTGGCTGGAAAATCAAGTCGCCCGCCCCGTCCTAGCCATCGCCAACGAGCCTCATCGCCCGCCAACGGAGCCGAGAGTGGTCACCAGCGAGCAACCGAGACAAGAAGAGACTCGTCAGTCACCGGCGGGAGGCCAAGGAGACTTGGCCCTCCTAGCGGAAGCGATCACCAGGGCTGTCAGCTCCGCACAGAGACCCAGGTTTGTCGATTTGCCATTATTTAGTGGGTCACATCAAGAGTGGCTACCTTTTCGCGCCGCGTACTACGAGACCGAAGCGTCGTTCAGTGCCGTCGAGAACACGAACCGGTTACGAAGAAACCTGAAAGGGAAGGCGAAAGAAGCAGTTGAGGGACTGCTCATCACCAACGCGCACCCATCCGAGATTATGAAGACATTGGCATCCAGATTCGGGAGGCCAGAATCAATCGCCATGCTCGAGATGGAAACGCTTCGTGGACTGCCGCGCCTCTCCGAGTCACCGAGGGACATTTGTATCTTCGCCACGAAAGTCGCCAACGTCGTAGCCACATTGAAGACATTGGGTTGTTTCAACTACATGTACAACCCGGAACTAGCCAAGACGCTCGTAGACAAGCTGACGCCGACGCTACGCTACCGATATTATGACTTCGCAGCCACACAGCCCAGAGAAGATCCCTGCCTCATCAAGATAGAAAAATTCTTCAAAAGAGAAGCCGAACTGTGCGGACCTTACGCGCTACCCGAACAGGTGGCAGCACCGTCGGCAGCCGCACCACAGAAAAGGACGCAGCGGGTCAACAACGTCACTGAAAAGTCTAGCGCATCGAAGTGTTTCGTGTGTGAAGAAGCGGGTCACACCAACGCGGCCGAGTGTGAAGTCTTCAAGAAACAAGAAGCAAACTCCAGATGGGACACAGCGAAGTCCAAGCGCCTCTGCTTCAAGTGTCTACGCTACAGGAGCAAGACACATAGCTGCCGACCGAAGCCTTGTGGGATCAACGGGTGCAAGTACACACACCACAAGTTACTTCACTATGACAAGAAGACAGAAGAAGCGGAGAAGCCCAAGAGGCCTGAAAAGGAAGAAGCATCAGAAGTCATCAACTCGACGTGGACTGTCAAGAAGCAGTCCTACCTCAAGATCCTGCCTGTCCAAGTAGTGGGACCGAAAGGGGCCATCGACACCTTCGCCCTGATGGACGACGGATCAACAGTAACGCTCGTCGACGACAGCATCGCCACGTCCATCGGCGCTACGGGACCCATAGATCCACTGAAGATAGAAACAATCAACGAGTTGAAAACAGCGGAAAGTGCATCGAGACGGGTCACCATCGGCATAAAGGGGGTCAACGACCGAGAAGAACGAATGCAAGCGAGAACAGTGAAGAACTTACAAGTGTCGTCTCAACGGGTACCGCAAGATTTAGTGGAGGGCTGCCCACATCTGTCAGACATCAAGGGACAACTCACCTACTCGAACGCGAAGCCACAGGTACTCATCGGGCAAGATAATTGGCATCTTCTGCTGACTGAAGAAACCAGAAGAGGAGATAAGAACCACCCAGTGGCATCTCTCACGCCGCTAGGTTGGGTTCTTCATGGAAGCCAGACCAGATCCTTCGGACAGAAGATAGACTTCGTCTCCCACATGAAGGAAACAGAAGATGACCTCGAGAACCTGGTGAAGAAGTACTTCGAGATGGACGCCCTCTACCTCAATCCCAAGAGACCGAAGACAGACCCAGAGGAGAAAGCTCTTCGTATCCTAGAAGAAAAGACAGAGAAGATCGAAGAGACAAGATATCAGACCGGCCTCCTCTGGAAGAAAGAAGACGTCAAGTTCCCAGATAACTACGAAAACTCGCTGAAGAGACTCTTCAACATAGAAAAGAAGATTGATCGCGACCCAGCCTTGAAGAAGAAGTACGTCGAACAAATGGACGCCCTTATAGAGAAGGGGTACGCCGAGCCTGCACCGCCTCAGAAGACTCCAAACAAGACTTGGTACCTGCCTCACTTCGCGGTCATCAACCCCATGAAGCCGGCCAAACTCCGTGTGGTGCATGACGCCGCCGCCAAGACCCGAGGGGTGGCACTCAACGACGTGCTCCTCAAAGGTCCGGATCTGCTCCAGTCGCTGCCGGGCGTCGTCATGCGCTTCCGGCAACATCTCATCGGGGTGACAGCGGACATCAAGGAGATGTTCATGCAGGTCAAGCTACGCACCGAGGACAGAGACGCGCTACGGTACCTATGGCGCGGGAATCGACGCGACAATCAACCACCAGAAGAATATAGAATGACTTCATTGATCTTCGGGGCATCGAGTTCGCCATCGACGGCGATATATGTAAAGAACCTGAATGCCAAGCAGCATGAGAAGACTCACCCAGAAGCAGCAGCCGCCATCGTCGACAAGCACTACGTCGACGATTATCTCGATAGTTTTAGAAGCCTAGAAGAGGCTATAAAGATAACAAGCGATGTGCGTGAAGTACACAAGAAGGCCAGCTTCGAACTCAAGCAGTGGAAGTCAAACTCAACGTCACTCCTAGAAGCACTGGGAGAAGAGAACCACATAGAAGACCTAGAGTTGTACAAGTCGGAAGAGCAAACGGAAAGAGTATTGGGCGTCGTCTGGAAACTCAACACGGACGAGCTGACGTTCAACCTCAACTTAGCAAGAATCCCGTCGACACTTATAGAAGGAAAACAGCCTACGAAGAGAGAAGCCTTAAGAATCGTCATGTCACTCTTTGACCCTTTAGGTTTCGCCTCACCAGTCACGATCAGGGCGAAACAACTACTCCAAGAAGTATGGCGTCGAGGAACAGCATGGGACGACCGCATCGACGAAGACCTGGCGGAGCAGTGGGAGTCGTGGATGGGACACCTGAAAAGTCTCCACGACATAGCAATTCCGCGGCAGTACCTGCATTACAGCGACGCCGCCTCCCTTGAGCTACATGTCTTCAGCGACGCCAGCGAGTCGGCCTACGCCACAGTCCTCTTCTGGAGAGCAGTGACACCAGACGGCGAAATCGGCACCTCTCTCATCATGGCCAAGGCGAAGGTAGCACCGTTGAAGTTGACCTCCATCCCAAGATTGGAGTTACAAGCAGCAGTCATGGGAACCAGACTCGCCGACGCGATCATCGAGGAGCACGAGAGAAAACCCGATAGAAGAGTATTCTGGACTGACAGCAAGACAGTACTCACCTGGATCAGAACTGGATCACGCTCCTACAAACCGTACGTGGCTCACCGACTCGCAGCAATAGAGGAAAGCTCCAAGGTCAACGATTGGCGCTGGGTTCCAACCAAATTGAACGTGGCCGACGACGCAACGAGAGACGTACCAACCGCCTTCGGCAAACAGCATCGGTGGTACAAGGGGCCGGACTTCCTCTACTTACATGAGGACTCCTGGCCAACAGAACCTGAGAAAATAGGACCCGAAGAACCATCGGATGAAGAAAAGACACACCACATGACCGGCGGGAGAAGCACGAGACTGGCAGAAGGCCTACCTGACCCGAAGAAGTTCTCCAACTGGGACCGCCTCCGATACTCGACAGCCCGAGTTCTGCAGTTCATCGACCTCTGCCGAGCTCTGAAACAGAAGGTCAACTACCGGAGAACGAGAAAGAATAAAGAAGCGGACCCGACTTGGAAAAGGATCAAACCTGCAGCCGCGAAGAAGCAGACGCCTACACCAACAACGAGATCGACGGTCAACTACCTCCCGGTCACCGCCGAGCTACTCAAAAGGGCCGAGGAACTACTAATGCGGTCCTCACAGGAAGAAGCCTTCATCGAAGAGATACAGCTCTTGAACAGCGGGAAACCGGTCAACAAAGAGAGCCGCCTTCATCAGCTCAGCGTCGAGTCCAGGAACGGCACTCTCTACCTCAGAAGTCGCATCCAAGCAGCCAAAGACGTCGAAGAGAAGGTCAAGCATCCACTGGTAGTTAACGGAGATCATCCCACCGTGAAGCTGTGGATACAAAGCGTGCACCGGCAGCTCCATCACACAGGCGTAGAGGCAACCGTCAACGAGTGTCGCCAGCAGTACTGGGTACTGCGATTGCGCCCCACTACGCGCGCAATCATTCGACGATGCCTGTTCTGCAGAATGAAGACGCAGACGCCGCCACACCCTAGAACCGGGGACCTGCCAGCGTGTCGCTTAGCTCATCATAAGCGACCATTCTCCTTCACCGGTGTCGACTACTTCGGGCCTCTCTCCGTGACCATCGGGCGCACCCGACAAAAGAGATATGTAGCCATATTCACATGTCTCACGACGCGAGCTATTCATCTAGAAGTCGCCAGCTCGCTCAGCGCCGACTCAGCCGTCATGGCGGTCAGGCGCATGATCGCGCGACGTGGCTGCCCGACCGAGATCTGGTCGGACAACGGCACCAACCTGAAGGCTGCCGACAAGGAACTTCGACAAGCCATCGACGCGGCAACCGCCGAAGAAGCTGCCAAGAGGACCATCGCCTGGCGCTACATCCCGCCTGGCGCTCCGTTCATGGGCGGAGCCTGGGAGCGCATGGTACGCTCTGTCAAAACCGCACTCACTGCAACCCTACATGAGCGCCACCCGACCGAAGAGGTGCTCAGCACTCTACTCGCTGAGGTAGAGTACACCGTCAACAGCCGCCCGCTGACCCACGTGTCTGTCAGCACTGAGGATCCAGAGGCCCTGACTCCTAACCACTTCCTGCTGGGAGGCCCAGGACGCGTGCCACAGCCAGGCACATTCACCGAGCAAGACGCCATCTCCAGATCCAGCTGGCGAGCCGCGCAGAGACTCGCTGACGTCTTCTGGCTCCGCTGGGTGAAGGAGTACCTTCCCGAGCTCCAACACCGGCGGGAGCCCCACGGACGAGGTCGCCCAGTGGAGGTGAACGACCTCGTACAGATCGTCGACCCCAACCTGCCCCGCAACGTGTGGATCCGAGGGCGAGTCGCCGCGACGTATCCCGGCCCCGATGGCATCGTGCGGACGGTGGACGTCCGAACCAAGGGTGGTGTCCTGCGCCGGCCTGTGAGGAAGCTGGTGATCCTGCCCCTGCATGCAGACGACGTGCCCGCACCGGAACGAGATGCGACGCGGTCGCACGGCGGGAGTGATGTGCGGGACAATAGTGATTGTAAACAGACAGTGAATAGCAAATAACAGTGCAGTGCGCAATAACAAGTGTTAATAGTGCTGAACACAGACAATATAGTGCGTAGAATAAGACTGATCTCGTGTAGTTGTTTTGTATAAATTCTTGTGTAAGAAAGTCAATTTATATAAAGATTATTGCTTTAATTTAATATTTTGATAGTTTAGTAGCACATAAGTAATTTCCAATAAGAATTGTTGCCTTATTAGCCTGATTCGTGTAAGATTTCGTAACTCAACTTGTTGTATATAAGAATTTTTATGTTCTAATTTCCGCTTAGAAATATTTTTCTTATATAGGTTAACTTATGTAGATTTAGAAAATATAAACTTTATTATAGGTTACCATAGAAAATTATGATGTAAATCGCATTTAAAGTGTCGCGGCTCTCGTTACGGTAACGTTTCTTTGTACTTTAGCCCACTGTGTCGAAATCTTTGTACTTATCTGCTTCATTCTGATTGGTCGAGCCCTTACCTGCCTCATTCTGATTGGTCGACTCAAGATCGAATCCTTAGCCAAAATTGTATAAAAGACGGGCCATTTTTCACAATCGACACACCCACCCGACCCTTGCCCAACGAGCCAGCCCGCGTTGCTGAGCAAGTAACGTTAAATTCCCCAATTAATAATAATACGACCCAGCCTGTCCCTACTTGCTGCCCTCCCCAAAATGACGCCCTAAGCCGAGGTCCGAGCCCCACAGGGGGTGCCCTTAGCGAGCGGTCATTAATAGAATAAATTAGCTTGTAAGCCCTGGCTGGGGGCCTTAAATTCATTTGAGGTCACCACAGGATAGTCCGGTTAAGTAGTAAACCAGCCGTAGAGAGCTGGAAAACTGCGAGTGGCCATTATCAAAAAAAAAAAAAAAAAAAAAAAAAAAAAAAAAAAACACAATCGACACAGTCGACGGGCAGCTATACTAGGAAGAACAACTCAATAAAGAAGAAACTCAAGACTCCAATCAAGCCTCTTTTATTTTCCCACCAATCCAGTGATAGCAAGTGTACCCCGTACAAAAAGTTAACAAAACCATCCCGTAAATTGCTAAATTTAGTTTAATTATATTATATTTATAAATTCCACAAACGTTCATTACATTCACTACCCACACCAAATATTTTGTGAAGAGATCTTATTCTAGCGGCCCATAGATGTGTCACCCGTTCGTAACACTGCACGAATGTATGTCCCGCACAAGCCAGTCACTAGTAGACCCTTTTACCGTATAACCCGTGGCAAATTGATCGAGCGAGCCCAAAAAATCAAATTCAATTTCCTACCTCACATTTTTGCAGTTCCCAAGATTACGAATAAAATTGAAATAGATACGAAAGAGAAAGTGTAGACAGCAAATAGGGAACCGTTATATGTGGCGTGTTTACACAAGGTGCATCACCCTAGCACAATATAGATCCTATCACAACCATCCCACTTTCGATATACGTTTCACGTTTAAGTAACTCCATTCTGCTGTCAACTCCCATCGAGTTGAGAGGTTGCCAATTTTTACATGTGTTTTTGTTTTTATGTGGCTCACCCGAGCGTGAGATGTGTGAGTGTTTGTCGTATTTATAATAATACTACTGGTGTGTTATCATAAAATGTCGTTTTCATTTCAGTTTTCAACAGCTTCATTTCTCGTACCTACCTACATTTACCTGCAGCGGAATCCAAAAACAGGATTCAGTTATTTCAGATATACTGTAAAAATAATAGACTTTAAATGACCTCTGCCGTCTACCACGGACAACTAAACATAATTTTAGTAAATTAGGATAATCATCTGACATCACAGTCTAACCCTAAATGGCGTTAGTACTTTTGTCTATAAAAGTTTTCCTAATCTTTTTTTTTTACGTAACAAAAAATCTCCCTAATGAAGTTTTTAATCGAGTCTATACATGGGTTGCGTCAGGGAAACTTTTAATGGGCCCTCTAACAGCCCGCAATGAAAAGGAGTAAAGACTTGAAGCATGACCTGGGACTACACCACCCCCTCTTTAACGGTATCACTTTAACCCTAACCCTACACTTTAATTGATCGCGCCTAAAAAGTAACGTAATATAAATAAAATATGAAATACATGCCAAATCACGATAATGCCCGATACTCGTACTTGATCATATAGGACACGAGTTTTTATGAAGCTAATGGGAACTTCATGATGCGCTTTAGTGTGTAAATATAAACAATTAGGGGTCAACCTTACTTCAGTGTGAGAAAAAGACGACCTGTACAGCACGTCTAAATCTGTCCCTTTTCCTCTTTGTTAAAAATAAAACTGCTAGAAGAGGTGGTTGGAAGGCCCCTGACCCAAGTCTGCGAGTGTTTGCGACATTTACCAAATGATACGAACTTGGCTGTACGCTACACTTGGCTACACTATTCGTAACAAAAGCTTGGCGTGTGTATAAAACATGGGCGGAATAAAACGGGTTAGTAGGTAGTTTCTGTGAAGGGTTTTGTTCATTGTGCGGTAGAAAAAGGAGTCGGTTTAAATTATTTAAAGGGTCTAAAATTAAACCGACTTTATGGTTTTATTTAGAGATGGACCTATAACGAATTAATTTCTGTATAATACCTCATTTCAAATTACTCAAACTTAATCAAATCATTCTAACAAACATGCGCTCTACAAATGGTTTTCAAACTCAAATAATTTCCACTTTTTTAAGACATCATTTAAAAAAGTGGAGCAAGACATAATCTGCGCTAAGTAGCCTACTTCGCGTAAACATTACTCAAAGAGTAATAACAATGGCTCGTACGAGAACATTTAACAAAGAATATCGTCTGTTGCATCTCTAAAGTCGCACGTCTGGTGACGCTTTACCCAGCCAGTCGTGAACACGCTTTTGAATCCAACGCTATTTTTTTCAGAGTGTACTTCTTAAGGTGCGTCTAAACGGGCAATACTTTTACTGTAATATGTAGCTACAAATTTGTCAACTATTGTCTTGCCATCGCAAATTCATAGTAAAACTCATATGTTTGTCTTGTTTTTTTGACACAAAAAAATGTCATACCAAAAATATGTGGCTAGGTATATGGCCGAACCACATTTAAAATATTGTAAAATCTGTGTGGCTGTAATTGCTGTCAATGTTACTGGCAACTGTATTGCAGCCATACATTGCAGCAAAAATATAGGCCGTTTAGATGCAGCTTTAGTTTCTTACCTAGTGCCCGAAGCGTCGCGCTAAAGATGGCTATTTTGGCACTAAAATTTCTAAAGGTCTGAGATTTTAGATGTGATGGTAAAAAGATTTTTGTTGGGGGCGTATTCTTTAACGGACTTTAGAGCTGATGGAGCAAGGTATCTCTTTCAATGTAATGTGTAATTTGTTTTCTTTGTTTTTTTTATATAGCATTGACATAAATTTTGATGACAATGATGAGCCAAGATTTTTAACGAGTTAATCCTCTTTTTATCAATGCTAGTTATCAACAGCTACGTCTTGGAGTCGGTTTAATTGTTAAAATATGTCTGTATCGATCATCTCTAACCTCTGTCTACAAAATAACATAAAACAATACAATAAAAAACAACATCTCATTCCATCCGAGTTTTATTAATGTTATTTCAGACTCATTTGTAAATGAACAAAGCTTACTGCCCTCATACGTTATCGCGGTTTTTCAGGAGCGTAGGGGGGTTTTCAAAGGGGACATTTTGGGGACACAACGCTTCAGCATTGTGGGTTGCCCGTGACGTGTTTATTACGAGAAGGGATCAAAGCTGCCTACTTGCGATGACAGTTGACACAAATGTTTTACAACCAACGCTTGCTCAAACCTAATTCATGTTAAGTTGCAAATTACCATGACAGCGTAGTTCGGTAGTAAGAATCGCTCGTTCATATAATCATGAACAATGCTTCAAGGTAAAATAAACGACTAGTCAACACAAACGCTTGAATACTTACAAAAACTCGTGTCGTAGCAAATGTGCTACGAAAGCGTAGCAGTCATATTGTCGCGTAGGCTCGCCAACGAAGCTCTTTACTGAATATATCATCGTTCTTTGTATTATCATTTTTCTTTTGATATATCCCATTTAGCCTTATAGCTCTCATAAAGTTTCATGCTTGTATAGTTTTTAAAAATAATTATTCAGAATACAATTATATTTTTCACTCTACCACAGTCGTGTCCCAATTAATTAGGCCTTGTGGAACGCGCCCACAATGGCTGGCTTCATAAATGTTTTTGGCTCTGGTTTTCCTGTCAACTTGCGAGTGATGTGAGACGAGTAAAATATAAGTGTGACGAGATGAGACGAGACGGGTTAGGAACTATAATAAAAAATCTTGACAAAGAAACTTGAAAAAAATGCATGCTTCTGGTTCTAACAACATTTAACATACTGGTTTTCAGCTGCATCCGGTTACACTAGAAGTCGACCCCAACCATCAAGACACACAACACCATCAAGAGATTAACATGATAATTATTAATTTCAATAATGGATTAATTAAGCACTGTCTAGGATCGCCTATTGCAACAATGCAATAATATGTACAAGAAAATATTGTAATTAATCAATATTATATTAGTATTTTCTCAACAATCCACGACTTGGCTGTTAAAATTGTCAACTGACATTAGAGAATCAAGGTATGGTAAGTTCATCCGTGCTGATTTCTACCTAAATTTTTGCCCACAAAGTAAAAATTACGAGGCGACACATACTAGGTTCTAGATATAATATCATCCTACTAAGCAATCAGTGGTAAAGCCAGCGGGTGAAACCGGAATTATTGCGTCTTTCGCGGCGAACTACAATGGAACTTTACAGGAGGAATAGTAATATGCGAATTGATTCTAGAGGGAAATAAGCAGTTGCATGTGCTGGACTCCTCACGATGTTTTTATTCGTCTTTTTGAGAGCAGTTATGAGACAAAAATTTTTACCTAAGGCCTTTAACTCGTATGTCCGGCGTTACCATTTCAGGTCCACCATTGCTCTGTTCTCGTGTGACATCAAAATTATTAGTATTAGTTGTGCTATTAAGCACACCTTTACCTAACCCGTTGGGGATTACAAGGCATGATGATGTTATCAAAAAAATAGCAATTGTTACAAAACCTTTGACCTTTTTTGAAAAGAATTGACTTTTATACGAGTATAATTATTTAGTTTTAGTTAGCAAATAGAAGGTTTCAAGGCTTCAATGCGAAAATGTCTGCACATGCAGAAGTTGTGATAATTATCATACAACATGCAACTCAAACCTATAGCTACACTCTACTCCGAGTATAGCTGTATAGGTATACGTATCTCTCTTCGAAAACTTCACTAAAAGACCCTTGTCACGTCCACAGAGTGCGACCGCACATTCGTGAGTCGCGGCGGCACGAGCAACGGCACGTTCCACGCGCCCGAGCTGCTGAACCCCAACAACCAGACGCGCCAGTGCCTGTACACGTTCCTCGCAGCGCCGGGCCAGCGCGTGCAGGTCGAGTTCCACACCTTCGACCTACGGGGAAAGCCGCCAGAGTATGTCACACCTTGTAACCTACACGATTTTTATAACAGGTGGCTATGACGTCTTAGAGCAGAAACGTTTTCCTATTATTCCAGTGTGGGAAAGAGATGACGCTAGACGTCCTCTATAGCTCTGTATCTTTTCCACACTGGAATGACATTACATTCCTGCTTGCGACGTCATGGTAGGCCGCCAGAGCTTAAAAGGATCCATCACTGAGCCGAAATTAGGACGCAAAACGTCGGTAATTATATTGTCCCATCACAATAAAGTTATTATACCTCTGACAGCAACAACTCGACAACAATCTTATTGTTACGAAAATAAAGATCATTTTTGTTTTGACAGATTTGTCGCTGGCGACAACTTTATTTTTCGAGAATAAATATCATAGTGATTTTGACAGTGATGCAAAATAAGAGGCGTTGTAACAGCTATTAAAAGGCTAAGGTCCTAAAGTATTTTAGGGGCGGAGAATACCAGAATAAAAACAACTGGAACCTGTTATATTTGAGGACGCCAAAGACACTTTTAAATAGAACCAGCTGTATCATTTTGTCTGATCTCATTCTTTTTTCCGCTACAAAACTTATCTAGCGGTAAGTGCTATGGCATTTATTCTCATATATAAAAAGATAGGTTTACTCAACAATAAAGACATAACATTGTGAGAGAAAAAATTTAAACTACTTTGTTCGACTTTCCAGTAAAATCACTAAAGTACGAACTCTACGAATCAATTTGTTTGTTTTTTACTTAAGAAATAGAGCTTCAGAACTTCGAGTATTTCCAATCAGGAACTTCAACAAACTAAATCAAATAAACCGCTTCCTACATATGTGTATAAGTACAGTTAGCAAAACAAATATCTAAGTATCTGTTAAGGCAGCTAATGTAAACTACATAATATGTAGTCTTGGACCCTTATTATAAGTATTATATGAGACATCGTTTGTCCGGTTTGTGCATTGAGTATTTGAATTAACGACCTTGTCAAAGTCTACTTAAGTTGTAGTTTTTTTTTTAATTTATCGGGCTTATTTTTATTTCTACAAGTAACCTAGTGTCTAACTAGTTCTCTATTCAAATTCTCAAATCAGGAACTGGCTGTGACTGTCATTTGTTTAAAATCCGTTCCAAGTTATTTAATATCCTGCATTTTGTCTAACTGTTTTGTTATTTGTACCATCATGACGCCGGGAGGTGTTCATAACACGTTGTTATTTGACTTTATCGGTTATTTATTTGTTGTTTTCCAGTGGAGCCGCAGTGGGAGAGCTACCAGCGTGAGTATAGCCATCCCTTTCATCCTTCCCTCATTACTTGAGACACAAACATGTTTTCTACCAATGCTTTTATTTATGTGCATAAGTATATAATTAGAAATTAGGTCAAACTTTTCTGAGAGGGGAACCTTGACTGGATAAAGTTCGCTGGATGTATTCAGCTGAACTCGAAATATTCGCTTTGTTGATGACTTTCTGATCTAATATAAAGTTAAGTACTTATTAATGTTACTAATCTAATATTAACTGCAATCAAGTCGATTTGTTTCAAACTCTTCCACTTCGGTGTTACATGGAGTTTGATAATTAATTAATATTAGCACTTTAATCAGTCAGTCACTATATAACGCATCAGTAATAAGTAAGATGACAATGGTTAATTAAAAAAAACAACCACTCGTTATTAACATGCCTATTAACGTTAAAGTTCTAACATTTCACCTAATTATGAATAAAAAAACCTGAGTGAGCATAAATTAGGTTAGTACAGTCCATATTTCGTCAACCAGCACGTGTCATTCGGTAGTTGATGATCGAATGGTCCAGGATACAGGCAGTGCCCAATTTGGGATTAACACTATTTCTATATTGTAATTTTACTTTCAAATAAACATTTTCTTTACTTTTAAGTTCATTGCTTTTCACCTCCATCTCAAATACCTTCTAAAACTACCTTGAAGCCAGGCCCACGGCAAGTTCGCTGTAGCGAAAAAAGTAGCTAGACTCTTATACGTTCGCCCCGCGCGAATTTTCACTACAACGAATTTCCTAGAAAACAGACCATTATTACTGAAAAGACTTCTTTAAAAAAGAAGAAGAAGATTGAAAAGATATAATTCCCCATCCAGATGCAACCACGAGTCAATGGACATCTACTCGGAGATGGCTTCCCTGGAGACGGGCGAGCTGGTCAACTCGGCGTTCGGCGGGAGGTACTGCGGGCCCATCCCGCCGCGCCGCCGGGTGTCGCTGCACCGCGCCGTCGCACTCTCCTTCTTCACAGACAAGATGTACACGCCGCCTACGCTCTTCACAGGAACCTACCAGTTCATCAACGCAAGTGAGTGGGGATCGGAGGACCAATAATGGTCTTTTTGGTGTTATTAAAATTGTCTAATAACACAAAACGTTTACGAGTAGTACTATTTAATATTTTTTCATGATAGACGCGACCAGAATTCACTTTTATTTCTCTTTTAGTTTTTACATTTTTATCGATATTTTCCGAAACTATACTGACCTCATTCCAGAAAATAGAGTAACTTCATTGTAGTTCCTTTGTTTATAGTTACTAAGGTAGTACTCACAGAGTAAAAAAAGTTGGATAAAAGAAGTTGGAAAAGAAAAGATCGTCGCCGCATGTCTCTCACGCTTTAACTTATATTAATCTCTTTTATCTGTTCTGTGGTAGTACCTATATTTTTATCTTTACTTAAAACGTATAAGCAGGCAAAAATATATCTACGTTGTGGTATAAATGAATATAGAACGTTCATTCTTGTAAAGTACCAATCTATGAAACATATTTAGTCATAATATAACAACACAGACGTGCCCGTCAAAGTTAACCTTCTCGCGCCCGCGTAACTAATGTTCTCGAGTTAGAACTGCCAGAACTTGTTTGGTCCGCCAATTCTGATCTAGTACATTTAAAAATCACTACCAACTTTCAAGGAACTTATTTAGGCCGTACCTTTCGAGAAAGAAGTTCAATATAAATAGCAATATATATTTAGCAATTTTGACGACCCGAATGGCGCAGCGGTAGTGAGGCTGCCTTACGTTCATAGGGTTCCGGGTTCGAATCCCGGTAGGAGCAAGTGTTTGTGTGATGAGCATGGACATTTGTTTCCGAGTCATGGATGTTTATATGTATAATAAGTATGTATTTACAAACAAGAAAGTATCTATGTAGTATATCAACTATCTGGTGTCCACGACACAAGCCTCGTTGCTTAGTGTGGCACTAGATGGCGCTGTGTGTAATGTCCAGCGATATTTATTTATTTATTTAATATTGGAAAGTTTCGATAATTAATATTCCATGTCAGCAGTGCACGAAAATACGATATTATTATAATACGAGGAGAAAATGAAATGCCTTTTGCATTCTACTTTCCCGGATTGACACTTGATAAAGAAAACTTTGGTTTTAATTTGGAACTAAATAAATTCTGTCGTCAAGTTCGGATGGTGTTATTGACTTTATATCCCAAAATTGTTAGTGGGCCATGCTATATAGGGTGGTTTAGGGAGTGACTAAATCGACGGGGTATCAGTTTTGGCCAATCAAAAAGAACTTCAGATTAATACAGCCTTAACACCGAAACAGATGTTATTTTGATTCGGACTCGATGCAACAAATGTGGTTATACGTGATCGGCTCAAGTGGATCCCGCGTCGAAAAATTTGGTCCCTCTTCTCACATAATGTTTGTTTATTTTCCCATAAGGTATTTCAAAGTATGACGTGATGGACTTGCCTTGTATATTGTTATTACTAATTATTCTTTTCTCATCTCTCAACAGCGGAATTCGAAGTGGGCACCCCAGTACCCAACACATTGTGCTCGTTCGTGATAGAGGCGAGCAAGCGCAAGACGGGCTTCCTGCTGTCTCCGACGTACCCGGGCATCTACCCCAAGGACATGGTCTGCAACTATCTGTTCCAAGGACAGCCAGGCCAGAGGATACGGCTCGAGTTCAGAGACTTCGATCTGTTTTTCGGCGGACCTCAGTGAGTAATATTCTGTTTTATTTTACTTGCCTATTTTCTTATAATTTTCATTTAGCACATAATTTCTTAGAACTACCTAATTGTTCTAACTTTGTTTCAAAAAATGCGAGTATGAAGACCTATCAATTTATGCGATTCCAAACCCCACATTTCTAATGATATGACTCAAGATAGTGGTGACGGAGTTTTGTGAAAAGGAGAGTTTTGATAAATCAGCCAAAATGAATACCCGGTTTTGTCTTCCGTCAATGATGATGATGATGACTATGATGTTTTTGAATGTCTCGTCTACTCGGACTCTACTATCAAGAATATCAATAGGCCTATAACATAGGATTTAAAGAGTCGTCATGTTATGTGTCTCTATTTAGACGAAAAAATATCAACGTTATGATAAATATAAATATATCAACTAATGACCTTTACATCTTTGTCGTTAGCTGTCCGTTCGACTGGGTGCGCGTGTACGACGGGCCCGACAACACGTCGGCAGTCATCGGCACGTACTGCGGCCAGCAGCGGAACCTGGTGCTGTATTCCAGCGACGAGCGGCTGCTCGTCACGTTCTTCACGCTGCCGCGGTCCGCCAGCACGCAGAACCGCGGCTTTAAGGGTATCTTCGAGTTTTCAGAGAGTTTTGTTAAGTTAGGTAAGTGGAACGTAATTAATTACATTAATTTTTCTTGCCAAAGTTACTTTGGTAGATTATAAAGGTAAAGGTACTGGAAGCTCCTTAAAATGCTAGTAATAAAAGTGTGAGATTGAGCTCTTTAAAAAAAAAACGATTTTTCTTTGTAATCTTTTCATTTCTATAAGGATTAGGACAACAAGAAAAAAAGAGTGTGTGTATCTCTTTCACACAATGGAAATAGAACTAAACATTCCTGCATTAAGACGTCATGGTAGGGCTCTTAGTCACTATGTTGCCTTTCGTAGAATTTACACGGTCGTGATACGAACTTTTATTTCTCTATTATTCAATCACAATATGGGACCCTCTTGACTAAATTAGTGTTCAACTTAAGTTATTACAACAATCTATTCAATGGGCACATCGAAAACTTTGTAATTTATTACATCCTTACTTCGTACAAAGCGTTTTTTCCTTACCAAAGGAACTTGAAGAAGAAAGTTTTTTATTACTTTGGTCTATTGCTTTTCAGATTTTATAAGTAAACACGACGCCGAGCACATTAGGGGCTCCGAATGCGACCAGAAGATTCTTAGTAAAAAGGAATCGACGGGTTTCGTGTACCATCCAAATTATCCATTCCCCTATATACAAAAAGTTGTTTGTAGGTGAGTATGCAGCCTGAACCGCAGTAAAGTGGTGGTCCGGACCGGACTCTGGTGACAATGTACTGAATTATCTGTCAAAATCCGGTGTTCGCAGCCAGATCAGAGTCCGTTCCAGTCAGTTAAACCGCAACCCTTAAAATATACCTACCGTTTATGTTTTTAGGATATTATTAACATACTGATGCGTTGTTTCTTTTCCAGATATTTTATATATGGTATGCAAGATTCACAGAATTTGGAAAGGGTTCGATTAGAGTTTCAGAACTTTTCTATACCGAAGGGCGAAAATCCAAAACCGGAGTAAGTTCAAACAAACATCCTGCTTTTATTGCTTCATTTCCTTTGTGTTTTTTCTTAATCTTGAACTTCTTGATTTAGATGAGTTTCAGTGTTTTCTAATTCATAAGTCATTTCAAGAAATGTACTACAACTGCGTAGAGGGTTTTATATGGCTCACTCAATCTTATTGAGAGGTCTCCCCTGTCTCAGCAGTGATAGCGATATAGGTCGATTATGACTACGCATGTTCAGTGGTGAAAGTCATGACCACATTTGTTTAAGGTGTTCACAGTTTTTAACGACCTCTATATGGTATTTTTTCCAGTTCATGTCCTGATGGTTACCTGAAAGTATACCTGCGGGGCCAGGAGGCGACGGACTCGTACGACAAGCATGACGCAGAGCTTTGCGGAGAGGGGGCTGGTGGTGACCAGCCCTTCCCCCCGCCCCTCCTCTCCGATGGACCCCGCCTTGTCATGGTCTTCAGCTCAGGAGAACTGCAGGGCAGGGGGTTCAAAGCCAAGTATACTTTCGAGACTGGTGAGTGATTTTTAAGGGGACATTTTATGATGTCTCTATGGATGAAAGAACCAATATAAACTAACGTCACCTGGTAAGAATGAAATAAGACTTTATGTAACTTATTATGAATAGAAGCCATCTAACAAATATTTATCCAAGAAACCTTTTAGAAAAGACTACTTTTCTGTACCTTATCGATACTACTTTTCACTTTTGTCTTCACTGAGAGTCTGACTAATTGCAAAATGATTGAAATTTATTCCAATCTTCACGCTACCATGTTCCAGAATATCGAGTGCCAGGCACAGCGGCGCCGGGCGGCGAGTGTGCGTTCACCTACCGAAGCGAGGCGAAGAAGCGGGGCGAGTTCAACTCCCCCCGCTACCCCTCCAACTACCCCTCGCACACCAACTGCACGTACACGCTGGCTGCCACCCCCAGCGAGCAGGTCACCGTCGTGTTCGACCACTTCAAAGTGAGGGCTGATGCCTGGAATGCTACTGCCGGCGTGTATAGGTGAGTCGTGAATTACTGTGTTAGGTTAAGATAGGTGTTTGAAAAATTTGGTTTGGTTCTGGGAGTCGGATGGAGGCACGCTGACCAAGCCCATGGTGACAGTGTTGTATGTTTAAAGTTGAGAGAAATATTAGATAACCGAAGATTCCTTCAGTGATCTGGACTCCTTCTAGTCGTACTCCTCACAAGGACTGTGAACCTTGTAAGGAGTACGACTTAGTGCACGCAACACGATGTACAGGTGTAAGGGACATCGACAGTTCGGCACGCAGAACATTTGTCTGGATTGGACCCAGGTATGATAAGGCTTTATCTTACTTAAACTCATGTAAAACTACTCTCATGGAGACTTGTACTATATTTCCAGTGGTGCAACATGCAGTGAAGACTGGGTAGAAGCGTGGTGGGTAGGCCGCGAGGGCGCGCGGGTTCCCCTGGGCCGCTGGTGCGGGCTGGCCACGCCGGGGCCGATGCACTCGCCGCGCGGGGCCACGGGACTCGTCATCGCTCTGCACACTGATGCCGAAGCCGTCGCCTCCGGCTTCAAAGCTAGATATATTTTCGAGGTAATTGGGGAACTTGATGCTTACTGAGACCCGTCTTTTTAGCATCAGCAAGTTGGTAATCCTTTCGTTTGTTCGGTTGGTCCTCCGTTATTATTATTATTAGTTATATCTCCCCTGTCCTGCTCTTTGTGCAACTTCACCTGCACTTTGAGAGACCTACCCGAAGCAACTGATGACTCTGTCGAAGTGGCAGAGATCTGATCAAAACACATCTAACACTTTAAGAATCATCGACACGACGAAGAAAAAGAAGATCCCTAACTCCTTTTTACCATTTCAAAGCCGGCGAAGTCGATATTCGGCGACTGCGGCGGCAACATGTCCGGCGCGGAGTGGGGCGTGATCACGTCCCCCAACTTCCCGCAGAACTACGAGCAGCCCAAGAACGGCCCGGCCTCCAGGGTCTGCAACTGGTTCGTCACGGCACGCCCCGGGAAGAGACTCTTGCTCAATTTTGAATACTTCGCTGTCGAAGGACATCTTACTGGTGAGTGGTTTTTTAACCGAAAACTTTTCTTCTGTTTTGGCAATATCTTTTTATTAATTCTAAATATTATGTGACATGACAAGTGTGTCCCGGGTAAAAATAAGACAATCAGTTAATGTTCCACAATATTTGTAAGTTTGTGAACCGTTTTAACTGCCTTTCATTAAAAGCAATTAGAAGAGAAGCTCGTGGCTAAATAATAACAGCCGCGCGCTCGGGTCGATCTTCAGTTAAGCCGCGCTTGACTAGGTAGACCAAGTTACGATGCTGATTTTCAACCCTTTTAGTATCAATTGTAAATTTGACTATAATTTTATCGTTGACCAGGTGAAGATGACCGGACAAGTTTATAATAGAGAGTATTGGGAAGGAGTAGTAGGCCTTTGTCCTGTAGTGGGACGACACATGCCATAAAATATAATTTTACTTTTATTTTTACAACAATGTGGTTAAATAAAAATGTGGTCATGTATTCCAGAGCGCGGATGTCCAGCGGCAGTGCTCCGGCTGTGGTACGAGAGCCCGGGCCCTCCGCTCGAGCTGTGCGGGGAGAAGGCACCCACTGACCGCTGGCAGTACCTTTCCTCCTCCAACTCGATACGACTGTCGTGAGTCTTAGCGAATCGTTGCAGTTATTACTCGACCAACATAACTTGATATATCAGGGTAGCGTTACTTGCTCCGAAGACCGTCATTAACCTGTCAAATTCAATATTTTTAACCGTAATTAGAAATCCCACCGCGTCTCAAGTTATGTTCGTCAAACTTAGGTATATGTAGTTTCGGGTGCTTCACACAAGCACGTCACAGTGATTTGTAAATATATTAAGAAAGAAGACCTTCACAAAATATTGTAGGTACGTTTGTTCCTGTTGAGATTACCGGAAAAAATTATGTTTCGTTTTTCACAAAAAAGTAGTTCCGAGTGCTATTGTTAAATACTGGTAGGCATGCGCGCGATTTGAACCTCAAAACATAGTTAGGGAAACCTGCACTTGCTGGAGTTAGAAGACTGTTTTCGCTTGATCAGGTTTATAATAGCGGATAAGGCGGTGGGCGCGGTGGGGTGGCGCGCCGTGTGGACGGAGGTGACGGTGCCGGAGGGCGGCGGCGCGTGCCCCGAGCGCGCGCCGCACTGCGCCGGCGCCTGCCTGCCGCCCGCCGCGCCCTGCTCCGGCCTGCAGCACTGCGCGGTCATGCCCGACACCAAGCCCACACACTGTTAGTATGCACCGCTTCTATACATACAGACGCGGATGATCCGACGCGGACGGTCCGCCACGGACCGCTCCGTCGAGATTCTATGATCGGACGTCGATGAATACTCACAAAGAGTATTCGAATCTTAACAGTAGACGTTATTATCTTAATCTCGTACATATCTAATGACTTTCTCTTCTAGGTGTCTGACGAAAACTCCTCGTCTTCGTTATGTTTTAACTTAGATATACGACTAAGTCTAAATTGAATAAGCTAAAACTTTTCCAAATTTTTAATTGATTTTGAAGACACTGTATATTACGATTGGCACTTTACCGCACTTTGCATTTCCACTTGATAAATGTATCTACACCGTTGCATTTTGTCGTTGCATTATAGGGTTGTTACGAATTAATCAAGTCTATATAAATTATAACTATGATAATGTAGCTTGTTGAGAATACTTACGGAGTAAGCAGTACATGGCTACTGACTATTGTTTAATGTGCTTCTATGTTTGCTTAACACACTTACCTGTTGTGTTTAATATGGCGAAAGATATCGAGTAGAATGTCTCGAACAAACAACAATATTGAATTACACGATCTACGTATAATTCAATTAAAAAGGAATTACTCGGTTCACCTCGCTGAAACAAAAAGACACTGGACAGTGACCTCCTGTAAAATGAACTCATAAAATGTGATCCAATTTTTGTTCCCTAGAGCCGGACGTTAGTATGATGCGTATGTTCACCTGCGACTGTAAAAAACTATTAATTTCCATCAAAAATCGAATCACCCACTTTTCTATTCGAAGAAAACTCGACCAACTGGGATATTCTACTCGTAACTTTGGCACCCGGTACCCTCAACAAAATATAAATCAACACTATCTACGACTATGTTGCTACACGAAGCTTGTCGTACATTCGCTGCTTACTCCTGCTTTTATCTTCTAAATCGTTGTAAAATATTGTATTCTAAACACTGTAGCACTGTTAACTAATAACTCTAAACAAATACAATAATGTTATGTTCACTGTACTTTCTCAGTATACTGATGGTTCAATGCAATCTTTGTCTCTAAGGATGTTATACATATGTATTCTAGGGCTCTAGGTGTTTAGACACGTTCAAACGATAAATCATATAATTGTTGGTGAATTAGCAGAATATATTGAATATGTTGCAAAGATTACAGACTTTTTCATTTACATACCAAGGCTCCCCTTAGTATAATTTAAAACTAACTACTTAAACGTTCTTCACGTTAACTCATTCTTGCATCCATAACTTCTACTCCATTTAAATACTCTTTTATTATTTTACTTTCTTCAAATAATGTGATGACTCAGGAGAGTTGCATCTCTAATCTGTCCTAAGTCTAAATTTTTGTTATAATTATGTTTTTGATCGTTTGCGCGTTGATAATAAATTGTTGAAATTGATAAAGTAGTCACTCCAATGGGACAAAGCTTGCATTGAGTCATCGCACTATGGGGCCTGGGGTACCTCGACAACTGTTTCTAACAGAGCACTTTCTGGTGGAGTACTAACGTGAACTCATCTTTCTGACTACGTAGTCATAGTTGAAGCTCGGGTTATTATACGGTAGTACAAGCGTTGCGAATGAGCGTGCCACACGTGTGGGCACTGGTGCTCCAGCAGAGAGTGTAGGGCGGGCCCCTCTGACGGCGCTGTGCGCAGGCGGAGCGGCGCCGGCGCGGGTGGCGGCGCGCGCCGCTCTGCTCGCGCTGTCGCTAGTGCTCGCCGCCCCGCACTGACCGAGTGAGTCTCTACTACACCCGAGCCCTCTGCCGCCTCGCCGCTCCTTGCTCCCGACTCCTCTAATGTCCATCGTCATTGCCGCTTTGGATTAGAGGGAAAACAGACCGCCGCACAGTACCTACCTACCTATCTAACTATCCTCTCAATTTCGGTCGACAGCCTCTTGCGCTCGACAATTTTTTAATAAAAGACGGCATCTAAAATAATGAAAGCGACGCATTTAACAAAGCAAAAAAAAAAACTCAATGCTAAGTTGATTAAAAGAGTTCGATTTCCACTATGTCACGACTTCACAAGATACGAGATGCTGTATCTTAAAAACGTATGGCATAACATATCTGATAGAGATTGATGCCGTGGCGAATAAACTCCTGCTGTCTGTTTTTTTACTCTACTTCGCTAATTTATTATAAAAGGACGCTCTTCGCAGTATTTACCTGCCTAGGTGCAGAAACTGATATGAAACAATTTATTTGTAGACAGGTAGGTAATACCGCTTATTGAAATTTTTGTATCCTATTGTATTTTTGTTGCAGCCTTTGTGAACACTAATTTGGTAATTTTAGGCGATATTTTTGTAGTAATCCGAGTGTCTCTTCCGCTGCCATATGCTAAGCTTTGTCATGTGCTATGTCGATCCGGGATTAATTAATTGCCTGCTTACCCCATATGTTTCGTAACTAAACTTCAAGTTTATTATACGCTATTTATTACAAACCAGGCAGCAACACAACCATATAAGTATGCCAAGGATTCGTTTATATTATTATTCATTCAAGCCGCAAGCGTAGTATTTCCCGTATTGGAAGTCAGGGTTATTTAGTAGAAATATCAACACTGCCTAACGTTTCTTTTGATTATTGCTATATACATAGTTTCTAGCAAACAACAGCATAATGCTTTGCGGTTTTTCTGGGCAAAAAGAGAATTACTTAAAAGGCAATTAATTGTATCCAAGATCGCTTCACCACACATCACTCTCTGCTTCCCTATCTAACTTACTACTTTTATAATATTTTCTATAAAATCGTACAAGTCTGCATGTTGTAAAACTGTCTACCTAAACTAACAAGTAAAAAAATATGAAATAAACCTGAACTAAAAAATAAGCTTTACAATATTCATTGATACATCCATAGAAAAAAACTACGTTTCATAACTGAAGCTAAGATAATATACGAGCTGGAAGGGACACCAATGCGAAAACGGAAACTACATACTCAGTACATCGTCTGCCTAGCCTTTTCCCAACTATGTTGGGGTCGGCTTCCAGTCTAACCGGATGCAGCTGAATACCAGTATTTTACATGGAGCGACTGCCTATCTGACCTCCGCAACCTAGTTAGTACTGGGTAACACGATACCCCTTGGTAAGACTGGTTGTCAGACTTTTTGGGCCACTGACTACCTGTAACGACTGTCAAAGATCTACAAATGACAGCCGGGACCAACGGCTTAACGTGCTGTCCGAGACACGGAGGAACCCCGGTATGTAATGAGTGGTCGCCCATCCACAGACCAACCTAGGAAAGGGCGGCTTAACCTAAGATTGATCCGAACGGCAGTTATTATTTAGCCAAGAGCTCACTCACTTCATTCTGAACCGGACATAGAAATTTTTCGTCGGTTATTAAAAAAAATCAGCTGTTCCATACATTTTGACAGTGTAGGTATTGCACTTTTGTAGGAAACAGCAGATGATTTACTTTTTTGTTCAGAATGATGTACTGAGTATGTGGTTTCTGTTTTCGCGTCGGTGTCCCTTCCAGCCCGTATATGCTATCTTAATTTCTCAGAAATGTGCTTAAATAAGTAAGTACCTAATGAGCAGATATTTTAAGAATTACCTACTCACACAAAAACTTAATTAGTGTTTAGTTAAATTAATTATTGACAGACTGAAAAACAGCCATCTAGTACCTTGACAGGTCGTTCGAAGAAAACTAGCCAACATAAAAGAAACCGTTATCCGTGAATATTGTAAAGCTACCTGTAAAACTAGGAATTTATCTAAAAGGACCGAGAGGTCGACTCCACCCAGTCTCTATGTCGAAGGCAGATCGTATAACTTATTAGCCCTTAAAATAATCATAACCTCTCGTTTGTCTGCCCTAAAGGAAAGGCAGATGTATTACTTAAGAAGTATGTACAAGGACAATGTTATATGGACGAGCTTATGCCGTTTACCAGACCCGGGTCCACACTCGCGAGTTGGTGCTGAGAATTTTCTGGTCACAGCAAACGTTCTATCGGACGACGAACGAACAAGACTAAGCACGTAATTACATCGTTTGTTTGTGCGAGCCTGTGCAATATCAACCATCATCATCGTGTTTGTATG
>OZ059790.1:2711432-3023255 GCA_964057025.1 Standfussiana lucernea | reverse complement strand
TACACGCAAACCATCAAACATGCTGAAATAAAAGGAAAAGGTTTCAGGATATTATTCTAAGGGAACGAGGTCGACCGAGATAAGAGTCCAATGCCATTCATTTGTAATTTTGAATTTTGCAATAGGAAAGGAATCGAGCAAGGATTTAAAGATGAAATGATATACGAGATGTGTTCATGTAAAGTAAATGTAACGTCAAAAAGAGATGTGATGGTTAAGGTTTAGGAGTTTCGTCTCAATTTAAGACCTTAATATTGTAAGGTCTCTGGCGCACAACCGTTACAAGTTAAGAAGCATCACAGTTTAAAGGGTAACGAGTTGTAGCTCAGGGTGGCTCCCTGAGCCACAAATAACCACAACCCAATGACCATAACCTTTCTTAGTTTGAGAATACACCACAGCAAAAAAAGACAAAAGAACCGGATGTGTATCGGAGTGACAAATCCAATAGTCTTATACGGAGTGGAAGGGACACCGACGGTACAACGGTTACCAAGTATTCAGTACACCATTCTGAAATTTTTCGTCGGTTTTTTTTTTTAATATGCTCTTCCCTACATTTTGATGTTTGATTTTTTTTTAATAACGAACGATAAATTTCCATTTGGGTTCACTGGTTCAGAATGATGTACTGACGTGGTAACCGTTTTAACGTCGGTGTCCCTTCCAACTTGTATAGTATGAGGAGCAGGGTGTTAGTTCCACATCCTTTATTGAAAAGGAAGGATCTTCGCGAATAACTTCTTGCACGATGCAAGATTTTAGCTCGTATGTTGATGAGAGATGTCGCTACAGTGGGATCAGACAATCGAAAATAAATTCAGACGTATACTCCGACCGTTACATGGAGTTTAGAAAGCAGTCTAGAAGAAGGCGGTGTGGACATGTACAGTGTAGCATGTGTGTAGTGTGTGGGGTGCGGTGTACTGACCTGGTAAACTTGGCTTGGCGCGGGGATTGCCACGCATGGCGCTGAGCGTGCGGCGGCCACGCGCGACGCGGCGCGCACCACCACGGGCCCCAGCCGCGGGCGCCGGCGCCGCCGCCGCGCGCCGCGCCCATCGCCCGCCCGTCCCACATGACCCAGCCTGCTGACGTCGCACGGTCACAACCACGCACGCCACCCCACCCCGCACCACGACATACCCCAGAGGTTCCATACGATCCGCATTTAAGCGCCAACTCCACGGGCAAGACGGTGGCGGCGATAATCACATCGTGCTAACAAATTATAGCCGCGATATCATCGTGTGGATACCCCTTCACAGTTGAAACCCATTCACGCGCTCGTGGAGATCGCGCCGTAGGCTAAGCCGCACTGTGATAAAAAAAAATCGCGAAAAAGTGCTATTCTGTAACATGATATATATATATATATTTTTTTTGCCGCGTTTATTCTTATCGCAGTGCAGATTTAAGCTCACTGAGATGCTCTTCGAACGCGAAAGGCTTTCCGAGCTTCTTAAAACCAACTTTACAAATTCGTAGGGAACCTTCCAAAATATGACACGGAACAGGGTGGTTAAGTGGCGATAATAAAAAAACAACGACCGATTTCTGTTTCATGTACTTAATGCTTATTGAGTTTTGTTAAATGTAAGCTGAAATAAAAACCTAAGCACATTATAGACAAATACTTTTACTTGGCCTTTAAAAATAAATAAGCAGATCTAAATACTAACATGCACGAATTTTCGAGTTTACCGGCTTTCTAATTTGATTATATACATAATTTGCCTCTACAATGTGCTTTGGATTTAATTGTAATTACGTTCACTTCCAATACAGAAGTCGGTCCAAAAATATTAAAAAAAAATAAACAGGTACTCTAATCATTTCAACTATAAAACATTTCAAGAAAACTGTACTATACTTGAGTCCGTTTTAATAGAAACGATGCCGCACTAATATGATTCGTTTATGGTTGAAATAATACTTGAAATAAATTACTATCATGCTGCAAAGTATTTCGCTATTGCAATACAATGTAAGTATGTCAAAATACCAAATAGATATACATTACATTAAAATATATGTAAATATACCACTTACGAACGCTGTTTAAATGGCTTTATTTTTACACCCAATATCTTTAATTGAGTAAACTTTTAAACAACGTCCGCAAATCCATAACATATCAACATATATTGTGGCTTTCGAGATAAAAGTACCTGTGATGAGCTCACATAATCATTGTTAGTGCCAACGTCACAAGCATTGTTACGAAAAAGAACACTTTTACCATGGAACGCCACACAATACCAGCTCGACCAATACAATATCGTTATAAAAGTAATGAAACAATCAGGTACCTACTGAAGCTTTCTAAGTCGACGTTCATCCAACATGAATTTAATAAATGCATTCTAGGATACGAGTGGAGGGCGGCGAATGTCGCTCTTTACTTTGCCTACTCGACATTCAATACTTTTATAAAATAAATATTAAAAGAAAATCTATAAATTCTACGAATATAAACTAAGTGGAGACATCGTCTAAACATATCTAACATCGACACGACATCCACTAAACATCAACATAATAATTTGGAATAATATGAGCGCCCATCGGCGGTACCTGAATGCCTCCGGTTAGATCGTAGTAAAGCGAGTTGGGCCCGAGACCGAGCTCGTCGTCCTGAGTGAGGCATTTACCAAGCGGGTCAGTAAGTCTTCTCAACATATTCTCTACCTCGTTACAACAACGAGAAATATTACAACATTACTCGGGCGTTCCAAAGCTTCGGGAGCACGCTACGTTCCTCGCCTACGGGATGGGTGCGGGTGGCAAAGCTCGAGCGTGTTATCGGTTAGTGATAAGCGAAGCGAAGCTCTACATGGGGGTGACAAGCGCGGCGGAATGACGTTAAGCGGTGCAAATGTGAAATGGCAACTGAAAACAACAGGTACAGATGAGAGACGGGCGGGCATGTTAGTCGGAGTGGCCGCAGCCATATAGACCTGATGGTGAGATCGGCCGACGGCCACCCCGCGCCCACTAACACTTTTCCCGGCAATCAGTGACAAGTCGGAGGCCCCGCCCGCCCAGTGCAATCACCACCGTCAGGCCTACACACTACCGTCTTTACCGAGTCACTAACTCCGTTCGAGGATGGGATTAAACAAAAAATAAAATAAAACAGTAGATGATAAAAATTTGGCAAATCAAAATCGATAGAACAATAATGAGTACAGCGACTAGTGACTAGTAAATAAGAGTGATACATTAGTGAGTGTGTGTGGGACCCACCGGTTGCGGTCTGTTGGGAGGCTGGCGGACGGCGGACGGTTGCGGTGGCCCCGCGTAATCAAAATAGAACTCATCGTACCGGTAAAATGGCTCATTGTAGCCACCTCGGTAATCACCGTACCCGTAATAGTCGTAATCATAATCTATAAACACACAACACAGGCCTTTTAGAGGCTAAGCTAAACTAACTCTAACTTACAAGCTACCGATGTCGGCTGGCGGATAGCGAGCCTCACGACACTCGTACCGGGAAAAGATTAACATGCTGTTGTCATTTTACACGGGGTACAGTACAGGTATGGTATGGTACAGCACACGGGTTAAATCCAACACCTCTGCTCCTCCTTAGCGGTCTGAACCGACTGAAGCTCTTCACGTTATCGACACAAACAACATGCATCGTGAAATGTCTAACTGTTCATGTCCACTGTCTGATGAATAAAATTGTAAATGAAATTTTAACTTAGATAATGACTGTATGCTGGTTGTAACGACCCACCACCGGAACCTACCTAAGCGTCGTTAACGCGCTCAGGCGGCGGGCGTTGCCGACACCTGAGCACTCACTATGACTTCAGATTGTAGCATGCACTGTCTGTTAATATTGTTATTACACTTTAGATGGACCATGTGTGGGCTACACGATTATTTGATAGATCAAAACTTTTCCGAAACCATGCATCGACCTATTCCTAGCTGTCATTAATAACTAGCCTAGGTAGTAGCGTTAATGAAACATGTATTGAGGCCTTAACGATACACTATAGATAGAAAACTCCCAAAGTGGTAGTATAGTTGAAGGCTAGCAACACTGGCGGGAACTCCCGGTGTGAGTGTATAGTAGCGGCCATCTTGTTAGTAGGGGACAGTAGCGGATTGTGCGAGTGTGCGCGTGGAGACCACACTGTGTTCACATCTCTGTTCGTGTGAGGGAAGGTGGGAGCTAGGCGGAGGGAAGTGATCGATTGTTTGTATTTTGTTATAATACGTTCAATGATGCCGCGGTACAGTTGCATGGACAATGTGTCTAGTTCCCTTCACCTATCTCAGTGTGCTGTCACGTTGTACTGTATTGTGGTACACTGGAGGCTCGGTAGGTGTTCTTGAGTCATCATTTCACAAAAAATACTGTCTAACTTAAATTTGGTGCCAACAATTACACCTGTAAAACGGTTTATTTCCGGTTTTGAATTTAAAAAATAAGAAAACAAAAAATCTAAAAACTAATTGAACAATATTTTTCTACTCCAAAAACAGCTTTGCTTTGTCTCGCCGTAATTACAGCACCGAGCGTCCCCGTCCCGATCCGTGTAGTCGTGTGGCGTGTGGCGTGTAGTAGGTGTAGGTGTGTGGTGTGTGCGCGCGCGCATACTGACCGTAGTCGCCGCGAGCCTGCGGCGGGCGCGGCTGCGGCTGCGGCGTGCGCCCGCGCAGCACCGGCGAGCAGCTGCACCAATCGAATCTGACAGTTAACACCCGACGTTACATACATCGTGGACGTGCCTAGCCAGCCTCGGTAAACGCTCAAACTAGCCCTATACACTTGTACACACTTGGGGCGATGTCACCATTGAAACTGAACTCGGGTCAACACCTTTTAGATGTCTTAATCGAGTTCAGTGTCATTGGTCAAATCAGCTCATAATCGATTAGTATAATCGACGCCCAGACAACAACAGGAAACATATTCGGACTTCATAGCATCCAGTTTCATGTCACTGTCTTCGTTTGTGCATTGTCTGTCGCTTGTCTACAGGTCGGGTAGTTCATTTCACTAGTCCTGTGTTTTGGTTTGCACCGTAACCCACCAATCGGGTCACTGAGTGCGAACCTAACTGTGTGTACAAGCGCACTTTACCATCAACTTTAACGCCATTCAGTAGTTTATACAAGCTTCACATTGATTTTATTGGATTTGCAGTGGGCTGATATTTTGATGTGATCTAACAGTAAAAAAGGAACATTCGTCATCCGAACAATAAAAATATGGTTCCAATGCGAAATTACTTTTGTTGTTTGATATAGTTTTGATGAATGGATCTAAATGTTGATAGTAGGGCTTCGCATCATGCATTACTTTTTGTTGAGTATCCAACCATCATGTTTGATGGTTTACAGAGGCATAAGTGAGAGTTTAACTTTGCAAATTCAGCAATCAATGATTTCAATATTTAAGTAGGTTTGCGTAAACAGTTCAGTATCGTATTCGCAAAATGGGAAGTATTCGAGTAAATGCACGTCGGGGATAGTATGACAATATATGTGTTAAATAGAATAAAACGAGGAGCTGGCGAACAAAATCTGGTAAATCCCTTTCGGCCAACTGAATAGAAATTTTTTTCTATAGGGCAATTTTTTAAAAGTCCAGCAACTAATCTATGTGTTGAACAAGATCTTTAACATAGTACAACGGTTTTACGTGTGTCTTTTGTGGACAGTCAAGAATTACCCTGTTTAGAAATGACAGCTAAATTTTTACAAAAGCACAAGTTTGCTTGAGCAAAATGGATTACAGTAATCGGGCGTTGATATGACACATCGAGCCCGAAGGTGCTTTTCCTAAGGCAAGCACAACGGCAACGCCGCCCCATCGCAATGAACGAACGGGCGACAATATTGCCTCTACGGAAGCGTTTCTATAAACTTACATAGAATGGTCGGACATAGCGACTGGGTTGCGGTTGTAGTCGCCTTCGGGGGTGTACCTTGAGACAGAGACGAATCTATGAAGCTCAAACTTTTCTAACATTTTTGTTGCCCAGCTCCTCAGACAGCACAAAGGCTAACACCTACCCGCCACGGCCATGAATCATCTGCATCATGCGTCGTTCGCGCGCGCGCAATATCTCTTCCTTCTTCTTCTTGTCGGACGGCGGCTTGGCTAGCGACACTTCGAGTCGCGCGCCTCCCATTTCTTTGCCGTCTAGTTCTTGCATCGCCTGGAAGGTCGTGTGGGTTGTTTAGATACCGGTTGAGAAGCTACTTCGAGAGTCTGTAGTAGATGGTTTAATGCTCTATCCACATATTACTGGGATATGGCTATGTACAGTAGCCAAGGGAGGGAGTCTAAATGTCAGAGATATCAAAACACAAGAACATTAGTTAGAAAAAGTTTCTGAAAAATAATAGGAGCCATCCATCAACTACGAAAAATGAAGCAAAAGATTACATGCCTAATTATTTTAGAAAACAACATAATAAAAGTGAACTTCATTAACACACATCTGAAAAAAATACACATCAGTTTCTTACCTTTACTGCACAGTCCCGATCTTCAAAATGCACAAACGCGTAGTCCTTAATCTTCTTAACACGTTCCACAGTTCCGTAGCGCTCGAATTCTTCTTTCAGTGCATCTTCGGTTATTTCTTGTGTCAAGTTGCGCGCGTACAATACCTTCACCTAGGCGACGATAGTTTGTATTAGTACTGGGGATGGGGTAGAAATACAGGCACTTTTGCCTGAAAATTAAACTAACCAAATCATTATAAATTTCCGGACAGAAAACAAATTACACGCAGTACCATGGATGGTACAGCCCATAGTCTGACATGATCACAGCAGCTAGTGATGGTAGAGAAAAAAAAGAAGGCAGTGAACTTACTTTACTCATAGTTTGCTCGTCAGGTTCCTCTTGGGGGTCCGCCCAGTCCACTATTATATCACAGCCCCATACCTGCTCGAATTATAAATGAACATTACACTATTACTCTGTTCTGGTCATAACAACACATTGTATAACGTAAAGTGACATATCGGCATAAACATTTACCTTTATTCTACCTGTGCCCAGTCTACGTTTAGCTAGTGACGCCGCTTTGTGAGACTCGTATTCCAAAAAACAAAATCCTCTATTTTTCTTCTTGTCATCGGGCGAACTATATATTATAACTTCGACGAGCCCAGCTGCAATCATAAAATATGGTTAAGCATCGAGAAGCGGGGCGCAGGCACGCTAACGGTATGAACAAAGCTTCCCTCGAGCCCGACGCGCAAAAGTCAGTCATTCAACGCTACAGAATATGAAGCAAATCAAACAATATTCCAGGAGAACATATACGGTACTGAAGAATTCTATTCTAGAGAACAACAGCAAGGTTCTCCAGTCATGACCAGTGAGCATTCTCGAGGCAAGGCCAATCAAAAGGTATACGGTCGGCGGGGCCGCGGGCCACGGTGACGCGCGAGAGAGAGCTGCGGGCCCCGAGTGGGCCCCAGCGGCCCACCGGGCCAGACCCGGCGGGGCCAGGCCGGGCCGCACGCGTCACGGTGCCCCGCGGCGCGCTCAGTTAACAACCGAGTAGCACTTATTATGAATTCGACAAGGACTTACGTGCGTGCCTAGTAAACTCCTCAAACAAATCGTCCCGATCTCGATTCTTAGGGATATTCCCCACGAATAACCGGTGATTGTTAAAGGAAACTGTTACGCCAATCTTTTTCCCCTTTCGAATTTCATAATCATTCAGCTGCAAGAACAATTCGAGGGAGAATAGCCTGGGCCGGGGCCGGGTCGCTGACGCGCCCGCCCGGCGTGCGGCCGTATGACTGGAGATCGCGGGGGGGACGCGCGGGACGGGACGCGGGACGGAGCGGGACGGGACGGAGCGGGACGGGACGGGACAAGCGGGACGCAAGCGGGAGCCCGAGCCGGTCCACACCAAGCCCCACGCACTCAACCCGACAACTCTATAAACTCCTTAATTCATTCGAGTGACACTTTACCTGTTAATTTACCAAACTCTTCCAGTATCTCCTCTTTGCCTTTAGACTTGGGAATGTTGCCGACGAAAAGTCGCAGATTCGGTACGCTAATCTTAATTCTCAGAGTCTTCCCTGGTTTTATTTCGTGATTATCGAGCTGTGGGAAAAATAACAAGGGAACAATTTTGAAAAAGGGCGTCGTTTCGGACCCTCGGGGCCTTGGCCAGCCCGGCTAGCCAGGCTGGCGTCGTCGACGCGCGACGAGCGACGCGCGGGTGATGACGGTTAGAGCCAATCGTAATGAGTTAACTGAATTTGGATGATAAGCCGACAGTGTTGTACGGAGCAAAGAGGAGAGCCTGAGATATATTAAATTCTCAGTTGGAGAACTTTTCGAAGCCAATTCAAAGTTAACCCTGTAAGTGGACCGTTTGATGAAGTGAAAATAAAAGAAGCGAGTACGTGTGATGGTAACAAAAATAAAATAAAATTAAAGCAACTTAAAATTGAACGAGGTGCAACAGTAAAGAACGGGATGATATCTCAGGACAAGCGAGGCTAGATCAGTTTATAGGTGTTATGTTTGCACATTTACACAAATTCAGTGATTATACATATTAATTGGACGGCGGCTGTTTGCCACGAAGCGTTTCAACAGTTCATCAACATTATACTGTTACTGTAAACTAGCATTTACAAGAGGGAACAATTTAGTGCGAATGGGTGCAAATGGCCGCCGTGAGCGGGATATTAATGACATGCTTTTTAAATGATAGAAGAAGCTTAAATCTAAATCTCCCAAGTGTGACTGTGAATATATTCGACAGGCAAATGATTGGGACCTTGCAAAATTACTGGCTGATGAGGACTAGTAGTCTTGCAAGTGAGGCCGCGGTTTGGTCACTTCCTCTGCGCTCGGAGAAACCATCAGGAAGCTGCGGTGACAGTATCTAAGGTGGCTAGGTTACGAGGCACTACAACGCACGTGAGACGCAGAAGGAACGTGATGGTTTCGCCAGGAGGGGCCGCGCAGACGGAAGTGCCCAAACGCGCGGCAGCTAAGTGCTGTGATACTGTTAATCTTTCAAGGGAAATATACTTAAACATTTCGGCGAGTCACCTGGAAAGTAGACGTCAAATTAGAATAAATTTTGTTTCAAATTAATAACACCAATTTTAATCAATATAAAAATCATCCTTTGTAAAGCTTTAGAGTTTTGACACAATTTTGTGTTACCAATCGTGATAGCTGATAATGAACAATTGCACCATTGTTTTAGTTTTGCGATAACACAGTGTGCTGTAATGTTGGCTATTGGTACAGATGTGCTCGATAACATCCATGTATCGCACAAAGATAGGTGCCGCACTATCGGCGCAGGCCGCTGCTTATCACAATATTTGCAAATCGTCAAGGCTGCGGGGACGCCGCGCGCTGCCCGCAGATGGCACCAATCTTTGTAGCAAACGTTTGTTCAACAACTCTACCGCTTATTGTACACTAAAGTTCGAGGGAGTGGTAATTTTCATTCATCATTGATTGAGAAAACATTGATCGAGTGAAACAAAGGTTTTTTGTTCCAGCTATTTAGACAAGAGAGCAACATCGAAACAAAAATGAAATTGGATTTATGAAATCATAGAAATCAAAAATATACATAGAACATCACGTAACATGCATTAGCTACTCTAACATTTATGCGAATGACCTCTCCCCCGGACGACATCAAGTCTCCCGAGTATGGGAGTCGCCACAGTGCGGGCGCAGCGGGCAGCGGCCTCACCTCTTGCACGGCGCGCTGCGTGGCCTCGCGCGTCGTGAACGTCACGAAGGCGTAGCCGCGGTTGGTGCCGGTCATGGGGTCCATCATGAGGCGCAGGTCCCAGATGGTGCCGCAGCGCTCGAACAGCGGGATGAGCTCGTCCTCGTACATGTCCTTGGGGATCTTGCCGCAGAACACCTCGCAGCCGGCGCCCGGCGTGCCGCCCTCCCACCCGGGCGGCGGCCCGCCGTACTTCCGTTGACCTGCACACCACCACTTACCGGTTACATATGTACATCGAATACCCAGCCAACTAAGGCCGAATTGCACCAATGAAAGTAAACGTAATATAAATATGTATTCCAAATTAAACCCATCAAATGGAAGTCACCTAAATGAAACTACTGATGGTTTAGATTCAGACACGATTTTAAAGTCCAGGGTTGCCTACCGATTTAAAACAAGATTTCCAAATTGACCGAGACCCGGTTTCCACAATAGACGAGTGGAGCGGCGAGAAGACATGCAGAAATCTACAATCACATTGGTTGGAATCCACATCTTGTCTCTCCTACGATTGGCCGAATCTTGCACGTCTCCTGTCCGCTCCACTCGTCTCCACTTCGGCGGAAACCGGGCCTAACGTAACCGAGTCTTTAAACCATTTTGCGCGTGATTCATGTAATGCAACGTTACATTTGAGTCCTAAAAGCTAAGCACACTTGTTAGCGGTGTCAGTGCGTTTAAGCTTAGCGGCTTTATGAAAAAAGAAATAAGGGGAGAGAAAAAAACACTATTCATACTAATTGCGTCAGCCGATGCGATGTTTTGTATGGGAAGTCCAAAAGTCCTTTTTTCCAAAAGTTGGATGGTCTGAATCGTCACGTAACAAGTTTTGCACTAATTCTGTTACACCCTGTATATGTAGTTTAGAAAATACTCGTAAAATTACTAGAAGACAATTTTACTCAAATGACACTAATTATTTCGACATGTCTTCCAATAACAATTAAATAGGATCAATCGAATAACTGATTCTAATATCGATCTGATACGACTTGCAGAACAGATTCCAATTGTGTTTAATCAGATTTTTATGGGTTGAGTTTCAGGTTCTAGTGGGTGGAATTTAATTCCAGCTGTGGTCAAGTTGCGATATTGGTTTCTCATAATATGTTAAGGAAACATCCTCAGCATCCCACACTTCAAAATAAAACTGCTACTGCTGTATCATTATTACAAAGGAAATAAACAATAGCTCAAGATATTAATTTTTAAAATTACAAAAACGCACGGCTTTTAAGATCAGTCAAGCAATGTTTTATGTGAAACCAAAACAAGTTTAATTTGCGACTACATAGTAACATTTATAATACGACAACAGAAGGGTGGTCCTTACACAAAAGTAACTTGTTTAAAAACCCCCCCCATGTCTACGTAGCAACAGTGAAACTACAGCCCATCCTAAAATGGTTTATGTTTTTGGCTCATCGTTAATATGTTCCTTGTTTGAGGTACGGCACAACAGAAAGAAACAAACAAATATATTTATCCACAAATGAATGAAAGGACAAACTAATGAAGTACGCGGTGTCCTTCGCGCAGCATTGCACGCAAAACTTGAGAACTTTATTATTCGCATGTACAATGTACGTGTATGCGTATTGCATTGACAATTTAATATGTTATTGTTTTATTTTAAGAATATACAATGTATTTATAAGGTTAAGAAGATAAATGTGGAAAAACAAGTTTGGTGACATTTTTTTGTGAAACTATCCGATCTATCGATGAGCAATTTTGTGTAGATCGTAGATGATAAAAGGGGACTACAGCTGAGCTAAACTTTAGACCATCTTTGGTAGTCTCTATTAGATTACAAAGTATAATCGTATCACCAAGTATTACGCAACCGTTAGACTATTAGAATGTGTCCATAATTGACTAATTAAACTATTAACATCTATTTACAGATTCAACACAAGTTATCTCTAAACTAATATTGTCTATGGGTCAAAGGTCTTCTAGTCCCTTCCCTAACCGATACTGACCTGTGGTGACATCTAACGTGTACCCAGTCCGGGCCAGTATTTGTTTGATCTTCTCTTCGTCGGGGCCCTTCACCTGGACAGTGGCTGACAGCGCGGGCGCTCCTTGCACGCCCGCCCTGCTTTTCTGTCTGAAATACATCACATCACTGATCAATTCCTTTGCAATGATCACATGCACTCGAGGAAGATAGTCAATAACGAATGTCTTCACGGTCTAGTTCGAAATCGATGCTAAAAATACGCCACGAATACATAACGGCCGTCTTTTGAGAAGTCGGTTAGAAAACCAAACAACTTTAATTGTTGACCGATTTAAGTTTAGACAAAGTTCGCCAAATTCCACAAAGTTTTTTGCATAACTTCTACATTTGAATGAAGGGCGAGAAAACCTATTTAAGTCGTGGGGGACAAACTCCGTCGGGAGTTCACACTACGACCGATACGAATCCGCGAAAAAGGCGCGAAATCTTTGATATCCGGATACGGATTTTTCTCGATGGTGAATTTAACTCAGCGACCAAACTTTCTCAAGACTTGCGTTCTAATTAAAACTATTATTTTCTTTTAGCAAACCATCCTACGAATCGTATCCCAGGGGCGTCATCTTTGTCAGCCCCGTTGCAGACGATGTACGAGACTAAAACTACTTCTGATAAAAACTCAAATTAGGGTCTAATTATAGTCATTAAAATTGGAAACCAAAAGTTACACAGCCATTCCTTAATAAAGGGCCACTAAGGATAATTCCAATTAGCATTTTATTAAATCTCGCAAACAGGTTCTGCATCACGACTGCACAGGGGCTAATGACCATCCGTAATCTAATCTTGCGACGGGCGGCGCAAATAAACACGAGGACACAAGCAAAATGATCCGTCAGGCAGTCACGGAGCGAGCATTCCTGCGACAAGCACTGTGTCACGTATCAATTAACGACTTACTTTCTCGCTTCATCGACCGTTTGATCTTAAACTCCAAGGGAACTAGCGCAGGGGAACATTGAACCTACTCTCCCTGACTATAGAAGAGAATTAAAAACAAACAAACGACCTCCATGTGATCGAACTAAATATCGCGATTTGAAAGCGCTTACCAAGATTCTCAACGCATCTTTCTACTCGGTAGAAATCAAAGTTTCACAATAGCCCGTGCGCCACCTATGTATCTACTCGCGGCATAGCTAACAATTATACTTATTAACGGAACAGCTTGAATGCTGGCCGGCACCGGCTGGCCGCATTGGTAGCCTCGGAGGCACGATTATGCTACTTAGACATAGGAGTGCTAAACTTTGCGGAACATGCCAACTCTGCCTAGTGTCATTATGAGGGCATTTCAGACGCGGCAATCAGTTTTATTGCATTTTAATGGTCGGTGGTCGGTATCGAAGTGACCTCTTCTCGAAAAGGTCGACAGTTCGACACGAGATATTTAATTCGGCAGACTGTGTAGGAACAATGATTTTGATTGGTTCGAAACTCCCTAACCGGTGATTGGCTTTGTCAAGGCTTGATGCTGTGCAAAAAAGGTATTTTTAAATTGTGCGTCGATTTTCACATTGCCATTCCGAGACAAGGTCGTGCAGTACATAAAACAGCATCATTTCCTAGTTACTCAGGCAGAGGGCCGCGCAATTTAAATTCAACCGTTGTCCGCAACGCGGCATATAATATGTCAAATCAATTTTTCAAGATTGTGACCCAGATATAGCGGTCAGTTTGGCAATCATCCAATATTTTGATCCGTGTTGCCAAGCGAAATAATACAACGTGGGTACTCACCTATAGGTCTTCATGACTCCACATAAATAAGCACTTTTATTAGATACATGCTCGAGATTTGAATCTAAAAATTGTCCAAGAACACTTAAAGCACCGTCGGATGGAAATTCTTTTAAGGCATCTAACGCACGTTCATCCAGTTCGGCGTGCGCTAGCTTTCCAGTCTTATAAATGTCGTCGAGCTTGGCTGCTACCTGGAAACGACATAATATTCACCATTAAACACAATTTCTACCGATATAGAAATTACAGACTTGTACGTGTTTCTCACGGAGGCTATTGGAGTGTGGGTAGGCTCATTGTCTATTCCATTTTAAGTTTAGTTGTAGCTATTCGCGGTACCAATAAAGGCAGATCGTGCTACCGCTGGAATCCACGATTGTGCATCTTTTTGGGTTTAAAGACCTCGACAATCCATAACCAGTAGAAACATAATAGTGGTAGCCCTTGGCAGTATTGTGGCCTATTTTTAGGGGCGGTTCACAAGAGGCGGGAGAACATAACTTACGAATTTGCGTACGTGTTCGTTTTGTTAGACATCAGTGTCGAGCCCATATAAAGGAATTTAAAGCTTAATAATGTAATTGTTGATTAGGTAGGTATTATTCAAGATAACTGCAATATGTTATATCATAATAGATTTCATATCACTTGACAATCCCTTACGATGATATAGAAATTCACTGACCATCGCAATTCACGCAAGTAAATAGTTATTTTAATGTTAAGATAAGGGGTGCCAAAGCGTCACTATGTCGGTAGATATACAAGGCTATCTACCATATCCAAGCACCGAAGTGGTTTCTTCGAAATAAAAAGATATTTTTTAAACTTAAAAGTGCAAAGGACAGTGACGAGGAAAATTACTCAGTGCCGCCCCCCGCGCCCTCGTCGGCCCTCCCGATGCATACCAGTGTGCACTGGCCTCATGCGTATAAGGATTTCCGAATGATAAATTTGTCAACAAGTACGTAGGTATACCTACCTATCTGTATGACTGTGGGTAGGCAGTCAGTTGGCTAACCTTATTGGAATCCAGTATGAATACCTACCGCGGTACCGCCTATCGGAATACGTAAGGTCGCAATGAAGCCTTGGTGAAAATTGCACTTACACCAGACAATTATGCTTTCAAACTATGTTAGAACATATTATGAAATGGCATTAAGTTCTTTCAAACTATGTTAGAACATATTATGAAATGGCATTAAGTTAGCAATGATGCCACTTAATAAAATTATTTTCCAAACAAGTGCAAAAGGGCTTGGGCTGCACAATACAAACTATAGAAGAATGGGGGGTTTCCATACATGTAACATAAAAATGAGCAAAGGCACAGGAATAACTATAATACAGATATGTATTATATTAGCCTTCTGGTTGACAACAATTTTAAAAACATGTAAGCCTGTATACATGCATAACAGGTGCCCAGATATTAAATGGCAAAGGTCAACATTATCACAGACACAGAGAGAAAGTGCAAAATAAGTGCTACCAACATAATAACTTTTCTTTCAAGCATTTAACTTTTCAGGTGTGACAACATAAAGACTGGAATCCCAATAAGAGTTTCTAAGAACTAATCTATGATAACTTGATAAGATTTGTAAATCAGTACTTAATGGGCACTAAACCTGTTTTATTACCTACAGATTGGTTTGAACCAACTTTTATTACAACTATTGACTACATCAGGTATCTGAGGAAAATTAACTTTGCTTTTGATAGATACATTTTCTCTATAAATATACCTTTTGAAAATAATAGTGCATAAACAAGGGGGTAATTAGTACAGAATAATTACTGAATGGTCTCAGAATTAGGGTTTCTTTTCATCCTACAACAAATTTGTATGTTACAACCATACCAGCCCTATTAAAATACCTAGTTACTCACTTGTATTTTATTATATGAGTCATTTACATTAAAAAAAAAACCAAGCTATTAGCAACATGTACATAAAATCTAATTATCAACCAGGTATTGTTTTACAACAAGATTCTAACAAGAACATTGTACTATTTGTTTGTATTAGAATAATATGTCCTCTACTAGACTCCAATAAGATTTAATTTTAATTTATTTAAACATTGAAATTGGCCTCTATGACAACTACATACAGTATAATATGGCTTTTCTTAAGGCTGAAGCAGTTTTCAATTTTAATATTTGAAAAACTAAGGAACTTCATTGAGACGGGTACTGCCTTGTGAGACTAATTATTACTACCAGTACCTAGTACTTGTATAAATCTAGACTATTTACCTGAACTAATTAATTAAAATAGCAATAAATAACACTATTGTAACTATAGACATTTAAGCAATTTGTCAAAGTTGGGTAAATCGTAGTTTCATTTCGACAACTTATTTTTTACAAAAAAAAAATCTTGCTCGCTGTAACTGTTTTTCAATCAGCCTAAATGTGCAGGCCAACTACTGATTTAGCTAAGAATTTTAGCTACTGTTGAAATCAAATGCTTACCTTAGGATCCAAGCCGTAGTCAATGAGTTTGCGATAATCCGGTGTTCGGCCAACATCGGAGTCCTTCCCAGGTACCTCTTCAATGGGTATTTCTCCATTGCCCTCCGCCATTCTGCACATTCATCATCATGTTACACACACTACACTCAACTGCTGAATCTTTGGGTCTTTAGACAAAAGTTTAGAGAAAACTTTATTACTTATTACAAGACTTTGTGCACTAGAAATTGGGATCTCTTGTAGCTTGTCTACAATGATGTCACCCAGCAGCGATTCAAGATAGCCACGCGTGTGAGCAATGACAAAAAATATTTTTTGGATAACAACATATTTTCTATTTACATAATATTGTGGAAAAGAATAATATTTACCTTTATTTTGTAATTTTTGTAATTTTGGAAGAAAATGATAACTCTCTAATCGTCCGAAAAACAAAAAAACAAATGATGTTCAAACATATGAAACTGTGAAACAATGGGATTGTGCACTCCTCATTCCATCCGGGTGAAGGTGAAATTTCAAAAAGCGAATGCGCGTGTCATTGCATTCTTCTAGTGAAGTGACACAATTTTTTGCCTAAAAAACGAAAATCGGAATTATGTCAAAAAATCTAACAACACCACTAATATAAAGGAGATGCGAATTCCGGCGGTCAATGACCGAAATAACACAGCAAACTGTGACAGCTCTGTAAAAACCGCTTCACATATCACTTTTAACGAATAACCACTTTAAAACACATTTACAATCCTCTTGGAGCTGAATATAAACACTAGAAACTTTCCGCGCAAGAAACTTTGGTGAATGCAAAACTGCAATAAGTTGAGAGTGCAACTGCATTGCACCCGATAAGAACCGGCCGGCGGCGCGCGCCTCAATTTCCAAAAAGAATCCAGTTGGAATCACCACAAAGGATGCCAGAAGATAAAAAACACTTTAGCACACAATCACTGAACGACAAAATCAATCAAAAACACTGTACACGAAAATAATTACCTATTAATTTTGCTAGTTGGTGGCCGAGACAGATATGGCGGCGCGACGTCAACGTGACCGCCAGTACGGGGTTCTCATAACGACGCGCGGGACATGCAACGAGGAGTGCATTCAAAGTTTAAAAAGGCACTTAATTTCTTTGTTAACTTTTAACTACCTCTCTGTTTTAAAACTAATTGTGAACGCATCGAAATATTAAGTATTTTATTGCACAGAGAGTTTTTGCAATGGTTGCGATTGCGAATAATTTTGAATGTGAAAGAGCGCGGCGCGTCGCGCAAGGCTGCCGGCCGCGAGGTGAGACAGGCTAGCGGCAAGACGGCGACGAGCGAGAAGCCGAGAATGAAGGGGGGGAGGGTGTTGCAACCGCCGGTGCAGGCGTGCAGCAGCGACGCCGCACCGAGCTCGCCTGCATACTTGCATACATACGCACACTTGCAAACCCTTTGACCTTCGTTACTCGCAATCGATTCACTGCCAGTTTCGCCTTTGTTGTTACAATTAGTTGAGTACTTTGGTTTTGTCTCCATGCGTTATCCAATTCTTAAATAAATAGTTCTATTATTTAAATATCTTAATCTTATGACAACATACTATTAATTATTTTCATCCTTTTATTTCAATGGGCTTCCAATTAGAATCTTACAATAATTGAAACAATTTAAGACAATTCATCATTATTGGATTATAAACAAAAGCATCTTAATGATACTTATTAGACGACTAACATACATCCAAACTGAACTGGTTAAATCAATAATTTTATTAAGATTTCAAATGTCCAAGTTATCAAACACTACAGCTAGAATAAAAATATTGCAACATCGCTTTTCGCCCATTATAAAAAAAAATCACACGGTTACTAATCGACGTTGTCCAATAGTAGAACAAGGTTCATTACTCTTTGATATGGAAACGAAGGGATAAAAGAGTTAATCGCAATAACCCCTCGCCTTTAGTTCGCTTACACCTGCTGATCATCGAAGCCGTATGTATTCGCGACACATACACATATTTAAAACTGGCCTTCGTACTTCACTTGTATGTGTAAGTAAGAAACTCGGATCTGTATCCGTCGCATTATGTGGGTAGGTAGGTAGGGCAGCTACTGCGGGTGCCTCGTTTTGAACGGACAAGGTTCCAATATGGCCCTTTTGCTACTAATATGAACCTTAAGAACAGGCAACATGAAGTCGAAAATTGGTCATACACTCGATGCAGACTCTTCCTTTCTTTACAAAGAAAGAACTCTGGTGTAGTGTGTCTTGTAGCACCACGACAGACACACTTCCTTTCTCACATTTTCTTAATATCAATAGCGTTAAAAGTATAGCAGCAAAACGAACTCTTACCGAGTTTCCGGCGTTGGCTAAAGTCTTGAGAAAAGATTTCGCTGACATGATAACTTTAAATAATATCCCGTGGAAAGAATATTCATAAGACAGTCAAGTACTCCTTAAGAACCGATACTTAATTTATTTCAGGATAAACCGATAAACATGATTAGAGAACATCACTATTTTCAAAATTTGACAAATAAATTAGGAATTTGCTGTCATTTTATCTTTTTCTGGTAAATTATTTTGATTTTACCGAATAAAAAGTCAGCCAGTTCTTACAAAATCATTCAGTCATCATAAATAAAACTTTTTGGGCGCATGTAAGAGGATTGAACTTTTGTAAACTAAATGTTTTATTTGATTTTTATTGATGGGAATGTAATGAATACTCAAGTCATTTAATGTTATTATTACTCACCAATTCTCGGGACCTTAGAAATAGCTCGAACCATCCGTCACGGACACTCACATCTATAAATAACCATTTTGCAAACACATAGCACAGCAAGCTCGCTCCGCTTGCCGCGCCGCGTACTACATTTCGCGATAAGGTACCTACTTGTGCGTATTTTAAATACGTCAAAAGTTCATCGACCCCCGCGCGGTTTCGCATCGTACGTTGCTGAATTTATTGTGTCTGTAGATTTGTGGGTCACTGTACTAGCTGACGTCAAATTGGGGGCCCAGACGACGATGACGTCACCTTATCAAATTAAACTAGCCGGTGATTCTAGTTCTATTTTATAATAACGTGTTCACAAAACGAGTACTATGAATTATAATAGCCGCCCTAATCTGACCTGACTCAGTTTGAATAATAGTGTAAGTAATCGTGTCTATCATGTGTGCCGAGGTCATTGCTATTTGTTTATTTTTTTGTTAATTCAAGGGCGTCTTCGCGGCCGGCACAAGTAATCATCGACGCGTCGCGCGTCGCAAATATTTTTATTATGTTTTTGTATTTGTTGCATCTATGTATGTAGGTGTCTACCTACTATGTACCTATTAAATTCTACTTATCTGTATTTCTAATGTCGAAAGATTTTATTGTGCACTAGTTGCGAATTGCAATTAAATCGTGGAAGATTCTTGCCTATTGTCGCGGAGGTTTTCGACCTTTGCAAAGTGCGCGGCGCGTCGCATATTCAATAGACCACAAATTGTTTTTTTTTTCTTACTATAGACACGTCTGGGCCTTGGTGTCGCAGATGTGCCTATTATAAAATGTTGTGTGGAAGCGAGTAGCGCGGTATTTGAAATTCGCAACGCGTGTTTTGTGTTGCGTTTTTAAATAATGTTAATGAAGCTATCCATAGTAGGTTGTTCACATAAGATTATTGTATCAAACATACCAATTTAATTTCATTAATATATCAGACACGCGCTTGGTGTCCTATAATCTTGATTTTGCTTCAGTGCAGCATCACTGCAGCTATAGCACGCAGCCAAGTTCACGTTGCTGCCATTGATTTCATGATAGGTAGTTACGTAATTCGAACACAGTATCACGCACACAAATGCACTATCGTGAAGTAATATTAAGCTCCCCATTTCTAATTTTCTAACGTGTACTAGGCATGTGCGTCGAAGACCGGCCTCTTGAAAATGTAGATCATTAACTGGGAGCGATCGTTTTAGCGCGTTGCCAATTAAACGTAATGATGACGTATGTTAACAAACAAGCCATGTTACATTTCCTTGTAGGTATTCGTTGAAAACGGTAGAGTTCTGCATAAATTCTCAATAAATTCTTCAGTAAAATTGCATCAGTGCAATTTTAATTAGGTCTTTGAATTATTTGGACTGCCTAACTTCCGCCATTATACTTTATTTTCAAAATAGCGGCCACGCATAAAACCTACTGTATCAATCAATAGCTGGCATCAATACAAACAAGTTTTGTATGAGACCAAATCTTCTAGTGTCACCTTTCCGAGAAATAAGCCATCAAAGTTACAATCTTTGCCATAAGCAGAACTTTGAATGCTTATATTTCGGAAATGTTACGCTTTGGAAGATTTTGTCTCATAAAATACTTGTTTGTATTGATGCTAGCTATTAATTGATACAGGTTTTATGTGTGGCTAATAAAATCAAAGTTGTAGGTACTGATTGTGCCATTTGTGAATAGATTCTAAGTTGGATAGCATAAATCTCGAAAACGTGACGCTTTAGAAGATTTGTCTAATACAAAACTCGTTTGTATTGATGTGAGCTATTGATTGACGCAGGTTTTATGCGTGGCCGCTATTTTGAAAATAAAGTAAAATGGCGGAAGTTGGGCAGGCCACGCCTCATACAAAAATCTTCCAACCCCTTTGGGTATGAGATAAGTAATTATTTAGGTAAATTTTATCGACGATGTCGTCTAAAATTCTGATGGTAAACTAAAACCTGATAGTAAGTATCAGGTTTTCTATCCAAGACTAGATAGACCTACATAACTAGATAGGGATAGGCACGACTTAATAAATTAAATTTTTCATGATAATTTAAATCTATTCAGTAGGCTAAACAATTAACTTTATACTAGGTTTTTGCCAAAGAGCAGAAAAGATGCGAGAATTCAGCACTACAATTAGGTACTACAAGTACGTAACATGGTTACAAATTCAAGCTAAGAATGAATGAAAATCAAATTGGCGTAAGATGCTAGAATAACATCTTATAACAGGAAGTTGTCAGCATCCTGCTATTGCTTAATAGACTCCTTCCATTACGACCAACTTAATCACCGGTAAAACACAATGTTTTATTAATTCATAGAAGTAGTTAGACATTTCTTAGTAATGTCCAATCAAATAGAAATAGGTAGGTAAGTATTCGCTGTGTGGCTATATTTCTTATCGTTCGTCGATAGTTCAATTATCGATTCTTGGGAATATCTAGGGACTTCTTGAGTAAAATGCGCTTCAAATAAGAATTCAATAAAGCAAAACTAAAAATTTTCAAGTGACAGTTGACAAATAGAGGTAATTGACGTTCCTATTCTTATTTGAATCGCATTTTCATGTCCCAGATAATTTTTTGCTGTTAATGTAGTTAAATTTGCCGGATAAATCCTGAAAAATGTTAGTTTTGTTTTATTGCAGGTAGGCACGATCAAACTAGATAAATTCCAATTACCCAGCATGCGGCTTAAAACGACTTACGTGCAAGGAGTCGTACGATTTTCTGCAGAAAACTTTGCAAAAATGGTAACTTTGATTCACTTCATCCTATAAGAACTTGGAATATTTTAAGATTTTCAAAGCTCTACTTACGAATTAACATGCCAGTAGCCACCACAGAACTTTACAACAGTTGAACAGGACTCAACGGTCTCCAACTTTTAATTTTTCCAAGACAAACTTTATTAAGCCTGAAATGAGGCTCATTGACAAGCGGACCGAGAAATGAGAAAATCTAAATATCAGCATCAACAAGTGCTGAATTGTGGCGTAATTTGTGAATGCTTTAACGAAACGAGCATTCACACGTGGTACGTGCAGATTTATGTATGTAAAAGATACGTATTTACGTATCTCTATTTTCATCTGGATCTGGAAGTAAATGTTAGTTTACCACGCAAAAAGGCTGCTTTTTGCGCCATGTTTACCTAGCAATAAATTGGAAATAAAATAAATTATTATGTCAAATCAACAAATGTAAAGATTACTGGCACGTTAATTAATGAAAATTCCCACAGCTTACACCAAAAAACCTATATTATACTTTGCTAACATAGCTGATTACCTGGCCCATTGCCTCCGCCGATATTTGCCAGTGGATATTATACATGAAGCCAAATGGAGGAAAACCTAAGCTGTCGTTAAATCAAGAGATTTAGCAACAGCTTAGTCCACATTAAAACTTGTGCAAACTGTCACCAAACTTCGTTCACAAGCTATCCAGGCAGAGACAGTGGTTAGTTTACAAAACACGACAGTGGCGCCACTCTCACAAGATACCTTCGTCTTCCCCTTCAAGTTATTCCACATGCATAAGAAAATGAAACCAAAAGTGCACAATAAAACTAACATTTCAGAGGGATAATGTCAAATGCATATCGATTAATGAACTTAAATTCACCCACCTTTGAGACCTCAGAGACACCTCAGCACCAGTTGTAGAAGAAAGATGTATACTGTCCTTCACAAGAAATTGCACTACCGTTTCACTTGTTAATTATACACAACGCTTAATTTTACGAAATAACAAAAAAATATACAGACTGTTATGAACTTAATTTAATTAACACTTAAAAACTTAATTCTAACTTGGATCCACCTCCGTTGGTCACTCTCATTTGGCAATCTACTTGAAAATAAAATTGTGAATACGAAAGTGTTATTGCACCAAACAAAAATTTACAATTCAACATTGGAATTGGATCGTCCCATAGGCCTGACCCTATTTAACCTCAACAATTGGGGTTTCTTAGCGGAAAATAAAAGAACAAGAATCGTCCCTGCTTGTAAAAGATTACTCTCACCTATCACAATTTCTCCCCATTGTTCGGACATCCATTAATTTTTTTATTTCTTTATGCCGCCGTGGCAACGGGTTTGTCTGCTCTTCGAACAAAAGCAGAATGGATGAAAAGACGGCACGGTTAAATTATACAATTCATAAGACGGGTCCGGACGGATGTATGGAAAGTTCGAAAGGAACCTATCCAGACAGGAGGGTGAAAGGTCTAAATTCATTGTGACATCTGACCTCTCCTATCTGTCTATTATGTATCTAGGCTATTATGTGCATAGGGGCTACCTATCTTTTGATTATTTGCAGGCCCTTAATCCTTTTCAGCAAAACGAAATGTATGAGAAACTTTCTCACAAGATGAAAGGGATTCTTTTGAGTGATTCCTGTTATGACTTACATTTTAGGGTGCGAACCTGTTGATAAACTAATAAAAAAATCGTGCTATTGCCCTTAGATACAAGTTCAATCACATGCAACTTTTATGTTCGTTTTTAAATTGCTTGTATAGTTTTTAAAATTTCTGATAGCCTGCAGGCAATTGACAGCACATTCTACAAGAATGTCCCGTCCCTAAGTGCCTAAACACGTAAACAATACACAAACCTAATCTCATTAAATAATTTCAAGTGTCACCACTTGTGTTAGAAAGCCATTCATCAATTTCTGCAATGCTCGATACCGACCGCAACGAAGCTCCCATGAAAGCTAGTCTTAGAAATAAAAGCTAATAAGTCCAAACACACGTTTGAAAGGCCTATTCAGTTCTATAAGCGTAGTACCACCCTACCATTAAGAAAAATCCAGTTGGGCCGCAACTTAGCATGGGAATGTTCAGGGGGTCAACGCCATTCGTTTCGCGTACTTGTCGTGGGTAAGCAGTGCGTATTATTATTTCGATAGATGTTTTTATTTTAGGGTCTGAGATCCGGTCTGAGCGCCCCCTCGCCGCCTTGCGGCCGGCTGACGTTGTCGGCCGTCTCGGCTCATGCTCCATTCGATACATCATCTTGGGATGTACACGATCATTTCATTAAAAAAGTTGTTGCAATTTAAAATGTACTATCCTGTATTATTTATAAGGTAGATAGACGAAGGATAGCCAAAAAAAACACGTAATATTCAATACTGGCAAAATACTGAATGTCGAGATAGTTGGGTAATGTTTGTGGAACATATTTTCAGTGCATTTGAAGTTATCAGCGATTGGTCACCAGCAAACAACTTTTAGTACATAAAAGATATGCTAAGTATAAAAATAAAATTATAAATCTAGGCTACTGAGATACGAGAAGAGTAAAGACCGATAGTGCGGCGTGAAATAAGGTGCCTTTTAATACTGTTTATTATATTTCAAGATCACACAGTAGATGTACTAGGACATTATTCAAAGTTATAAAAAATGTAATAGTTCCCAAATGAAATATGGCCGAAAGTGCAACACACCTCGACGCGACCGGTTCTCTCAATCAATCTCAACCATTGAAATCGCGAAAGCTATGGCCGGTGCGAATTTCACACCAGTCTTGTCTAGACTCTAATAATGTCGCAATAAGCAGCCTAGGTCTGCTCATTGCCTAGAACTGTGAGAATAAATAACGGGTTGAGAGTTTAAGACGCATGATTGAATTCACTCGTTTTGTTATAATCTAGTTTGCAGTACCTAAGTAACGTTCGATATCGAGTATTTATTTCTTTGTATTTTGTTATAAAACCGTGTGTCATGCTTGTATTTCTTGGAAGATTTAGTTATGTTTTTTTTGTCATTTATTCTACTTGTTTGGTATGGTTTTACCTAGAAGGTAGGACTGTTTTTTCACACATTTCAGATCAGACATCTCTTATTATTTAATTTGCAACTTTTCCCTTTATGTCATGGCATTACACGGTCTCCGTCGGCGTCGTCGGTAACTAACTGTGTCCGTAACTGTTGCTAAGTAAGTTCAACTCAATAAACTTTCTGTACAACAGATTGTATTAGAAAGAACGGGATTATATCATTATGATGACCATAAAAAACAAACGACCCAATAAAAATGTTTATTTCATCGAAACAGTGAACAAATATAATCAATTTTAATACGCCAATCAATTGCTTTCGAAGACCTATAATCACGGCATCACGTGCTAATTGCCCAATTGACTGAACCGATTTTGGACACTATCCCTGTGTGCAAAGGAAACATAATAGAACACAGTGTTCCTAAAAACTACTGCAGTATTACTAGAAGCTGTTACAGCCGTTTGATGGGCAATGATGGTGTATGGCATGTCATCTAGCTTTTCTACCGTTGAGATCTATATAAATATGATGTGCAAGTAATTAAAAGGCTCGGCTATGTATGAATCGTTACGCTATTTACCCATACCGGGCGAACTAAACTCCAAGCCGGTAATGTCGGTACCGCTTGTCGTAGTTACATGCTGCAATTACATAATGAGGTAAAAATTATAAGTATAGATCTTCTGTCTGCATGTTAAAAGATATGAGGCATCGTGCGTGATGGATGGGAAACTGAGAAAACATCAGCAATCATCCCACTACCTGTCACTGAACCTTTGGCCCATTTTAATGGATAGTCATTTGTGGACGGTGAAGAGTACCAATAACCATGATCTAGAAATAAATGGAATTATTGGTCCAATATGCTGTCTTTCAAGAGACTCTCAAACATTTTTTGATCAAAGAACTTGGAAAGAAAGTACAAAATCCAGAAGAAACGAAGCATAAAAAATGCCTACATAGGCGCACTTGTAAAACGTCGAGTGGTTGGTCGTTTCCTATGGAGAAAAACCGGCAAAAAAATCTCCATGGTTCCTCTTTTAAAATGATTTGGTTTTACAATGTTCAGTTCAGCGTTAGTGGATAGACACTCATGCGTCATACAAACATGTAAATAATGATATTGTAGAAACTAGTAACTAGTTGCAAACATTACGAAGGAATGCATAGCATGCGCGATCGATTTTCGACCTAGTTGGAATTGCGCATTAAGTACATTGGCATGTTTTATGTATCCGCGGAATTACCTGGAAATTTAATGAGCCAGCTGTCAAGTCATTTGACCCTTAATTTGGTCCTTACACGAGTAATTTTGAGAGGAAGCATTTGCAATACACGGACGAAAATTATTTTGTGATGCATCAACCCATGCTCTAAAGACCGTTCATTATTGAATGAAAGCGGTAGGTCCAGCTGTGGACGTTTAGTGATTTGATTATGATTGAGGAATAAAAGAAATTGGGGGGTAATTACTCGGTAATGTGGTGGTGATACCAATCAAAAATACAGGGCGAACGATTGTTTGAGAAATTGCTACTTTTGCATGATGCACTTTGTCATCATTTGAATTTTTCGCATTGAAGCCTCCAGCTTGGAAGTGGTTGATACCTACCTAAATTCTGTATCAAATGATCCTTTAAAACTAAAAACGATTATAATTCTTACTTCTCCGTCAGTTGCTAGCGTTGCAGCCGTTTATTCGATTAGTACGAAATTGTATGTAGGTGAATAATCAATCTATGAGTAGTTAATCACACGAGCATGACTATATTAGTGTTATCGTTTGTACTCATTTGACGACCTTATTTGATACAATTATCAAAATCTTTATTTAGTTTAATTTGCATTAGTAACGTTAGAAAAAAAAATCTGAAAGTTTCTTGCCCATTCTTCTCCATAGAGATTTACGCTTTGGAATGGGCAACTGCAGTACTTTCACAGTAAGTTATTATGTCTTGTGACTGGGACTGTAGCTTCATTTTTTATTGCTGTCTTTGTTTCGAAAATTCAAAAGTGCCTGTAATTGGCCTACTTGAAATAAATGCTTTGATTTTGATTTTCTGGCTCTGAAATCTGAAATATTTGTATGCTGTTAAACATAGTGCTAAAAACACGCGTCATAGTAACAGAACACTACCTAATTGATAATTTACAGTTAGTTTCTAGCGCCACGTCGAACAGTGGGACAAGTTGATTAGATCAATAAAGTCTTCCTGCAGACGGGCTGTTGTCTACAAAATAGAAGCCTTAAAAGTGTGTGCCTACCGTCGCAACACATGCGCTAATGCATGTGGGACGCCGCCATCTGTCTGTGACTTTGCATGCACCATGACTGTATTAAAACTTCATAAATGACGTGAAAAATCCATAATTTTATAATGAATTTCTGAAAAAAAAATAGCGATTTATTGATGGCCAGCCTGGAACTTTCAGTTAGTGTGTGGTTGGGTGTGCGAAATACGTGCGATGCTTTTTGTTAAATATTTTAATTATGTAGCTAATTAAATTCACTGTTTCGGTAATTATTGATCTTGTAATTAACCTTGATATTTTATTTGAGTCCCTCTGCTTCTTCCTAGCGTGTCGAAATCTAAATTGAATCAGTCCAAAACTATTATAAATATTAGTTTGTAAATAAGGTAAATATTTTGATGATCTAATAAAGTTACCTCGTTTAAAAAAAAAGTCCAAAACTTATTGATGAGTTTGGCACCTTCGATAGTGCCCTTCAATTCCTATAATTTGCAGACAGGCCGACAGGACACTAATGTAGGTACTAGTGAAAATGTGACAAATAAGAAGGTGTCACATAACACTCCAGGGTTGAGTCGTGAATCTCCACGTGAACAGGTATTCCTTGCTGTGGCCAACTTGGATCCGAAGTCTATTTAAAGCCATGGCAACTCATGTCCAAGGTTAAGGGAGTTTTTCAGCAGTTGGAACAAATTGAATTGGGTAGGGAAATTACCTCTGCCATGGAAACGCTAGTTATGGTAAAGGAATTGGATTCCATAATTCATGATGTCAGCGGAAGAATTTAAAATGTAATTTTATAATACTCTCAAATTTAATCATAATATTACCGTTTTATAAAGCTGCTTGTGCATGCCAAAAAAATGAAATGATAATATCACATCAACTTACGAGAGAGACCGGAGAGACGTTAGAATGAAATCCGCCATTTTATATAATGGCGCGAAAGCCTTTTACCTACTCCTACCTACCTCACGCAGTCGACGCCTATCGCCTACTACGGAGTAATGGACTAGATTTTAGCGTGTTTGAAACTCATTGAGTTATTCTGACATAACAGCCACACAATACTGGAAGCACTTTACTGTTTATTGACGTTTACGGCAATTTACATCGCATGCAATAATTCATAGGTATAAGTACCTACCGGTAATTTCTCGCGGCTTAGTGATAGGATACCTACTATACTCAGATAGGTATGCCCAAGAGCTCCTCAAGCTTGAGGCACCCATTGGATTAAATTTTACTTTTATATACTTACTTAACGATAGTGTCATTGAGAACTGTACATGGATGTAGGAATAGATGAGCGAGTGAACTATAGTCTTCACCTTGGATAGTTTTTCTTTTGTCATTCATACAAAAATAGGCTGGAGTTGATTGTTGGTCGCATCAGGAGAATGTATGCTGCAAGAGTGAGGTAAACTGGCTCGAAAATTTTAGCACTCTATCTAGTATAAAGTAGGTACCTACCATATTCCCAATACTGGGACACAGGGCTCCCTTATATTATATGAAGGAATGGGCTATAATCCACCACGCGGGCCCAGTGCGGGTTACTTTAATTAAATACTAGGTACAACCGTACAGCACAATTTACAAATTACCTGTGAACGAACTTAATATATTATTAAAAATAATATGACTAAAGGAGAAAGGAAATACAAGGCGTCAAAAAATTCGTCCGCATGGCGAACGGGAAAAGTTTCCAGAAGGCTGGCAGCATTACCACGATGGCAATTTTTGCTATATCTTTGGCCATAAAATATAATTACTATGAACAAGAATGCATGTATGAAAGATTTTAGCATCCTGCTGAATAGGTATGGGTTAGGTATTCTTTGGTCTATTCCTAGGAACAGAGCGTAACTGTCAAGTTATTCGGAATACCTACCTAAAAAATAAGAGAATATAGACAGAGTGGAAACTTTCAGCGGAGCAGTAAGTAACTACCTTAACCGATGCAACTAGGTACCCAAAAATGGTCTTAGGAGACTAACCATAATGTTTCGTGAAATTTTGATCACCATTCACAGATTTTCTATTACGTAGTTTTTTTTTTATATTAGGTACTTTTAATCCTTCATGCTCTTCTCTGTTTCATCGTGGGTGCGTTTCGAGGAATAAAATTATAATAAGTATTTTTAATTGATTTCCTTAGCGTACGTGAATGGTGCGCTTCGAGGAATAGTTTTGGTGCGGGTCAAAGTTGGTGCGCTTGGAGGAATACTCAAAATTCGACAGTCGAGCAAATAAGAAAAATGTCTCAGTAGTTCGACGGTCAAACTAGTGAGAACAAACGAAATAACGTATCTACAAATTAATGATCACACGATAGACGGTATGACATTTTACACATAAAAAATAGCTAGAAATCATATTCATTTTCATTTTTTTTGTATCGAAACCTAACGATACTATATTATTCTTATTTAAAATCTTGCTATTTCATGCCCTACGAAATCATAAATATATTTGCGATTTCTGATGTTTTTAGACGTTTATGATATTAGAAACAGGATCGAGTGGCATCAATAAAAAAAAAGTGTAAAATGGCATTTTTTTTAATGTAGACCAGCACGTAACGCACCGTATCAACTCAGGATGGATGAACTAACAAATTTAAAATTTTAAAATGTTGGAAGCAGGCGGGACCCATTTGAGTTAGAAAATATAAAAATGGAATGGCTCCCGCCTGCTTCCAACTTTCCAAGCTTGCCTTGAATAATTTTAATAATAACTTAATTAGTAATTTAGGCATTCCGGGATATATTATTGAAAATGTAAATCAATTTTATGAGGAATTCTTTTCGGTAGTTTACACAGAGTTTAATAATACAATAAAAATGAAAACTAAATATATTTGCCCAAAGTTTTTGTTCAGTGACTGGGCAACTAAGGGCATTAGGAAATGTAGGGAGCGATTGTTTGAGCTGTACGGCCTTAAGCCTTACATCAACTCAGAAACTTTTAATAAATATGTTGCAATATACTCATTTTTTTTTTAAAACACTTGTAAGGTAGCTAAAGCCTTATTCATTAGCAACAAGATTAAATCCGCCGATAATAAAATAAAGACGGTTTGCAAAATTATCAATAGTGAAACTAATAGAAATAAAAAATATAAAATGAAATCACACTAGAGACCTCACGTGGTCTTCTAAGCTCTAAAAACGAAGTTGCTCAAGAATTTGTAGATTTCTTTACCAGTATCCCACTTAAAACTACCGAAACCTTAAATTCCTCACCCTCGCTTTCTATTGATTTATTAAGAGCGAACGTTTCAGCCTGTCCGGTTGAGTTTCAATTTAAGCATATAAACCCCATAGCAGTCATTAAAGCCTTTAAAAATAAAATAAAATAAAATAAAATAAAAAAATAAAATCATTTTATTTCAAGTAACACAGACTCATAATAGAAATATTACACACAAACAGTCACATTACATATATCCAACATTACTCATTCAATTCTATAAAATTCATAATAATTTAATTTACTCAATTCATTTACAATACTCAATTAATTTAAATCGGTCATACATAATAAAAGAATAATAAAAATAAAATAAAAATAATCATAATTAAATTAACAATTTACATAGGGCTTTAAGGAAATCAAAATCAAATTAACGGAAGATCTATGGGGAATGTCTATAAAGGTTTGTCAAGCTATTATTGAGACTATAGCACCGTACTTAGCCTTAATATTTAATTTGTGTGTGGACCAAGGAGTCTTCCCGGACCTTATGAAATACAGTAAGGTAATACCACTTTTCAAATCCGGGGACAGTAAAGACACGAATAACTATAGACCCGTATCCGTATTGCCGGTTTTCAGCAAGGTGTTTGAAAAGGTAATGCTTATTTAGATGTTTAACCACCTTAACACCAATAAGATCTTAAATGAGAAACAGTATGGTTTCACCAAAGGACGTTAATAAATTAATAAATTATTAATAAATTTATACGACTGACACCGGTGTCACCTTATTAAAACACATATTCACTGCGTGGGAAGAGGCAAAAGATGCCATAGGAATCTTCGGTGAACTCTCGAAAGCATTTGATTGCGTAAGCCACGAAACCTTACTCTTTAAACTTGAGCATTACGATTTGGGAAAACTTGCGCTCAATTTAGTGAAATCGTATTTAAACGATAGGCATCAGCAAGTACAAATATATGGTGTAATTTCAATGGGATTTTAAGTAAGGATGGGTGTACCACAAGGCTCGATATTAGGTCCTTTCCTCTTCTTAATATATATTAATGATCTACCCCATTTATTTAAAAACCAACCACAAATGGTGTTGTTTGCCGACGATACTTCTTTAATATTTAAGATAAACAGACGTGCCACAAACCTTGACGACGTAAATAGCGCCCTACTGCAGGTCCATAATTGGTTTACCGCGAATAATTTAGTATTAAATGGGAAAAAAACGAAGTGCTTAAGATTTGCTCTGCCAAATGTCACAAGTAGTGATTGTGACGTAGTATTGAATCAAGAGAAACTAGAATTCGTCGATGAAACTGCTTTTTTAGGGATCACGCTCGATTCAAGGCTACAATGGGGTCCTGGGGTCCGGGGCTGAGTTCAGCAGCATATGCTGTTAGAAAAATACGGCTAGTCTATTTTAGTTATTTTCATAGTATTATGTCTTACGGTATTTTACTATGGGGACGGGCTGCAGACATCGAGTCCATATTTATTCTGCAGAAAAGAGCCATCAGGGCCATATATAATCTATGTAGGCGCGATTCTCTAAGAGAACTGTTTAAGGAAATTAACATCATGACAGAACCTTGCCAATACATCTATGAAAACATCATGTACGTTAGGAAAAATCTGCATTTATTTAGTAAAAGAGGCGACAGACACCACTATCATACTAAAACCAGGGACTATCTAGTTCAGCCAGGTTTCAGGCTAGCTAAAGTAGACTCATCTTTCATGGGGTCCTGTTTAAAATGTTACAATAAAATTCCTCCCGGCATTCTGCAACTAAATGAGACGAAATTTAAATCTTGTATAAAACTCACACTATGTAGGCAAGCATAATATAAGTTGGGAGATTACATCGATGATAAAAATGCTTGGCTCAATGCTGGTCCTGCTCCACAACCATAACACAAACTTATTGATTACTATGTGAAGTTATTGTGGATGCTGCAGAAGATTGTAAACATATCTTCGCATTGTATAGATTCAATCTCTTAGTATTATATAATTGCATAGCACATGTGTGAGTACTATGTCCGATTTAGCTACCATTTACATCTTTTATTGACTCCAATTTTCCCTGGTGGTTGAGAGAATATCATGCTCATTAAAATGTATCGCTGATGGCGGCGCGTGTGTCGGGTCGTTTAGTTCCCTTCAAAATGGTTGAGTTGAATGATGGCTGATCCATGCGTCATGTTCGTGAACGGGCGCTGTCAGTAGGGACTGGTCATCTCGCAGCTGCCATGGATTTTTGTATTTTTGAATTGTTGCTTTTTTTACTCTGGTCGTGTTTCTACATCGTTCTCACATATATGTATAATCACGACATGAATGATGTAACCAAGATTTTGTTACAACATATTGATTTAAACGAGTATCCATGGAGTTTCTTGCCCATTCTTCTCCATAGGATCTACGCTTTCGAATGGGCGACTACAGTACTTTCACAAGTTATTATGCCCTGTGACTGGGACTATAGCTTAGTTTATTTTTTTGTGTTTTGACATTCAAAAGTGCCTGTAATGGTCTAATTGAAATAAATGCTTTGAGTTTGAGTTTGAATACATACTCTCGAAAAACATAACCTTCCTTCTGGCGCAGTTGGGTAAATATACAAGTCCGTGATTAGGCCTGTCGTACTGTATGGATCAGAATGCTGGGCGGTGAAGAAGATGGATGAAAAACGATTGCATGTAACGGAGATGAGAATGTTGAGATGGATGTGTCGAGTAAAAATAATGGATAAAGTAAGGAATGAGTATATTAGAGAAAGTTTGAAAGTGGCGCCTTTTACAGAAAAGATGAAAGGAAGTTGTCTGTCTTGGTATGGACATTTAATGAGGAGGGATGAAACGCATGTTACTAAAATAGTGATGGATATTAATGTTGAAGGATGGAGAGGGAAAAGAAAAGATGGATGGATTTTGTGAGGAATGATATGAAACAGAAATGAGTAAATGATGCCGTGAAGACTGATAGGGAATGGAAGAAGAAATCGTGTTGCGCCGACCCCAAGTAGAATGGGATAAGGGCAGGAAGATGATGTTGTGTAAAATGGCCATTTTTTGCTAACTAATTTTTTTTGAAAATCTGTGAATGCGGATCAAAATTTCACGAAAAAATGTGGATAGTCTCCTAAGATCATTTTCGTGTAGCTGCAACGGTTAAGGTAGTTCCCCTTACTGCCTCGTCGAAAGTTTCCATTATGTATATTGTACCACCCAGTATTACTGAATGTTCATTCATGCAGAGAGGTTAGGTTCTCTATTACTAGTCGAGTGCAATTAGGTTCAGTTGAAAACCAGCGTTGGGCACTAGTTGTCCGGCATTCTGCTGAACTGGGCCTATTTGGCGCAGCCGTGAGTCACACAATATTTCTTGGTTAGTTTTAAATTTTATTTTATATTTGCTTTTTTTTTATATTGTGTATTGTGTACTTGTGGCGTGTGCCAATATACGTTTTTCTTTCTTTCAATTTGACAAACAATACTCAAGAGGTTGAGCGAAGTTTATAGTGGTCGGATTTTCATGGGACTTTTTTTGTTGAGTTCCTAGAGGTGTGGAGAACAAAAAATATATTTTTTACTTTATACTTTTCTTTTGCATTTATGAATAACTTGAAATTCGACGAATTTATTATACTGTGGCGTAATAGTGTGAACGCTGTGCATACGTTCAACGACAATTTGTCTGTTTATTTGTTCATTGTTTTCGATTAAATGCATATTTCAATTTTTTTTTAATTTCCTATTTTCCTCAATTATTTCTAAATTACCGAACTTCTAGACTAAGATTTCTTTTTTTATTCAATTCAATTCGAATTCAATTCAAAATCATTTATTTCAATCCATTCAAGATCATAATTATATCGTAGGCGCATTTGACATAAAGTAAAATATTTCAATCATAATAAATATAAAATGATAAATTAAATAATAAAATTGAAATCATAATTAAAATTAAATTAACAATAAAATTATAATCATACAAAAAAAAAGTGATTAATAATACGCCTGCCTCTGAGTCAGGTTATTGGTAACTGGTATTTTTTCATGGATAACTGGGCACAAAAATGTTCAAGAAAATCACATTTATGAGTGTAGTGACTAAAAATTCATTTCTTTTCTTTGTAATGTTTTCCATCTGATTTCAGGTTGGTAGGTAGTTCCCAGCATTAAATTTCAGTCGTATCCTTTCATAGATTTAGCCTGAACTACGAGAGGCGCTACATTTTTCGCAAATATTGTCGGTCTACCCCCTTAAAACTAAGTCAACCACATCTGTCCGTCAAGATTGAAATACCAGTTTGAACCTCTTTACTGAAAACCTCATCTGAAATCATATTACAATAACTGGCCACAACTGAAACAAAAAGATTAAACATGACCGGAAGCTTAGAATAATAAGGCCAGAAGATACAAAAAAAACAGTTGTTTTTTTTCTAAAATCATTTGGCTGCACCTTTAAGTTTTTGTTGAAATTCAGCGTGTTATAAAGATAAGTTATGTACGATAGAGGCTTACCAAAAAGTTTCTATAACAAATATTTTAGACGAATATGGACCAAGATCCCATGAACGTCAGACCTACCTACGTCATTTTATGAAAGCTGAAACTTTTTCTGTGGAAGAACTTTAAGTAAAAACAATTGGATATTATGAAAAGTCGATCGTGGTGGCTTTGGCAGATATCAGGTTACCTATATAAAGGTGTGCTAAATAGCTGCTAAGTTACGTCATACCATAAACCGTGATTTTTTTACATTACACATTACATTTTTTTTTATTTTGTAAACCGTTCTGTATCAATTTTGGTGTACAATAAAGTATATTCTATTCTATTCTATTCTATTCTATTCTATTACATAAGGTCTAGAATGATGATTTCTCTTCTCCACTGCTAGGTAATTTTGTGTGGTGGAAACCCACCTTCAGACACCTTTACAGTACGATAAATTATAATTGAACTTACGCATTTTTAAAAAACATGAACTCCAAATCCTCACTGTTAACTGAAACCTATTATAATTACCTATTTCAAAATGTTGAAAAGTTTTTGTTTGAATTTTCACTGATAGTAAAAAAAAAATCGGAGATATGGCTGTAGGTAAAGGCTTATAGCCCTTAAACATAGTAAAATTGGGCATTGGGCGCACTGCAGGTAGAAAAAGGTATTTTGCTGAAAGGTTATCCTTCGGGAAATTCAACTGACTTGCTGTTTTCCATAAGAAAAAATTGCTTATTATGTAACGGATTTTCATAAACCCGCAAATTAAGTATCATATGGTGTCCCTCGAGGATCATTATTGTGGCCCGTTTTGTTCTGACGTTGTAATATTTTTGATTAACGGTATAAGTTCTATGCGTGGCAATAACATCAAAAATCTTGCTATCAACATTTTTCCCAAACAAAAACATGTTGCTATTCCAATTTTGTACCTACAACTTTAGTTTCCAACGAATACGCGGCATAACTAGCTACCTACGATTTAATTTCAGCTATGGGAATAGTAAACGGCTCCAGTCTGGGAACGTTATGAAAATTGCAAAAAAAAAATTACTTTATATAAGTCTATCCTGTTAAAGGACACCATGGGAAGAGTTTGCCCTTATGGTAAAATAAAAAATAAAGAAAGAATTTCCTTTATATTATGAAATGAAGATTACTTACAGACAAGTAGTGCATTATTTGTAACTTTAGACACCGCCTGTCCGATGGAACCCTCTGTGAATTGCACGCGCAGTTGACCGGTTTCTATATCAATACCCACCGGCGTGTTGCCTAGTGATATAGGATCTTATTCTTTTATGAGATTTATTTACTCAAAGTTTTACTAAGTGTCCATGCAGACCACGTGTTTGTTCCTGTTAGTCTTTTCCGATTTTTTAAGATTCTTGTCTTCAATTGTACATGTACAACTCTGCTAAGGATCTAAGTGTAAAATATTTTGTTTTAAAAAATAACTTCAATAACGCTCAGTTTTCTTATTAAGCCTATTTACGCTAAAGCTACTAAAATAAAGCGCAATTAATTATAATCCGTTAAACGGTTAGATGAAGGTACAAACGTACAACTGCATACTAAGTAGGTACTTAGTTAACATAAAACTAAACCATTTTCCGCAGATTAGGTACTCTTTGCTTTTCATTTACTGAGTTCATATTTCTATGCCTGTCGGTAAAATGCACCTGGATTACTTATGTAAGTGAGCGACGGTGAAAGCTGCCCAGTCTAGCGCCTAGCGCAGCCCGGAGCAGCCCTTGACGCTTTGATTATGACTTGCCTCATTAAACGACTTCGTATAGGCAACTTTACTATTGAGGTAAGGTACTTGCTCGCCCTAACATCATATTTCAATGTTTCTCTACCTATTTTGAAAGTAATGGGTTCTAAAGGTGAGTAGTAGGATTATTAAATACGATTTTGCACAAATATATAAAACAAGTTATTTATTTTAAATACCTACCTAATAAAAATATTGGGGTAGGTAGCGAAAATTGCATTTGAAAGCATTTAACTGGTTTTGTGCGAAGATAATATACTAAACAACCAGGTTATAAGATTAAATAGATAAAGATCTTGATTGAAAAGATAACGACGAAGCATGGTAGTGCTCAATCAAGGATATCGTGGATTCGTGGCATCACAAATCATCAACATCGTTTTGATTTTAGCGATTTCTAAGTAAAAAGAAACGTTTTACTTAATGTTGCTAAGAAAAAATTGTTTTAGTGCAAACCTGTATAATTATTTTAGTTGTTGATTTACTTGGAGTACTAAGCAGACAAAAACTTGAAAATACTAATTTATTTAATAACTTATTTATCATCAGATTTCTTTCGTTGGAAAATTCTCAGCTGGTAATATTACTAATATCGTCGTAAAAGTGCAAAACTGGTAACACTGAGTTTTTCAGTCACTCAGAAATGGGGCTGCTGTCAATTTATTTCAAACCCAATTTTTTGGGTTTATTGAAATGTTTAAACAAATTGAATTGGTTTATAGTGTTCTTCAGTTTAATCAACTTATCGGTATGCATTTACGAGGACCAGATAGGAAAATTCGACTGGTAAGTATATATTTTAGGTTATAGTGTTTCTATGTCATTGTAGGCTCGTAGTTGACTGAATTTTTAATGAAATTATGATTTTTCAGGCGTCAAACATACGTGGGAAGGATTAAATTCTCCCAATTTGATACTGTATCTACTGCCAAGAAGATAATTGTCGCTACCGAGGAGAATGTTTTAGCCGCACTGAATTTGAAGACTGGTAAATTGATTTTATTGAGTGTATCCGTTTTAAATGTAACAAGCCGGCGTTACCATGATTAGCTGCTTAAACTCTTAACAGTTCCATAGGTATATTTGGGAATTAATTCAATTAGGTGATGAATTAATTTGACTGAACTTTGGATGTGATAGAAATAACATGTATCTATAGATGAAACAAGAATCTTCATAAATTGCACAGTCATTTACTTATGTTATCTAAGTAAAGATCATAATTCAATTTAAATAAAAACTTTCAATAATTATTCATTGTTATCAAATAAGAATATGTAAGTTGCAGCTAATAATAATTGTTTAAAGTTACACATAGCTCACCCATAAAATATGCCTACACATTCAGTTGTTGTTCTCTGGGCCAGATTTCATAAACAAATATGAACAATAGCATCATTACCATTCCTTATCATTGTGTTTCTTTTACTGAGAATTACTTTAGAATTCTGATGTTGCCTAAAAGATTCTCCATGAAGGTTAAAAATGAATTACACACACATACATAACTCACATCTTTTTCCTATTGGGGTAAGTAGGAACTACAGAACTTAATTTGCTTCATACATTGATACTACTAAGCAAGTAACAAAAACAGCTTTTTAAATACTGCAGTAATCTTGCAAAGGTGTAATTATAGTTTTACATATACGGGGTGAAAGGGCCACCAACACGAAAAAAATAAAATTGCTGTTTCCTACAAAAGTGCAATACCTACACGGTCAAAATTGGAACGGCGGATTTTTTTTAATAACCTACGAAAAATTTCTATGTAGGTTCAGAATGATGTACTAAGTATGTAGTTTCCGTTTTCGCGTCTGTGTCCCTTCCACTCCGTATACATAACTATATCATCTACATGTCTAATCATTCTGTAGATCAGAAGATTTTCCTCAATGTGTATTATTTTATATAAATGTACCAAGAGAGACAATATTGCACTTAATTTACCTTCATCATATTTCTATTATTTTCCTTATTAGTTGTACCATAACTTCATTACTGATCAGTAAATTGTTTACTTCATGTCACTATCTTTGCCATTACAAGAAAGCCCTAATAGAGTAACAATTGATTATTATGTCTCCTTTTATTGGTAGCAGAATTTTCACAGGAAAAAGTACCCTTCTTATTTATTAGCTGGTGCCCGTGCCCTTAGTCCGAGTGAAAATATTATAAAAATCATTACTTCCCTATTTGCATTTTGGAAAGGATTTTGTTAACAGTTTCAAGGGTTTTTTTTTTTTGCACTGAACCCTAATCCTTTGTCTAAAATAAAAGTAGCCTAAGTTACTCCTTATAACATCAGCTAACTGCCAGTAAAAGTCTCGTCAAAATTGGTCCAGCCATTTTGGAGATTAGCCAGAACAAACACAGTTTTTTTTTAAATGTTTTTATTTTGCATGCATTCAGTAAAAAGCTGTTATTTTGAAATGACAAACAGACACATCAATTTTATTTATTTGTAAAGATTTAAACTTCTCACACACAAAAAGTTACAATGGCAGACTTAATGCTTTAAGTATTCTGTTCCAGGCAACCAACCAACTGGTGGTAATGCTTTGCTTGAAAGGAAAATATTCTTAAATACCATTTCAATATCAAAAGGAAGTAATCCATTAAGGCCCCTTGTTTTGCTCACACTTGTTACTTAAACCATTATTTAATGCCTACAGGTCAAGTGGTATGGCGTCATGTATTCGAGAGTGCCTCTACGGGCAACATTCAGCTTCTGGCTATAACTGACAAGGTGGTCACGGTGTCCGGATCCAACCCTTACTTAGTACGAGGTTGGGACTCTGCTACAGGTATGCTCTTTTATGTGTGATATCTTCTTGTCCTTAGTGATCTATGCTCTGGAAATAGCTTTTTGTTTTTAACTGATCAACTCCTTGACAATGTATAAGTAAATAATTGTTTTTTTTTTTTGTTTTGAATTTGTGTAATTGACAAAATTGGTTTGTCAGATCAGATTTGATGACTTGTGTATACTCTAATGCATGAGTGGTTTAAAGTTTTGAGAACTTCTGTAATATAGTTTTAGTTTGGAAAACTAGCTACACTCTCATAAGCTTGGGAAAATAACTGCCAAACGAAAACATCTACTTCTTCTTATTTGTGTTGCTGGCATAAGTCCTTTTAAATTTCAAACATTGTCACTACCAAGGTAACATCTACCTAAAGAAACAATCATTTCACCGATTTACAGGTGTCCTCCAATGGGAATGGTCATTAACACTAGAAAACGATGATCAAGCGGACTTCTCCGAGTGGTGGGTTCAGAATGACATGCTCATTCACATGCTGCCAGTGTTTGGCTCACACATTGAGGTCAGCATGTACAACCTCGCCACTGGACAGAACAGGGGATCTACGGCTAAATTACCTGCATTGTGGACCAAAGAAGGGTAAGTTTACATAATTGTCTGGATTATTTAGGAAAAGAGATGTATGTTGATTTGGTGTCTGTCTAGTAAGTTTTCAAATACACATCATCACATATCCCCTATTTTATAGTACAGCCAGATTTTGCTAGTTGCATTTGAGTCCCGTGTAATCGGGGCAAGCACACATAACATAACATCACACCTGTAATCCCCGAAGGGTTAGGCAGAGGTGTACCTAATAGCATACCCACATTTCGCCATTTATGTTTAAGTCCCATGTAATAGGGGGCGAGCCTGTTGCCATCAACCAGGCATAAATCCAGACTCCGTGGCTGCTACTGAGAAATTCCTGATGGAAAAACCCAATGACACTTTGTCCAACCCAGGAGCTCATGCTCAGTAGTCGCGCTGGCGACCACTCGACCAACTCGGCAGTCAAGCTCACGCAGGGGCACAATTATTGACTGCTACGGAGAAATTCCTAATGGAAAACTCGAACAACTCTTTGGACAAACTGGAAATCATAATGTAAAAACAGTTTCCTGTCTCATAAGTTAAGTTCATTAGTAGTTGTCAAGAGGCTAACACATTTCCAAAGAAATATTCATATTTCTAGTTTTATACATAACACAGAGATAATAACGATAATAAAATATATTAGTTTATTTTATTTGTATATATCGCATGTCCTCTATAAAACTGTCATAACACAAAAATGTTAAGTTTTTAGATAATACCCTTCACAATTTCTGATCTATAATTGAAAAAATAAACTCCAAAAGTATAGGTTCTGCGAAAATAATTAAATCATAGAATGACACACGCGAATGTTTTTACGGATATCATCGGCCGGACACAAAAAACTTCAAATTTGTATATCTCAAAATTGTTTTTACGACGGTTTTTTTGAGGACGTGCGATATATGTATACAAAACGGTATTTTTTCTTACTCTATCACAATGTTGTCCTATTTGACCCAAAGGTTGACTGGTGGAGAATGCCAATGCCTTGTGGCATTAAGTCCGCCTATGTACCACTCTTGTACATGAAGTATAAATAAATAATGGTAGTGATGATAGTGAGACGAAATACAAATGTTATTTCTTTGCTAAAACTTTTTCTTACCGTTTCAGATGCATAATAACACCTCCATACTACACTTGCGTATCTGGCGAGAGAGGCAGTCAACAGCTGATCACCCTTGACGTAACATCCCATGCAGTGCAGCTTATATCCCGCCCACTTTCCGATTACGTGAACTTGGACACATACGACGGAGGCCTCCGCCCTGTTGACGGCAGCAGTGTTATACCAGCCTTCACTTTAGATGATGCGAAGATTATCATGATAAAGAATAATAAGCTTGAGCTGTTGAAGACGAATGTTGCTGATGTGTCGGGCAGTGTGGCGCTGATAGATATCCCGAATGGTCCGGTTGTGTTGCAGGCTTGGATGGATGATGTTCAGGTAAAGTAAACTTTCTACTGGGTAGTTTTTTTTTGTTGTGAAAAGTGGTTGACTTTGTGTTAAGGCAAGAAGGCTCTGTTACAAGACTTATAGAGATAATAAAATTGGTATATTTTATCAAAATTAGGCTGAAAAGCCGCACATTTAAAAGTCTCAAACAACGGCTCCCAAAATGCTTATTTACTTGTGTGTGTGTGTTAGTTTTACCTTCTATCTAATTATTAGCAAGCTGCTGATGTTTAACCATCAATTAATGTGGATTGCTGTGGATTTACTAAAACAAATTATATTTTATCATATGTATGTTAGTCTGTAAGTTATATGTCTATGGGGCAAAGCCTTGGAATAAATTAATGTTATGTTAAATGATTCGATCAAAATGTGCCAAAAATTTAACAGCTTTCTTCCACATCCCCAGGGTTTCACAATGACAGCCCACAGCATATCAACGGGCGCGGAACTACCAGAGCTTCGCGTATCAGACCGTAATCTAAAGCTACCAGACCCTGAGGTGTCCTCTGCGGTCTGCACCAAGTCTAACAGAGAACAGCTGATCTGCAGGATACTGTTCAGCGGTGGTGATGACTCCGTGCATCTTATGCAGCAAGGAGGTGGGTTGAATTATCGTAATTTTTTTAGTGGTCCACAAAAATTTATCCGATGGCGTAAAAAAAGTTATAACTCTTTGGAGCACAAGAGAAACTAGGCGTATATGTATACGCCTTGAAGCTGTGGGGCAAACAGTGCGTATTTTAACGATTTTGAAGCTGGAGTTTAATAAAAAGTATCATTGGCATAAAGTTATAAAGATTTGGCTGGTGAATATTATATGCCTCAACTTATTCCAGATTCTATTAAATGTACAGGCTGGGCAACCGGCAAAATCTTTGCTAGACTATTTACGTATAGGACGTCATTGTGGCATTGTTGGTTTATCTACTTGCATGTTCTATAAAGGCTGCTAAGTTGAGGAGTCGTCGAACAATAATGTGTAGTATACATTATTTTACATCTATGACTAAAAATCTTCGTTTTTCCTATCCAGGTCGCATACTATGGACTCGCGAAGAAGCTTTGGCGAACGTTGTAGCTGTCGAATTCGTTGAGCTGCCCGTGTCAGATCTGGATGCCGCTATCGAGTCGGAGTTCGACCAGAAAGAAGGTAATTCACTAACTTGTTTTACAAAATCCAATATAATCATCGTAAACAGGTGTCACATCTTGCGATGGTACTCAACTTCAGGGTCTTTGGCTGTTTTTGTACTACATTGCATTATTTATTAGAGTAAACAAACAAGATTTAGAGAGTTTAACCGACGAAAAAAAGAAAGAGGTTCTTTCAAGACTTTTTACTATGGATATGGACTACAACGAAAGATTATTGAGATTGATGAGTGGCCAAAGAATGAGCATTCGCTCATTTGGCGTCAACTAACTTTAAGATGTGTTTTCTCAACTGTTATCTTTCTCTTCTATATTCTAACCAAATATTATGTATCTTATTTATTTATTTATTCACATCTTCTTATTTTCTAGCTGCCAAGATGTATAGTAAGTACTGTAGACGTGTGTTTGTGTGATGTTTAGAATCCTTGAGTTTATTCTTTGCTAGTACAGTGACGAAATTATTTTAAGTGTGGTTTAAATCATCTGTAAACTCGTATAAGGATCTTTTAGCGCTTTACCTGTGACGGAGTTTATCGTAAGCAAACCGTCACTGCTGGGGTTATTGTAAAGAATGCAATTGTGTACCCGCACCCAGCCAGAAGTGACAAGGAGGAACACCGACCACCCTCCGCCGGCCCCACGGCGGAAGACATCCATTGAGGATTTCCACTCGTAAAAAAAAGGGATCTTTTATCGCGTGGCCAGAATCGGAACTAACGTCGCCATTTTAATGTTAAATACAATAGGGAAGACCGTCAAAAGATTATTGTAGATGGCGCGACCATAGCTAGGTCCCAATCTGACCAATGAAATCAAATTATTTTGAAATATAAAATGACATTACCAGATTTTCAACCAATGACGATGCTTGCAACCAGCTATGCTAGTGCCATTAGTTTCACAGTTGCCAGCCCCACTGCAATATCGTTTACCAACAACACTCCCCTGTCGCAGTCATTCATGCGCCAAAAGATCCTTGTAGCAATGTATTTCTGTATTGTAAATGAACTTCTAGGCTTTCCGTTTCACCATCGCATGTCTAGTCGCTCGTTCTATTTACACAACTACAAAGAAGGGTTAACTTTATCGGTCTCTAAAGCAACTAGCCGACTCACTTGAGTTTCCATTGCATGCAACAGTCCCGATATAATAGTCGAGCTGTCCTGTTGTTTGAGCGATCGCATGCTTATCACACCAACGCCTTAGAAACCAGCTGCTAATGTGACAAGACGGTTTAGTAGCTGATGTGCGATCAACCTTAACAATTCCGAATTGTCTTTGGAATTGTACCTCTTATGAGTGCGGGTGTAAATTTGCCTATTTGACTTCCCATACATTTTGCTAGTCTTTTATAGTGCAGGTTTATTATATATTGCACCAATATTGCATCGAAAGATCGAACAATTGATAAAGAAATATAATTCTCTAGGGATATTATTTTATTAGTAACACGGTAGCAGCTTATCGCAACTACGATTGTGTCAATTTAGATGGGATGTGAAGCGTTCATTTTCATCGGCGTATAAAAAATACATACCATTGTTTTTCGTAACTTCAATTACGTTATGTGCATAAATAATAATAAATTAAATTGTGAAGGACGGCAAGGTCGACATAATATGTCGGGCATGCCACCGTCCGGGCGAATCAATCCGTCACATTATCTCTGGGTGTTCTCGTCTAGCTAACGGAGAGGACTTGTATAGACACAACCTTGTAGCCAGGATTATCCATCAGCAGCTTGCTCTAAAATACAGCCTTGTGGAATCGGAATTGCCGTACTATAGGTATGTGCCCGACCCAGTTCTCGAAATTGGCAATATCACACTGTACTGGGATCAATCCATCATCACTGACAGGACTATTGTTGCCAACAAGCCTGATATAGTGGTGGTGGACCGATCAGAGCGGCGCGCAATGATTGTTGACATAACGGTCCCGCATGATGGGAACCTCGTGAAAGCCGAGAAAGAAAAGCAAATCAAGTATCTTGACTTGGCTCGCGAGGTTGTCGACATGTGGGATGTGAACTCAGCTATCATTGTGCCGATAGTCGTTTCAGCCAATGGCTTAATTGCCAAGAGACTCGACCAATACCTGAGGATGCTCTCGTTAGGCTGCTGGATCAAGGGCTTGATTCAGAAAGCGGTACTTCTGGAAACTGCTCGTATTGTTAGGAGGTTCCTCTCTCTGGAGCCCTGACCCCTAGCTTGGACTCTGTTCTCGATATCGGTGGGCTACTATTTTTTTTTGACGTGACAACGTCTTATAATTCGATGGAGCCGGCTGCTCGCACGAAAAAATGCGGCGTTACTTCGCTCTGAGGCGTTCCATTTAAGGCTTGAAGTGCAAGCGAGAGCGCGGAACGAGCGACAAAGAGGCACAGTCGGTGAAGTTGTCACGTTCAACTATCGTCAGTAAACCGACTTTACAGACAACCGATTTTTTATTTTATATGTTTTTTTTTTGTATGTTTTATTAAGTAATATTTAAAAAGGTAAAATAATTTGTGTAGGAAATAAAGGAAATAATAACAATATAATTTATTATTTAATTTTTGAAAATTAAATAATAAATTTATTTCTTCAACTTCTATATATGCATATTGTGTCACTTTCATACCTATTACGACGCTTGAACACAACATAATGCGCAGACACAGCATCATGGTCCACTCACTACAAGGGGCTTAAGTTACCAACTGACCTAATGATCCTTGTATTAAATGCATCTGACCACCCCTTTGGAAAATTTTAGCTTGATAATACTGTACCCAACTTCTCAATACAGATCAGACAGAACTTAACTTGTTTTAGAAGTACATTACATCAAAAATAGGTCTCTGGTCCTCCACTGGGGTTCCCTGTGTCGTGGAGGCCAGTCTCTTTCATTGTAGCACAAAAAATAAAAATATTATAAGACTAAAAAGATAAATGACATCTTGATGAGATGACATCTTTATAAAACTTTCGAATCTACGCTATAATAGTACAAACCACTTCCCTATTACATACATAAACTCATGCCTTTTTTCCATAAAATCACGCAGAAACCACAGAACGCCACCTGTTACGATCCTTTTTATACCAGTTTTGCTTCTTCTACGTTCATACACGCACACCAGTTGCGGGTCTACACACCTGACCTTTCTGCAGACCATCCAATACGTAATAATTTCACTATAATTTTCCACTCAGGTTCGATTTGGGCCGCATTCTCTCGCCGCCTTTACACCCAGTTCCAGCAGCTGCAGACGTTGATACAGAGCATCCAGAGGGGCGAAGCCCTAGAAGAAGACCCGCCCTCTGCCCTCGTGCGCGACTACTTCGGACTGCACAAGATTATTGTGCTTGTTACCGATGTCGGCAAGGTGAACCGAAGTTTTGAAAGATTATCGGGCTAATTTAAAAACTCGTTTATCTACTTTTTGACACTCGTACGAGTCTCCATTTACTGACTGATTTGGTTGCGTTTCAAACCTCCTTTTAAGAAGTCTGTTAAACAAACGGATTCAAAATGGTGGTCGAAAAAAGAGCTTATCGCGCTATTTTACTCGCACTTGTTATAGCTACATAATCAGCAAGTTAGTGAACTGTTATAGTCAAACCAAAGTCACACACCAAATTGCAGTTGGCTCTACTTCTGGTCTGCGTCGACTTTGGCAATGGTTGCATTTGCAACCAGTGCCAAAGTGCCTATGAATTGGGGTATGAGCTTTAAATTGAGATACACGAGTATTTCCATTCTGTTGGACTTACGCTTGCTTTGAATATTTCTAGATCTTTGGCATGGACAATCTATCAGGCGCCATACTGTGGCAGTACTACGAGTCGGACTTGGACACGGAGAGCGTGGTGGTGTTCACGAGGAGGACCGCAAGGCATCCCCCTCACGACGCCTACCTTACTGTAGTCGGTAAAAATGAGGTGAGAATGGTATTAAGGCCGATAATCGCCAGAATTGTTGACGAAATGTACTTGAACTATTAGTTCCTCTACCCAAAGCCTTCGAAGATAATTTATTCATTTTAAAGAAAGCTTACAGACTAATAACAATTTTGAATATCATGCATAAGTGAGGACATTTGCTAATTACAAGCTTCCACATGTATGTATATATCTACTTAGTTACGCGTTATTTGCGTTGAACAGTTACAGCGATTTGACTAAGTAAATAGATTACAATGTAAATATATTAGGTATGTCAAGTCGCGCAATATCAAAATCGGAATAAAAGCTATTTATGGTTGTCACCAAAATACTCCTTCTTTAATTTTTTTTTATTACTAGCATGATTTTGTTATTAGCCTTTGAGCTCCCAGATTTTTGTAATAGAAAACTTGTCTTTACCATCTGGTTAGCCAACACAACAACAAATGATTTCATATGAAAAGCTATCCATCTTTTATATGGCGTTGAAATGGTCATCTGCATCACTTTATTTAACCCGTCATATTAACCAATCTTCTCTATGATAACAACATCTGATTTGTAAAATAAAACGACCTTTCATATTGACTTGAGAAAATACAATTTTTTTTACTAACCACCCACCGGTCCTTATGGACAGTCTTATGCAATTTTGCCGTTCAAAAAGTCCGATTCTCAACCCTAATTTGAATAACCATTGGTGTTGATTTCGTCACCCAGGAAACGGGCAACGGCCTAATCATCAGCTTGAACCCGATCACCGGCACACTGATCGGCGAGCGCCTGCTCCGCCTGGACGTGCAGCTCCTGCAGTGCACGCTGCTGCACAGCCCGGACAATGAGAAGCTACACGCGCTTATATTGCTCGACAAGGAGGAGAATGTTCAGGTAATGTGTCATTCATCATTATTATCTTAATTATTTTAGCCAATAGACGTCGACTACTTACTGGACTTTCAAAACATTTAATGTTAGAAGCCTCAACATGTGTTTTGCGTAAGAATTTTCACTTTGGTAGCATAGCACGTGGCGTTCTGTGGTTTCTGCCTACCCCTATGGGGAAAGGCGTGAGAGTATGTATGTGTGTCATGGATTGTAAATATAATAATTTCCAGGTGTCTCAGTAACCCCAAATAACTTGGGATAAGGTCAGGAGAATGATGATGTGTCTCAGTAACCTTCTCAATTAGAGTTTTTTTTTTTTTATACAGAAAATGTATCTATATCTGTATATCATGGATTGTAAATATAACAATTTCCAGGTGTCTCAGTAATCTGCTCAATTAGAGTATGTTTTTTACAGAAAATGAATCCCTATATCTCTGGTTTTGTGTTTACACAATAACTTTGCAATAATAGTATTCTCCCACACATTGCAGGTACTACCTCGCTCAGCGGCGCCGCTAGTGCAGAACATGTTCATGTACGTGGCGGAGAAGAGCACGGCGCGAGTGCAGGGATACGCGCTGGTGTATAATGGACAGGTAAGTACTAGCATATTTTATTTTGTTAGCCTGAACTGTCCCACTCCTTTGGCAAATGCCTCCCCCAACTCCTTCCACTTTTTTTTCAGTGTTGCGCGTCTTGTAGCATACACAATAAAATAATTAAAAGTAAAATATTCCTTTGTAAAATATTCAATGTGCGCGAGTCCTCTAGCACATTTACATGGTTGTATAGTCAACATTGAACAAAGCCAGAAAGCCAAATCCCGTAATTAAGTTCAAAGTCTGATTGTAATCTCATTTCAGCGACCATCAATGTCAATAAGAACCTCTTTTACGAAACGAGATTTACCCCTCGGATCTTTGCTGGGTTTCTACTCGTTTGACCTAAGACTTAGATTCTTTTGTTTATTGATAGTAAGCACCTACTCGTAGACAGTAATATTCGATATCAGAACAAGACTTCAAGAGATCAGAACAGATCAATATTTATCTGTTAGTTTTGTATCCGAGTTAGGTAGGGTTGGCAGTGTCTTTGTGTCAAGAAACGCACGCCGCCGCCCAAGAGCGTTATACGAGACACGTATTTTCGTCCTCTTCAAAGAATTAGGCAATTCAGATCTATTGAATTCGCTAAACAAATAGGTTGAACTCAAAAACTCAAACTCAAAGCATTTATTTCAATTAGACCATTACAGGCACTTAGAATGTCAAAACACAAAAAAAAAACTAAGCTACAGTTCCAGTCACAGGGCATAATAACTTGTGAAAGTACTGTAGTTGCCCATTCGAAAGCGTAGATCTCTATGGAGAAGAACGGGCAAGAAACTCCATAGACACTCTTTTAAATCATTATGTTGTTACAAAGTCTCGGTTACATCATTCATGTCGAGATTAAACATATATGTGAGAACGATGTAGAAAGACGTGCGAGTAAGAGCGTACAGAGTAAAAAGATAAAATTAACAATTCAAAAATACAATAATCGATGGCAGCTGCGAGATGACCAGTCCCTACTGACAGCGCCCGTTCACGAACATGACGCATGGATCAGCCATCATTCAACTCAACCATTTTGGAGGGAACTAAACGACCCGACACACGCGCTACCATCAGCGAGACATTTGAGTGAGCATGACATTCTCTCAACCGCCAGGGTAAATTCGAGCCAGTAAAAGATGTAAATGGTAGCTTTATCGTACATAGAACTCACACATGTGCTATGCAATTATATAATACTAAGTGATTGAATCTATACAATGCAAATATATGTTTACAATCTGCTGCAGCTTCCACAATAACTTCACAAAGTAATCAATTAGTTTGCCCCTATGGTTGTGGAGCAGGACCAGCATTGAGCCAAGCATTTTTATCATCAATGTAATCTCCCAACTCATAGTATGCTTGCCTACATAGTGTGCGTTTTATACAAGATTTAAACTTCGTCTCATCCAGTTGTAGAATGCGGGGAGGTATTTTATTGTAACATTTTAAACAGTATCCCATGAAAGATGAGTCTACTTTAGCAAGCCTGAAACCTGGCTGAACTAGTTGGTCCCTGGTTCTAGTATGATAGTGGTGTCTGTCGCCTCTTTTACTAAATAAATGCAGATTTTTTCCAACGTACATGATGTTTTCATAGATGTATTGGCAAGGTACTGTCATAATGTTAATTTCCTTAAACAGTTCTCTTAGAGAATCGCGCCTACGTAGATTATATATGGCTCTGATGGCTCTTTTCTGCAGAATAAATATAGACTCGATGTCTGCAGCCCGTCCCCATAGTAAAATACCGTATGACATAATACTATGAAAATAACTAAAATAGACTAGCCTCGCGGTATCTACATCAGTAAATTGACGGATTTTTCTAACAGCATATGCTGCTGAACTCGGCCGTCCTGCAAGAGATGTTAAATGAGGACCCCATTGTAGCCTTGAGTCGAGCGTGATCCCTAAGAAAACAGTTTCATCGACGAATTTTAGTTTCTCTTGATCCAATACTATGTCACAATCACTACTTTTGACATTTGGTAGAGTAAATCTTATGCACTTAGTTTTTTTCCCATTTAATACTAAATTATTCGCGGTAAACCAATTATGGACCTGCAGTAGGGCGCTATTTACGTCGTCAAGATTTGGGGCACGTCTGTTGATCTTAAATATTAAAAAACCGGTCAAGTGCGAGTTGGACTCGCGCACCGAGGGTTCCGTACAAACCTGTGGGTATATAACTTTTTTTTATATGACGAAACTAAAAATTTACGGTTTTCGTAATTTTTCCTATATCTGTACTATAAGACGTGACTTCGTACAAAATTTCAAGATTCTAAGTTCACGGGAAGTACCCTGTAGGTTTTGATTCCCGTGCGAGTTTCGAAAATTTGCGGAAATTTGCGGCCTAAGTGGCTGTATCTTTTGATTGCGTTGACTTAGAAGGTTGATTTTTCTACAGCTTCCAGGGACAGTAGAACTAAGTATCATATAGAAATTTCAGTTTGATACCTCCACGCGTTCCTGAGAAAAACGGTCTTGACAGACGGACGGACGGACGGACGGACAACAAAGTGATCTTATAAGGGTTCCGTTTTTTCCTTTTGAGGTACGGAACCCTAAAAAAGTATCGTCAGCAAACAACACCATTTGTGGTTGGTTTTTAAATAAATGGGGTAGATCATTAAAATAGTTTCAGCTTATTAGAAACAAAATTTTCAGAAGATGCACAAATACAATACGATAATTTAAAACACGTTATAAAAATCGCTAGCCAAAATATTAAGAGTCATAACAAGAAACAAAAGAAACTCACCAATAGCACAATTCGCCTTATCGAGGAACGACAGACCAAGATCTTTCAGTCTTTAGGTTACAGAGAGCTCGATCGTAAAGTAAAGAGAAGCATACGACATGACATTAGAAGTTATAATACACAACTCGCTCATACAGCTCTAACAAACAACTGCTCCCTAAGATCAGCCATGCGAGGCATGGATACAGGCAGGTCCACAATAACACACATAAGGGACAGTAACGGTGTGAAACAAGGAGATAGGACCAAAGTTACTCAAATATGCACTCAGTTCTTTATGTCCTTATACTCTGATAGTACTACTCCTCAACTCGTAGCTGAATCCTATACATGCCCTGACACTATTCCAATAATTACTGGTTTCGAAGTCCATCGGGTTCTTAATGGTATGAAATATAACCGAAGTCCTGGTGAAGACGGCATCACCACTGAATCACTTCGAGTTGGAGAACCAACCCTACTACCTTACATTTGCAACCTTTTTAACACTATTCTCAAAACAGGCATCTTCCCTAGGCACTTCTGTCATTCGAACATAATTCTATTACACAAAAAAGGTGATAAATCCGATATTGGGAATTACCGCCCCATTAGCTTAGTCTCACATCTGTACAAAGTTTTCATCAAAACCCTTGAAAACCGCATATCAAGAACATTAGACCTCCATCAACCTCCAGAACAGGCTGGATTCCGCCGTGGCCTTTCGACAGCTGACCACCTACAGTCTTTAAACCAGATCATCGAAAAACACCAAGAATTCAATCTACCGTTATACCTCGCGTTCGTGGATTACTCAAAAGCTTTTGACAGCTTAACACACAACGCAATTTTTTCTGCACTCGGCAAACATAACATAGAACCTACATACATACATCTTTTGCAAAAAATATACCACAACAGCACAGCAGCCATACGCCTAACTACCACCGGGCCAGCTTTTCCCATTCAGAGAGGTGTTAAACAAGGCGACCCGCTATCTCCCAAACTCTTCACAGCTACACTAGAAGAGGTTTTTCAAAAAATAAACCCACACTGGCAGGATAAGGGTGTTGTTGACGGCGAAAAGAGGTTAACTAATCTTCGTTTCGCCGACGACATTGTCCTTGTTTCTTCCTCAGCAGCTGAAATAGGCCTAATGCTCGATCAACTGAGCCATGCCAGTCTCCAAGTCGGGCTTTCAATGAACATGACTAAGACAAAACTGATGACAAACAGCACCGAGCGTAACATAGAAATTGGGGGTGTGGTGATTGAATATGTCCATGAATACATATACCTCGGCCAGATAATCTCTTTCCAGGCAAGACAAGATAAAGAAGTTGCTCGACGCACCGAGAATGCCTGGAAGAGTTACTGGTCGATGAAACATTTAATGAAGGGATCTCTCCCTCTTTCACTTAAACGAAAGCTCATGGATATGTGCATTCTCCCCACCCTCACCTATGGAGCGCAAACATGGTCGCTTACAAAGCGTCAAAAGTCCGCACTTGGAGTCTGCCAACGAGCTATGGAGCGAAGTATACTGGGTGTCAAACTTACAGACCGCATTCGAAACTCCATACTTCGCTCCAAAACCCAAATAGCTGATGCTGGCCTTACAGCTGCTAAGTTGAAATGGAACTGGGCTGGTCACATTTGCCGCATGTCGGAGGAGCAATGGGCAAAAATAACCACTCAATGGACACCAAACAGCAGGAAACGACAACGCGGCAGGCCCAGAAGAAGATGGCGGGATGAGTTGGACTCCTTCTCAAAGGATTGGCCTACAATCGCACTAAATCGCGAAAAGTGGAAGAAGGGAAGGGAGGCCTTTGCCCTGCAGTGGGACAACACAGGCTTATAATAATCATTAATATAGACTAAAAAGAGGAAAGGACCTAATATCGAGCCTTGTGGTACACCCATACTTACTTTTAAACCCATTGAATTGACACCATTTATTTGTACTTGCTGATGTCTATCGTTTAAATACGATTTCACTAAACTGAGCGCAAGTTATCCTAAACCGTAATGCTCAAGTTTAAGGAGTAGGGTTTCGTTGTAACCGACAACTGATTAGTATCGGTCCACAGACAGTGGAAGCGGTGCGCACGTGGCTGGTGCAGCTGGGCGGCGCGGCGGGCGCGGGCCAGCGCATCGTGCGCGCGCTGGGCAAGGCGCCGGGCGAGCGCGTGCACTCGCCCGGCCGCGTGCTGCCTGACCGCTCCGTGCTCTACAAGTACGTCAACCCCAACCTCGTGCTCTTCGTCACCGAGGGACCCGACCCGCTGCATAAAGGTACACCTTTTTTCATTGCTTTTTTTTACTTGTTTGTATCTCTGAATAGTCTGTTTCTTTTCGCGATGGATTTATTAGTCTGTACCAGCACCCAAATAAATCCAGGACATAGACGGCGATGCGCCTCTAAGGAGGTGTGTAAGTGAAATAATGTCGGTTTGATTAATAAATCTAATACAGCCCTTTTCCTAACCAATCTAGGCTACGCAAAGGGCTGTTGAGATTTTTCAGGATCACAAGTGCGTACTTTTCTCTACAGAAAATGCCCCGATTTAATTAAGTTCGTTTGAAATTTTTGCCATCGACACGCTAAAAAGAAGGAAGAAATAAAAATAATAGAACAATAAGACTGTGACCTGTAAACATAACCTTATTATTATTGATTTGACAGACGTAGTAGTAGCGACGTGCCTGGACGCAGCGTCGGGCGCCATCGTGGCGGCGCAGGCGCACAGACGCGCGCGCGCGCTGCCGCTCGCGGTGCACACGGAGCACTACCTCGCCTACCTCTACTACAACGATAAGCATCGCAGGACTGAGATCGGTGAGATATTATTTTTTCATTGCTCTATTAAATTAAAAGGCAGCATCGAAATGATCAATAATATAATATTAATTAGTATTATCAGTAGTAGAGGCAAAGTGTTGTTGGGTTTTTTCTAAAAAGAATTGTTTCAGCAGTAGCTCAGAGACAGGATTTGTGCCCATTTGATGGTAATAGGCCCACACCCTATTATATACATGAAACTTAAAGATAACTGCCATATATTGGTGTATTATAGATACCTATTACCTACCTACTCCTACTCGATATTATGTTTATGAAATTGGGCTGAATTACAGAGACGGCAAAGTCTCGTCGTGGTATTAGCCGAGCGAAACAGTTCGGCTTGTATTGATATGCCGAATACATGCAGTACCAACATGCTCAAGCGCAGCCGCGACCGAGTCGTCCGGTGTCTGTATTATTGTTCAAAGATGCCTCAGTTGTTACCTCGTCTTGCGAAGCCTTTCCTTGGAAGTCCGTGTGATTTCTATAGTTATTACAATAATATTTTTATCACTTTTTGCAACAGCGACCCTAGAGCTGTACGAAGGCAAGTCCCGCTGGCTCCCCGCCGGCGCTGCGTTCAGCTCGCTGTCGTCCGAGCGCGCGCCCAGCGTGGACCGCCAGGCCTTCATCCTGGGCGCCACGCCCTCCGCCGCCGCCACCACCGTCACCGAGCGCTCGCTCACCGACAAGCATGTGCTGCGTGAGTATACGGGACTTAACATGAAAATACGAATGACAATAGAGCAGAATCTCGTTTGTTTACTCCTTAATATATCCGCGAATAAAAGTGGTTGAAAATTAACAAAAGTCAATGTGACTCACATAGTTCCGTGACCCGAAACACTGAGTAGGTATATTGACGTTTGATATGTTTGGTGAATGTATAAGTACTCACGACAACCAATCAAGCTATGCAAAACCAAATTAAATTGCACTCTCTTTGTACGGGAAGCTCATACAAAGCGAGGTCAGTACATGTATAGCTTGATGTGTCGCCGTGTTTACAATCGGTGCACCTCCAACCCTTCGGGAAAAACAAACGCTATGTTAGGTTACGGGCAACTAATCTCGCTTGTCCTCTTCGTCAGTGGCGTTATCATCAGGCGCGGTGGTAGAAGTGCCGTGGGTGTACCTGGAGGCGCGGCGCGGCGGCGTGAGCGAGGAGGGCGCGGTGCTGGCGGCGTACGCGCCCGAGCTGCCGCTGGGCGGCGACGCGCGGCTCAACTACAACCGCACGCTCGCCAGGCCCACGCACATACACGCCGCGCCCGCCGGCCTCGAGTCCACCAGTCTTGTGCTCGTTACTGGCCTGGGTAACTACTTTTTTATTATTTTATCAACCTGTATTGTAAACCTAGTACAGGCATCGAACTTTGCTAAAACTACATTATTTCTAAGATTTAAATTGTATTTATTGTACCAATTCTAATTTTGAATAATTAATAATAATAATAATTTAATTTTGAATGTTCCCACTACTGGGAAAAGCCCATGCCATCCCATAGCTTTCCACTTCTAACGGTATGTGGCAATCTCCGACCAGTCTCCATAAAATGCCTCTAGGTCGTCACGTCACCCTTTTCTAGAACCACATTACCTCAAATATAGGCTCAGAAACCTGTTCCACCGCCGACGAGGAAGTGACTAGGTATAGACTATTTTCTGGTAGAAGAAAACATACAGGAGATGTAGATTTCGGGTAAAAGAAAGAGATAGGCGTTTATATTAGTAGTTGGTCACTCACTATTCACACCGCCGGCGACAACTCTGTCGATAAAACAATTCGTTTTAAGTCTTTAGCTCTACTAGCTTCTCGCTAATCGCCGACGGTGGGACAGGAGCCTATTAAGCAAGAAGAAAATTTACCTTTGAACACGTATCCCTTGTCCTCACAGACCTATTCTACACTCGGGTGGCGCCATCAAAAACCTTCGATCTCCTGAAGGATGACTTTGACTACTACCTGATCACCGTAGTCCTGGCCGGGCTCATCCTCGCTACCTACAGCAGCAAGTACTTCGCCTCCCGGAAGATGCTCAAACAAGCGTGGAAGTGATGCAAGTACGTCACCTAGGGTACTGTACAAGGGAATTTGGACTGTGTTTTCTCGCAGATAAAGTTCATTACTTGTTTAGCGTGCTCGCTATGAGAAGAGTTTGCCTGCCGCCTAAATAGGGCAACATTTTAGAGTAATCATTTAATACTGATTTCGCAAGTAATAGCCTTAATGTAGCAGATAATTAAAAAGTGTTCTAGAACGAAGTAAAGCTAAATATCAAAGATTGATACATGTAATATTAATTTAAGTAATAAGCTGTTGAAATTATTCATATATGTACAAATATTTATCGTCAAATTCTACATAATGTTACTTTCATAAAATCAATCTATTTAGATGCCGTAACCTCAATATCTCATATCAAACTTGGATACTTTTGACTCGATAGTCGAACCATATACAATATCCAAAAGGAATTTTAATTTGATCCATAGATGTGTATTAAGCTAGTAAGGGTTAGGGTGGGGTAGCTATAGACAACATCCATAGATCATTCGAGTAAATGTTATAAAAAACACGATTTTTCTTTAAGGTTTGGAAATAATATTCCGCTGCCATATTTTCCGACGCAGTCCAAATTCCTTTATTTTAATGGACTTTTAAATAAATATAATAGTTTCGTGATTGTGCATAGTGAGTGTTCTCATTAAAGTGGAAGCACCGTTCTGCTCACGCACACCTAGTGGATACAGCTCTAAATGAGACGTATGATAATCACTGCTTGTCTTTAACCGACCCCGGTACGAATACTGTATCCACTGTGCGGCATTGCGCCTCGAAAACTTCGCAGGACTATATAGCCAGCCGTATCGAGAGGACAAAGCTACAAGTTGACTCACGCCATCCAATGCACAGATACGACTCAGTGCCCCAGAGGAAAACTGAAAAGTCGTAAACGTTTTCTTGGGTGCGTGAGCCCAGCTAGCCCAGCCAATGCCAACGCCTCCACAGCAAGACGTAATCTCTGGCGGGAGCAGTTTAAACCCCCTGACCACTTCAACGATCCATCAGAGAGCCTTCCACCTGGGCACGCGTTGCCGTGGCTGACTTGGAAATCTTTAAACAGACTTCGAACCCAAGTCGGCCGAAGTAAAGACAATGTCTGCAAATGGGGGTTAATGGACGACTCAATGCGTATGCGGCGTTTCCCCCAGACAACGGTATACCTGCCATCTTGCACCGCATGCCCTATCGCCTGCGCACATGATGATCTGCTTGCTGCGTCAGTGAGCGGAGTTCGCGTGGCTGAGTTTTGGGCTAAACATAATATTTGAACTTATTTGCCATCGATACGCTAAGAAGAAGAATGGAAGCACCAGGGTAGCGCGCGGAAATTCAAATTTTCTTACTTTCTCGCAATTTGTCGGTCAGTGTATGGTATGTAGTTCATTTAATCTCATTTAATGACTATTACATGAAAAATTCAGTGGCTGGAATTAAATGAACTCAGAGGGTTGTATTGATGATTTTAAATATTATAATTCTGTAAAGCCATATTTGTTACGGTCGTGAATCTGACTGACTTGCGAATTGCAAAAAACGTAAGAAAATTTGATTTGGCGCGCTACCCTGGCGCTTCGTCCATAAGTAAACGAATACATATACATTAATATACAGGTGGCAGGGACGCCGACGCGAAAACGGAAACCAATTACTCAGTATATCATTCTGAAACACATAGAAATTTTTTGTCGGTTATTTAAAAAAAGTAGCTGTTCCATACATTTTAACACTTTTGTAGGAAACAGCAGATTTTTTTGAAACCGACCAAAAATTTCCATGTGCGTGGAGGGAGTTGAGAATGATGTACTGAGTATGTGGTTTCCGGTTTCGCGTCGGTGTCCCTTCCACCCGTATATTTTAAGCATTCGCTCCATTGTAGAAGATTGCAAAGAAAGTGCCGAGGTCAAGAAAAGCCCGATTACCTCATAAAAAAAAAAAACGCTTACACAAGGGTAGAAAAGTACCTGGGATTGCCCGAATTAGTTGGCTAGATGTTGACCCATGTCAGTTGGCAAAAGCAAGCCTTCCAAAAACCATATGGGTAAACTGAAAAAATGTTGGTTTGTAGCCCTTTTATAACGGAGCGTAAGCACGTCATATCTAGTAAAACAGGTGTATCTGAATCAATTCAGTGATCAAATTCGTTCAAAAAGAAACCGTGTCTGTACAGTTTAACATGCCCCTTGCTAACGTTTAAAATTGTGTTTTAAAAATATAATTTTGACTATGGACAATGTCAAACTGTATAGACATTTTATTGTAAAATTTAGCTAGTGCAATTTAGACGTATTATTTATTTAAGGGTGGTTTGTATTATACGATTCATTTATTAATATATTTAAACCATTCCACGATTTGTCACCTTACATAACATCAATTTTGAACATTTATTCTATTGTAAATTAAAGAATAATACTTATTTTTCTCGTATTGCAATCTATTCTAAAGTGACGTAAGGTGACTGAAACAAGTCTTATCTTATTAAACATAGCATTTAATATATTTAATTCAATATGTTTATATAACACAAAATGTCCATGCATTTGTTCCTAGTTTTCTGTTTTCATGTTATTCCTTTATTCGTTTTTCTTACATATAAATTAATTATTATTACACAAAGCAAATCTGCGCAAGAAACCTTTATTAATTTTAATGCAATTCCCTCGAAAGATGTACACTGTTTAATCTCAGTTAATTTTAAGTTGCATTAATGTTATGGACTATAGAAAGAATAATATAAACTTCTGCACATGTTACTTTCTTTCAGTGACTAAAAAGAGTGAGACGACTTAATTATGTAGGTCTTCAAGGCGTAATTTTGAAAGAACAATTTATTGTTGACTCCAAATTTATTAAATACCTGATTGCCAATTTATTGGAGATTCACAACTGTGTATCTGAACTGAGTCAGGATACAAAATATTAATTTGAATAAAAGAAGGATTTATACGTTAATGTAAGCGAGGATTTTTTGTTTAAAAGTATTTGCTCACACGAGTTGTTAATTAGCAGTTAAGGTTAAAGTTTTACCGCGTCTATTCTTTGTTTATTATGGTGTTTATTTTTTCATTTTGTTGCAATGGTGGCTTATTAATTCAGTGACAGACGAACATTGCAACCACGCTCATAGACAAAAACTTCTCGCTTGAGAGTAGTTTAGTTCTGTCTATGGCCATATTATGAGAACAGTTACTCAACTAAAATGCACGTATTTTCATCTTACAACTATGACTCAAAAAAACAGTGTAAATATCAACTTTGAGAAGAAACAAATATTTGTTAAAATCTGTAAAATTATATAAGGAACCTTCTTGCTCTAAGTGAAGTTTGTGACTCCACTACAATGTATTTAAGATAAGCATTGATAAGTCTAAGACCAATTTTTAACTATTACATCCTGTTTCGATTGAAAACCTGAATTACAATTTGTTTTTCTACTTAAAATTATTTATAAATTATGTTACTTATTCTTTATTTGGTAGTTTAATTACTACACTTCAAATAAATACACCTTCATTTCCTTATTATGTCGGAATGTTACCATTTCATTATTTAATTTTAGTGGTGTGGATGAAATATTATCATTATATTGTGTTATCGTTCTTGTACTCATGTCTTTGAATAAGTTACTTTTGAGTATCAAACAATTTTTTCGAAAATCATAGGTGTAGCGTGCAGTTCGATTAAATACATTTGTTGAATTAAGAGTGTTTTGAGAATAAGTTAGGTTTCTGTGGAACGAGACGCAAATTTAACGAACTCACATTGCATTTAACAATATTATTAAGTCATGAATTACAAGAAATCTTAGTGGGTGCTAGACATGTTCGGGTCGACCGGATTCGGTACAGACCGGTCAACAAAATCGAAAATATTTAGTCGCCCGGTTGTGCCGAGCTCTAGGAGACTGACTCTACCACGTGTGAAGGACGCCTGATGTATGTCGAACTGTACTCTTTCTAATAGTATCCGTGGTACGTACGTTTAAATGAATGTTGATCAGTCAGCGTAAGTTAGCAATGTGACGAGCGCCGGCGCAAGACGGTCGCTAGAGCGATGTGTCCCCAAACGCAGTGACTTCGATTAGACTGAGTTTAAGATGTGAGAGTGGTTGCAATACATAAGTATAATATTTTATACTGTAATAAAAAATGGGTATTTGTTTTCTGTGACCAATGTGTTTTGTAAAAAATAAAGTTGAAGTAATTACTGCCACTTGTGTGTTTCATTTGTCGCTTAGATATAAAACAAAATATAATTTAAAAATACATTTATTACGATACCATATACTTGAATATTAACTTAATATTATTTTGATAGTCCTTATCTTTAGCTTCGAAGGGGGTGCTTACTATCGGTTGTAAATGCACAAAGTTGATTGTCGGTGGGTTTAGCACTTCGTCGTTGTTGCATAGTTCTCGGAGGTGATACCAGGCGGCGCCGTAGTCGTAATCTAGGATGGTTGTGAAGAACTCCACTGCAGATGACTGGAAACAGAAATATATGCTTTATGCGTGATCATAACATAGACTGTACGAGATACAATCTTAACTGGCAGGCCCAATTAAGGGGTAAATGTATCAAGAGCTTCGAAAGCGTGTTATTAGCTAACAGCTAAACGGCGTATTATACGCTCGCCTTCACTTTTATATGAACAGAAAAAAAAATGTTATGAGTCGAAAATGTTGAAAGAACAAAACTAAAATGGCGGCGGGCTTACTAACGCATTGCACTGTGCAAATAAGACAGCATAATGAACTTCTTTACTCGGCCGTTAGTTTGTGCCGGCCGACGCAAAAACACTGTATTTCCATTCTTGCCTCACCTGCAAAGCCTTAGGCTGTTTCTTAGACAAGTATGGCTGCACACAATTCATAGCATCTTCTAAAGCTTCATCTTCAAGCATGAGATCCGTTGCGAGGTGCGGCAGAGCGGCTAGTGCCGTCGTCTGTAGACTGTAGGCTTGACTGTTGCGGTAAGCTGATCCTACGTCTTTCAGGTAGCTGTCTTTGGAAGACTTTTGTAGGTATGTGTATATGTGAGGGAGGACGTCTCTGTGAATGAGAGATTGGAATAGTTAACATTGCTATAGGATGAGTTTTTGGTTCATATTGATGCGAAGGTTGTGAAGGTCAGATAGGCAGTCGCTCCATGTAAAATACCAGAATTTTGAAAAAACTGGTATTTTACATGGACTACTGGTTAGACTGGGAGCCGATAGTTTGGGAAAGGCTTGGCAGTTGATGATGATTGATGCGAAGCAAAAATACTGACAATCATCATTACAGTGATAAGTTCTCACCTAGCCCCCTTGAGCGACGAGTGACGATGACTTCTTATCACCTTTTTGAGTGCGCCTCTTATTGTTCTCGTGCCCAGAACACGGGAGACAAATTTAGAAAGCGCCATTGCAAAATTAATAAGTGTAACTACATCGTGAAGCTCAAAAAAGTTGCAATAAATAAAAAAAATGCGGATTTTAAGAGAGAAAAGGTTTTGGCCAGATGTAAAATACATTTACCAAGACCGTTACCAACTTACTTGACAGCCCGACTCCTAATAAAATCCTTCGCCAACTCCGCCATAGTGACAAGCAGATCAAACGCCCTCTTCATGATAGCCGGCTCCTGGTGGAACCTGGTGACCAGCGGACTCCACGTGCGGTGTACCAGCGGCAGCAGCTGCTCGTCGTACTGCCGCAGGATGGGCAGGCCGCGGCTCAGCACTTGTAGCGCGAGTATCGAGTTGTCGCGTTGAGACGACGTCACGTAGTTCAGGCAGCGTTTCAGGATGGTTACGATTACTGCTACGTATTGGGGCGGTGGGGGTTTTTCATCTGTAGGGAGAAATAGGAAAAATTAAAAATATACATACATAAAAATATACATACATATGGAAAATAACATTACTTTCGGAAGTCGGTGCCAAAAAAGTCAATGAAACAAACAGTAGTTTTTATTTTACCCTTTTTAGCTATCGTATCACACACAAATCCGTGTCAAGTATCAATTTCGCAATTTCGTTTACTTGGATGACATTTTTTCCAGCTATTTTGATTTCAAAACCAAACTGCTGAACCGATTTTGATGAAATTTCTATGGGACCAATCGGAAAGTAGATCCATTCAGATAAAAGACGAATTTTTCAAATCGGTTCATAAATGACGGAGATATGAGGTAACAAACACAAAAAAAAAACTTACAACCGAATTGAGAACCTCCTCCTTTTTTTTAAGTCGGTTAAAAAAAGTTAGTAATTGCAAAAAAAAACAACTTGGGTTATTGGGGTGGCTTGCATGGTAAATTAAGATAGACAATAAAAAAAGTCCTGCAAGAATTTTATCTTTAAAACATAGCGTGAGTGCGTTTACAAACAGCAATATTAGCTACAAACACTAGGGCCCACGTGTGTATCGAATCTGCTACACTTAGCGAAATGACAATTGCTTAGAGACATCGCGCACTACGCATTCCCGGTCCCTTAACCAATGTCCAAATCTTTCTTTTTAATCAGAACATTTTTCTTAACTTTGAAACTAGTCCAGTCTAGGAAGAGTAATGTAGGTTTCTTACCTGTAACAGTATCATCATAATCTAAAATATCATCTTCCTTCTTCTTCACATCCTCTCTATACATCTCCTCCACACTCTTGCCGCTCTCTTGCTCAAACTCCTGCGCATTGAGCAACCTCTCCACTTCGTCCTTACTCTCTACGAATACTGTCAGATCCTTCATGATGTCTATGGGCTGGTCGCGTTGCGTTGCCTTTGGTATGGCGTCGGGTATAGTGTACCATTTGCGAATGCATTCCACGAACGTTAGGAACACTTGTAGGTACGCGTATAGATCTTTCTCGTAATATTTATCACAACTTTGGACTAGAACCTGCAAGAGAAGAATTTTGAATATTCGTTTTTAGTTCAAAAGTCAAAATATCAAAGGCTGTCAGTAAATAAATACTTTGTGAGCGTAAAAATTACTTAGGTGCCCCAAAATGTTTGCTTTTCGCCACCTTCTACTGGTTTAGCTGAGAAATGGCGGAATAAACTCCCCAACAACACTGACCGCCCGTTCAATATATCTATTCTTAAAACATATAGGACGTTGATATATTTTTATATAGGTACTCACATCTTGAACGATTCCGTACAGGTAGTTCAATATACTGGAGTCACTGTACTCCATCACCACCGACAGTATCTGCAAGGCTGACTGACAGTTCCAAGCCTGCAATGTTAGAGTAAATATTATATGACTGACACAAGTCATTGCTTAATCTTTTATTTAATGTTTATTCCTTTCTTTTATACACTTTGACATTTAATGATTTGACATGAATACTTATTTCCTTTTTTAATTCTATTTTTTTTTTATTTTTTATTATGTGTGACATTTAATGATTTTTATGAACATTTATTTTGTAAGTATTATTGATTTTATTTGATTAGTGTGAATGTGAGGACAATGTGGGTAATTTTTACGTTTTTTGTTTGTTTTTACTATTGTCTGGCAGTTTGAGTACTATAAGCGACCTACACAAATGTCCTTTCTTTGGTATTGTTCGTCGTTTCGTTAAGCTCCTCAAGTTATGAGTCGAGCTACACGATAACTGACAAATGCTTGCACTGGCTGGACAGGTCCACTCAAATCTGTGTGGTTCTTTCTTCAAAAGACCATCTCAGACACTCATCTGCATAGTCCTCATGTGAGTTTATCAAGATTATGTCTGGACCTTAAAAGAGACTATGACCTCTGAGTTTGTTTCGGTTGTTTCTTCTCAGAGTAGTCAGATACGAAACACCGGCCTCATCTAGTTTTAAAAAAGAAGACGTGAAAAAGTGTTTGTAAAAACCTATTTGCAAAATAAACATCATTTATCATTTGACCGCCACGGTCGGCTATAGCCGACAGATGAAAACTATTTGAAAAATGACGTTTTCTTGTCGGCTGTAGCTGACGGTGGCATGTTGGGCACTTTTTCATTTGTCGGCTATAGCCGACCGTGGCGGTCAAAAGGTTAATAGCGTTTGATATAGTCAAGTGATCACAGGCAAAATACGCAGCAAGGATCGCATCCAAACCAACCCATTCTAGAGGTATCGATAGGGCCAAAGGTAAAAGTAGAAGACCTTCTCTCCTCCAGAAATAGAGTAATTCAGACAAATCTTAAATCTAAATACAATGGTGATATGGAAATATCCTGGGTAAACTTGTGGCGATACAAACATAGTGTAAACGTGTTCAACGATGAAGTGAACAAGAACAATCCTAAAACCAACAATATAATATAAAGACATGTGACGTCCCCAGACTGGCATTGCGTCACTTGCATGGTGAATAACTACCCCCTGCCTCTCATTTCTGTCACAGAGCGGCCCGAGTGACCTGAGTCCCAGAAGTGGAAACATGAGAGACTGCATAAGGTGTAAGTAAGATCGTACCTTTTTGAGCCTCACAGTGACTTGGTTAGTGAAGTAATCAGCGTTGCACTTGATGAGGTCCGCGACGGTCGCGTGTCCGCCAGCCGTCGCTATGTCGTGGATAGCCTTCAGACCCGCCAGGTGCAGCATCTCGTATTTACTGCCTGCAAATATTATGTATTATTATTTATTGTTCTACTAAACAGTTGGTACTTAAAGTGGGGCGAGAAAGTGTCACTGTGAAATTAGAGATGTTACGGAGGTTGGATGCCGATTCTGAAAGGTCGGAACTTCCGATTGATTTTGCACCTTCGATTCCGTTTTCGGTTCCGATATTTTTTAATCGAAGTTATATTGGAGGTCGATCCAAAAAATGTACAATACCTGTGGTTTAAATTTATAATAACTCACGAGAAAAAACTTACAGCTCTATCTAGAATTAAGAAACCAGAAAATAACTGCAATTTTACCAACTTCAAACAATTTTAGGCACACTTACCAACTCTCTCCAACACCAAACACAGCGTCTTCAGCAGATACGGCTGGAACTGTCCCATGAGCCTCTTGGCCATCATGCCGACGCCCTCCGTGAGCAGGCAGCTCAGCAGCATGTTGCGCTGCGCGTGGCCCAGCGAGGCGCAGCGCTGGGGCGCCGGCAGCGCCGCCGCGCGCCCCGACCGGTAGCTGATGTCCGTGTAGCGGGTTTCTACTGCGCCCTCGTATAGATCTGGGAGAAATGGTTGACAATTATGTTTTTTTTAAATTCATCATTTGCGATCAAAATGGCTGCCATTTAGGGTTCGAAATTTGAAAAAGACGCAAAAGATTCAACATTGGCCATCAACATGGTGAATTTTTGGTACCTTTTCCTTGTCTCGTAATCTTGGATACCTATTCCGAACAAATTTTCAGTTAAAGTTACACTCATTACGATAACTGTGCAAATATTGGCTGCCATCTTGGATCGATTTCAAAACAACCAGCAACCTGCCATGTTACATTGTGTGAACTTTAATGGCTCGATGGCTGAAAACGTTCGCTTTGACCATTTATAAGGTGATACTACTAACCGGGCACACTGTCCTTTTCCCAAGCCCTGGGATTATACACAGACACGTCCAAGGTCTCCTCGTCAGTCAAGGCGGGGTCATCGGACCCTATCTCCAGAGGCAAGTACCACACGTCCTCCTCTAGGTACACGCCCAGGATACGCCTCACCATACTTTCCGATGAATTTGGTGCTGTGGAAAGGAAATTAACTGGTTATTTTACTGTTTTGCTTTTATTCTAACTAGACACGGCCTATCATGATTATTTAAGAAAATATGACCACATCCGTGCTTTCGTGACAAACCACTCGCGTTTGACGTGAGCGTTTGCAGGAAAAACAAAGTTACCGAAATTCTTGACGGCTTTTCAATCAAGCGAATTATACTGTAACTCAAACTTTACACGTAAGAAGTCAGTTAGTTTAACAGAAGGTTGCATTATTTAAAGATCGCCATAAGCGATAAGACCGCCCATTATATGTACACTAGTTTTAGTCCTTTATGTTTCTAGTTGGAAAATATATTCTAATAGATGCTTCTGTGAAATGTAGACATCAATGGAGAAGAATGGGCAAAAAGCTCTGCATCGCGCTTCTACCGGAACAGCACCAACAGTCGAGAGGCGAACTCCGCCTCACCGAGGATGCACAGGATCTGTTGTAGCCTCACCTGACGCCATATAGTTACAGATGTACACGAGCTCAGGGCTCCGCTCCTGCTCGAACAGCTCCAGCAGCCGGTCCAGCAGTAGAGAGGCGCACTCCGCCTCGCCGAGGAGGCACAGGATCATTTTCATGCGCTCAGAGGTACCTTCGTCGTCCAGGTGCCGGAACTTGCACCACGGGGAGCCGGTGGGAGGTGGCGAAGTTACGTCTGGAAGATAGAAACAAAAGATTATTAAAAAAAAATGATTTGATGCACTGTTCCACATGAAGATTGAAATTTCTGCAGTATAAAACGGGACGCATTGCGAGCAGGCAGTTGTAAAAGCAGCGTAAAACTGGTTGGCTACAGCATTGCGCAAGTTCGCGCCAACCTGCCGTGGAAAGGGCCATCCGGCGCCGGGTCGCGCGCGGCCTGGCGCGGCGCGGGAAGCGAGCGCGGAGGTGGCTACTCACTATGCCAGACGCTGGGAGCACCAACCTTCTACTACAGTCCTGTCACAGTTAATTTACCTCAGACTTTCCATCACTTCCACACAAATTAGCGTGATTTTTATTCTATTTCCAAGAAGGTTACTCTTCAATTGCTGTCAGTCTTGTCTTTACCGTGATATTTAATCGCATATCAAAAAAAATCGACTGGCAGTGTCCCTTCAGGCGACACTGCCGTTATTGTTACGTTAAAAGGTTGCTGTAGGATTGCTGCTTTAAAAAAACATGGGGTAATGAGGAACAGGGTATAAAGTTCTTCGCTCCCTTAAAAGTTAAAAGGGGGGATCCTCCGACCAGACGGGTGTTGTGTCTGGTGGGGGCTGCGTGTATGGCAGCGGCCTGCGCGCAGTCCCGCGCCGCCAGCTGCACGCAGCTCAGCGCTGTATGTTACCTCTGTGCGCGTGCTGTGTCAGCATGGTGAGGTCGGCGTGTATGGCAGCGGCCTGCAGCAGCGCGGCGGCCGCGGCCTGCGCGCAGTCCCGCGCCGCCAGCTGCACGCAGCTCAGCGCTGTATGTTACCTCTGTGCGCGTGCTGTGTCAGCATGGTGAGGTCGGCGTGTATGGCAGCGGCCTGCAGCAGCGCGGCGGCCGCGGCCTGCGCGCAGTCCCGCGCCGCCAGCTGCACGCAGCTCAGCGCTGTATGTTACCTCTGTGCGCGTGCTGTGTCAGCATGGTGAGGTCGGCGTGTATGGCAGCGGCCTGCAGCAGCGCGGCGGCCGCGGCCTGCGCGCAGTCCCGCGCCGCCAGCTGCACGCAGCTCAGCGCTGTATGTTACCTCTGTGCGCGTGCTGTGTCAGCATGGTGAGGTCGGCGTGTATGGCAGCGGCCTGCAGCAGCGCGGCGGCCGCGGCCTGCGCGCAGTCCCGCGCCGCCAGCTGCACGCAGCTCAGCGCTGTATGTTACCTCTGTGCGCGTGCTGTGTCAGCATGGTGAGGTCGGCGTGTATGGCAGCGGCCTGCAGCAGCGCGGCGGCCGCGGCCTGCGCGCAGTCCCGCGCCGCCAGCTGCACGCAGCTCAGCGCTGTATGTTACCTCTGTGCGCGTGCTGTGTCAGCATGGTGAGGTCGGCGTGTATGGCAGCGGCCTGCAGCAGCGCGGCGGCCGCGGCCTGCGCGCAGTCCCGCGCCGCCAGCTGCACGCAGCTCAGCGCTGTATGTTACCTCTGTGCGCGTGCTGTGTCAGCATGGTGAGGTCGGCGTGTATGGCAGCGGCCTGCAGCAGCGCGGCGGCCGCGGCCTGCGCGCAGTCCCGCGCCGCCAGCTGCACGCAGCTCAGCGCTGTATGTTACCTCTGTGCGCGTGCTGTGTCAGCATGGTGAGGTCGGCGTGTATGGCAGCGGCCTGCAGCAGCGCGGCGGCCGCGGCCTGCGCGCAGTCCCGCGCCGCCAGCTGCACGCAGCTCAGCGCTGTATGTTACCTCTGTGCGCGTGCTGTGTCAGCATGGTGAGGTCGGCGTGTATGGCAGCGGCCTGCAGCAGCGCGGCGGCCGCGGCCTGCGCGCAGTCCCGCGCCGCCAGCTGCACGCAGCTCAGCGCTGTATGTTACCTCTGTGCGCGTGCTGTGTCAGCATGGTGAGGTCGGCGTGTATGGCAGCGGCCTGCAGCAGCGCGGCGGCCGCGGCCTGCGCGCAGTCCCGCGCCGCCAGCTGCACGCAGCTCAGCGCTGTATGTTACCTCTGTGCGCGTGCTGTGTCAGCATGGTGAGGTCGGCGTGTATGGCAGCGGCCTGCAGCAGCGCGGCGGCCGCGGCCTGCGCGCAGTCCCGCGCCGCCAGCTGCACGCAGCTCAGCGCTGTATGTTACCTCTGTGCGCGTGCTGTGTCAGCATGGTGAGGTCGGCGTGTATGGCAGCGGCCTGCAGCAACGCGGCGGCCGCGGCCTGCGCGCAGTCCCGCGCCGCCAGCTGCACGCAGCTCAGCGCTGTATGTTACCTCTGTGCGCGTGCTGTGTCAGCATGGTGAGGTCGGCGTGTATGGCAGCGGCCTGCAGCAGCGCGGCGGCCGCGGCCTGCGCGCAGTCCCGCGCCGCCAGCTGCACGCAGCTCAGCGCTGTATGTTACCTCTGTGCGCGTGCTGTGTCAGCATGGTGAGGTCGGCGTGTATGGCAGCGGCCTGCAGCAGCGCGGCGGCCGCGGCCTGCGCGCAGTCCCGCGCCGCCAGCTGCACGCAGCTCAGCGCTGTATGTTACCTCTGTGCGCGTGCTGTGTCAGCATGGTGAGGTCGGCGTGTATGGCAGCGGCCTGCAGCAGCGCGGCGGCCGCGGCCTGCGCGCAGTCCCGCGCCGCCAGCTGCACGCAGCTCAGCGCTGTATGTTACCTCTGTGCGCGTGCTGTGTCAGCATGGTGAGGTCGGCGTGTATGGCAGCGGCCTGCAGCAGCGCGGCGGCCGCGGCCTGCGCGCAGTCCCGCGCCGCCAGCTGCACGCAGCTCAGCGCTGTATGTTACCTCTGTGCGCGTGCTGTGTCAGCATGGTGAGGTCGGCGTGTATGGCAGCGGCCTGCAGCAGCGCGGCGGCCGCGGCCTGCGCGCAGTCCCGCGCCGCCAGCTGCACGCAGCTCAGCGCTGTATGTTACCTCTGTGCGCGTGCTGTGTCAGCATGGTGAGGTCGGCGTGTATGGCAGCGGCCTGCAGCAGCGCGGCGGCCGCGGCCTGCGCGCAGTCCCGCGCCGCCAGCTGCACGCAGCTCAGCGCTGTATGTTACCTCTGTGCGCGTGCTGTGTCAGCATGGTGAGGTCGGCGTGTATGGCAGCGGCCTGCAGCAGCGCGGCGGCCGCGGCCTGCGCGCAGTCCCGCGCCGCCAGCTGCACGCAGCTCAGCGCTGTATGTTACCTCTGTGCGCGTGCTGTGTCAGCATGGTGAGGTCGGCGTGTATGGCAGCGGCCTGCAGCAGCGCGGCGGCCGCGGCCTGCGCGCAGTCCCGCGCCGCCAGCTGCACGCAGCTCAGCGCTGTATGTTACCTCTGTGCGCGTGCTGTGTCAGCATGGTGAGGTCGGCGTGTATGGCAGCGGCCTGCAGCAGCGCGGCGGCCGCGGCCTGCGCGCAGTCCCGCACCGCCAGCGCCGAGGTGAGGCGCGCGCTCAGGGCGGGCAGCTGCGCGGAGCTCAGCACTGACAGGTAGCCGTAGATCTGGTTGAGGGTCGTTAACTTGCGACTGGAATCTGTAAATAATACATGTTGTTACTGTTAGATCTGGATTAAAAACCGACCAAGTGCGAGTCAGACTTGCACACAATTATACATTTAAAAACGCCGAAAAAAACACGCTACCTGTATTTGTTGTACGTAATTTTTTACATTTAATTATTTGTCATTATAGCGGGAAATGTGTTTAATAACTCGGACTGTGGATGGGTGACCATCGTTACATACCGAGTTTCCTCCGTGCCTCGGATAGCACGTTAAGCCGTTGGTCCTAGTTGTCATTTGTAGATCTTTGACCGTCGTTACAGGTAGTCTTTGGCCCAGTCTGACAACCAGTCTTACCAAGGGGTACCGTATTACCCAGTACCAGACTGGGTTGTAGAGGTCAAATAGGCAGTCGCTCCATGTAAAATACTGGTGTTCAGCTGCATTCGGTAAGTGGCTATCCATAAATTACGTCACACGTTAAGGGGGGGGGGGTCAACGAAGTGTGACAAGCGGTGGGAGGAGACCTAAATTTCGTGACGTTACATTTAATTTTTTTATATTTCTAAGTATTAAAAAGCGAAAGAACAAGGGGGAATTTTTAGCTGACTTAAATTTGGGCGTCTAAAAGTGACTTATTTACGAAGGAAGTTCCACTATTTTTCTACGTTTTTTCAAAGTATCACACTAACTAGTTCAGGCCGGATAAAAAAAATATTTTAAATGAAAAGTCATTTGATTTTTTCATTGCCGTTTAGCGTTGCCATTTTATATTTATTCTGCCAAGTGACGATAAGTACAGTATTATTTAATTGTAATCAGTTTTATTTTGTTATTATAATTAAACGGAGTAAGTGAATTAACAATACAGTTTATTTCTAAGTGTAAGTGTTCCTTGCAGGAAGGTAAAAACAATGTGGTGTAAAAATAAATAAATTACTTTTCAAGCCTGGCAAAAAGACTAGTAACCCAAACCTAAAAAAAAATATTTGTTGTTTGGTTGATGTTGATACCATATTCAATCACTAGCGCTTGCGCTCTGTTTTGTGTTTTGCTCTCGCTTGTTTTTTCCCGTTTTCTTCAATTTTCACTTGATCCTGCCTTTCATGGACAGTGATATTCCCTGTGTATTTAGGATGGGCCAGACATCAGCAAAATATTACCACATCCGCAGAATTTCTGGATGAAATCATTGTAAGAGAGGATGACGAAGAATAAATATAGATGTAAAAAAAAAACTTGTTTTATTGGTTCTTATCAACTTACTCAAAATATTACACACACTTTCTAGGATTTTATCAATATAAAACAATGCTCACGGTGACTGGCAGCGTCAGACCTGTTGTAGATACTTATTGTATACCTATAACATACCGTGTATTGTATCTTGACGGTAGCGTCAAGTGTACGCGTTAAACGACCAATATTCGCTTCAACCACGAAGACTTATCAAGTGCATTGATCGTCTCGGGGACCCTTCAAGGCCAAGTTACCATAGACATAACCTACAAAAGTTCATGACTGAATATCTATTATTCTCGGCCTTCTCGAACAAAAATTCTTGCACAAACTGATCTAGAAGGTGACGCTGAGTTAGACAAGATATTTTTCATTTAAAGACGTAGAAATTTTATCTCAGCTAAAACAATGTATGGGCGGCTGCCATTGTTCTTTGAACTATTTACGAAAAACATGTAATATTTCCAACTCCATTTGTATGAACCTGTACAATTGCAAAATATGTGACGTCACACTAGTCAAATCATGAAATTCCTGTGACGTAATTTATGGATGGCCCCTAAGACTGGAAGCCAACCGCAATAAATTTGGGCAAAGGCAGGCAGGTGATGAACTCGGACTGCCGCGTCGTTCTAATGGCCACAAGCGCGACTCCATCGCGATCGAAAGCTTGGGGTGGCAACGTACATAGGTCGCCGCTGGATGTCAAGCCGACAATGCATAAAATGAATACAACGCCATCTAGTGAAGAGTTTCAGTTTTGTTATGCAAGTCGTTCTGCTGCGTCTTGATGGTTTTTCATATCTTCCGGCAGAGGCACTCCGCGCACTAACACAAACTTACATTTTTCGTTTTTTCATTTTCTAGATATCGCACAAACACTGTTATTTTATAAGGTAATAAGCGGCAATAATAAAACATAATAACTTTAGGTGAATAAGCAGATCTACGTTCCACTCTACACTCTTGAAACCCCTCATACATCAATCCTCCATGTGTATCATAACTTACCAACATTATTCATAACTCTGGGCAGCGTAGTCAAAGCAAAGAAAAAGCCTTCATAGAGTGAGTCGACAGTCTGCGACCTGGCCACCTCGGTGCTGCTCTGGAAGTACGTGTTGATCGCGTTGGAGCAGTACTCTGCCACCTCTGGGTACTCGTCTTTGGCTAGCGAGATGAGTGTGTCCAGTGCTACCGGCACTGCAGACGATAGGACACTGAAAATAACTTGCTATTTTTATGATTGGCTCATAAGTGATTAAAAAATAATGGTCAAAACTATCCTCTATCTATACAAGACTTATAAAATCGTTTGTCCTGACTGACTATCAACGCTCAGCTCAAACCACGGGACGGATCGGGCTAAAATTTGGCATAATGATAGGCTTTTGGAAAATTCAAGCCCTAATCGGGTGAAATATGGGTTAAAAGTTTGTATGGAAATCCGACACGGAGCGAAGCTGTGGGACGGGTGAGTTATTGTGTTTAAGCATGGCAATAGTAGTCATTGACCTTTTACATCCTTTACCATCTACATTTATTGATGTTCAAAAACGTAAATAAAACCTTTCAAAGTTCGAATCTAAAAAATAAATACCAATGAAAAACGATACATTGTTCATTGTTAGGGTTCGTGCAAAGAGTTATTACGGGAAAGGCAATGACAGCTATTACAGCGCTAAAACGCAACACCTAAAGTAGAAAATTATTTTGCTATTAATCCTGATCAACATTCTCTGGTTTGATGAAAAATAATTAGAACAACAAATAACCAAGTCAATGCTAGTAAATTTTATCATAATAGAAAGCTTTGCCCCGCGGTTTCACCCGTTCGTTTCTCTTTTTGCGTGGCTCCTAAAGGACGTAGCCTATAACCATCCTCAAGAATTGAGATATTAAATGCATTTTTTTTTTAAATCCGTCTGGCTGTTCTAGAGCGCGAAATTAATCAACTCTTCGGCTTTACCATATCAGTATAGACAATACTAGCTGTTGCCCGCGACCTACGTCCGCGTGAAATTATGTATTATAAAAATATTACTTTCAAATTTAATCGGATTTTGTTAACAATTTCATGGGTTTAAATGTTTTTACGCGGAACATTAATCCTTTTTCTTAAATAAAAGCCTAAGTTACTTCTTTTTACATCAGCTATCTGCCAGTAGTCCCGTCAAAATCGGTTCAGCCGATTCGGAGATTAGCCGGAACAGATAGACAGACACACAGACAAAAAAATTATAAAAATGTGTATATGCTTTCATATGCATTCACTTGTTATTTTGAAACTACTACAGACACTTCAATTTTATTTATTTGTATAAAATGTACAGTTTTCAATACTCACATGTCACACTCAAACATCAGCCTTGCACAGTAAATAGCGAGTTCTTTCCTCACTCGGAAGTGTTCGTGTGCCCTCAAAACAACCAGGGCCTGGGTGACTAACAATATTTTCTTACTGGCCACCTTAAACCACTCATGACTCCTAACCTCCAAGGTTTTAGTATCCACAACTGGAATATAAAATGGCAATAAAATATTAAATTAACGCTTAATGTGTAAAAGTAAAATAAAAAACAGTCTCGTTTTTGAGAAGAAAAATTTTGAAAAGTAAAATAATTTATGTGTTGATTAAGTGGGTGACATATTTAGCAAATTTTAGAGCCAAAAATCACGTTACCACAGTCCAATTTGTTCAACAAAAAAGTGTTCTCAAATAAAACAAATAAAAATTTGATATAAGCATCCAATTCAAGTCGTAGTTGATTTGACTAATTAAATTCTCTAAAATTACTAATTACCCTTACTGCTTACTTCTATGTGTTCCTTCTCTTTGAACTTATTCGCAAAGTCCTTCACGGTGACTTCGGCAGGTTGGCGGACGAACTTATTGTTCATGGCCACACATAATATTCGATGCATTGCTTCTATTGCTATCTAAAATAAAAACATTGCTATTCGTTTAGTTATTACATAACATAAGATCACGGCCTGTAATTCTCGTTGGGTTAGGCAGAGGTGTACTCTTAAGTACGTAAACCCACATTTTACCAAACTGCATCAAAATTCGCTGCACAGTTCAGAAGAACAACACAGTTACTTGATAAGAAAAATTACAGCTTCATACTATTTATTTTTAGACGAATAAAACACAGAAACCGTTCGGATAGTAGACAGGGGATTAGATAAAGGGCAAATTTCCTGAATAATGGTCAGCGGAAGCTGTTTAAAAAAAAAAGATTTAAGAAAATTCTAATAAATTCGAGCTCGCTTCGCTCGCTCAGACATGTTTAGTGTTCTTTTGCGTTCATAGGCTTCTCTTTATAAATTAGCAGAATTAGCCCTATTTCTATAATAAATAACCAAAGAAAACCTATCAAATTCGAGGTGGGGGCTAAAAATCAGTATAAATCGACAAAGTTACTCCTTGTAAGAATTGCAAAAAAATCGAGCCGTTTTCATGGAACTGAAATTCACCCCCTCCCCCGTCGAACTAATCCTGCCGGCGCCCATGATGCCCAGATAGCCATACCTATAGATGCTTGTACCTTCCCTTGACAACCAAAAACTGCAGGAGTTAGGTAGTGTCAGGCTCACCACAATGACAGCATGTCCGGGGTTGTGCGTGCAGTTGGCGACGTCCTGCAGCGCCGACATGACGCCGGGCAGGATCAGAGACAACATGTCTACCGCATGTTTTTCTATGACCTTGTTTGGGATGCGGTAGTCTTCGGTCAGCGTCGGGTGGGTCGCCGTGTGAGCTGTCACACATTGTAGAGCTGCCATTCTGGAAATTCAAGCTGTTCAATTTTGAAATCTGGATACAGGCAGCTATCATTTGTCTCAACTACCTGAATTTTAATAATAGTAAGTGTTTGAGTATTACAATATATTGGAATGGTATAATTATAGAGATACAGTGCCCGGGTGTGAATGAAAACATCAATCGTATTTTTTCTTGTTAACCATATATTGCTTTTCATAAAATGTTACATGTTGCCGTATCTATGGTATCAGCTGGTGTCCGCAATTTTACGCCTAAGCGATTTTGCGTTCTGGTGAGAAAATGCATCAATCAATTCACAAATTCGTCAAGAAAGGCCAGCAACGTCTTGGTACTCTTGGTGTCAGCCACGATCACAAGGAGACTCACCATATTGTTACGAGCTGGGTATGGGATAAATTAATTACTACCAATCAGACAATTTAATAACTTTATTAAACACAAAACACTTAAATCTTAATCACAAGTACACTACTGATCACTATTCGCTTGGATATCGCACTTCTAGTTCACTTCGATTCGCTCCGTTGTATCGCCTGAATCAGACTACTCCCTGTGTGTCGGCGCTTGTGCTTTTTATACTACCCCATTATTCACGAACATTCCGGCGATGTGTAGAACGGTTCGATAAAAACATCAACAAAAAACATTACCAAGTAGTAGGTAAAAAAAATAATAACCTACTTGTACCGAATAAAGAAGTATGTCCTCGGCGTACGGTCGAAATTACAATGACAATTCCTAATATTTTTTATAAGTAGTTACCTACTTAACTTGGAACTAATAATAATGGCACGCTTCTCGAAGTTTTTAGCGCAAACACACTGAATCACGTCCTTTCTCGAAAGATCTCGTACGTACGACGTAACAATATTATTTATGTTGCCAAAGCTTGGTCGTCTCTAAATGTTATAAGGAGATGGACACACAATTCAAAAATGTACAGTCAACGAAAGAATATGGTATACAAGATGAAAACCTGGCATGATTTCTTCCACAAAAACCAACTACCTGCACCCTAATAGCGTAACACATTTCTGTTTCGCATTCCGAAGAATTTTAAAATAAATTTGTTATACATTGCTTCAATGCTCATCCTGGTTTAAGAACACCCACCTGAGTGACCTAAGCTTCTCCATCTTGGCGATATGCACGCACACGTAGACGGCCTTCCCCATGAGAGGCACATGTGACTTCATCATTGTCTCACGAAACTTCACGTTAATATTTAACAGTAATGTTGTGAGACATGTCATCACACTGTATTGCAGCTCTTCAGGCACCTCTGCAACTGAAAATAGAAGGAATATTTAAGAATATGTGGCTATATTTATATACAAATTCAAACTAAATAGCATAAAATCATACATTTCGATAGGGGATAAATATAATGACCACCACAAAAAACTTTGTGACCATAACCTCTATCACCTAAAATATATTACCAATCAGCAAAAAAAAAACTTAAACAAAAAAATGGAAACCTAAAATTACAATGGTTCTAGCTATTTTAGTCATGACCGCACTTTAAATTATTGTACTATGCAACCAAATTTAATAAATGATCACCAAATAATGAGCAAATTATTGCGCTATTTCTAACTAATTACACATACTGCGAGCGAAGCGAGCTCGGGACTTGAGGCACCCCAACTCGGACAGGTTAGGTTAGAAGGAGATTGACCCCGCCATCCCCTTCGTGGTTATTTATTCTAAACCACCCAGTAATAGGAGCCCCGCAACGGGTTGCGCAAGGTGCGCCTAATCATAATATGTAGAAGCTGTCAATAGTAGACAATGATGTCAAAAGTAGAATCTGTCAAATGTAGACTAAACGAAAATTATCTTAATCATACGAGTTGTTTATTTCTTAACCTTATTAAATAAACGAGAAATAGGAAATAGCTATTTAGTTAGTAGTAGTTAATTATTAGTCATAACAATCTCAGACTTTAGTAATGATTTTACAATATCAATCAGTTTTACAGTGTCAAACTTTAGCAGTTTATCTACTATTTTTAGGTATGTAATGATTTATCTGGAATAATTTACTTTTATAGAATAACAAGATGTTACATATTTAAATGTCATTTTATATTATATTACTGTTAAAGTTTTGGTGGTCATTAACTATTTTTGGCAATATAAAGTGATTTTTTACCGTTACATTTTATTAGACCTGGTGGTTCGTTAAACATAGGCCATTTCGATATGAATAGGTTTGCTGCGCCAATTCATTTTCTAACAGAACATGTTATCCGTTCGTGGCGGTCAACATTTTATGTTAGACCACGCCCCTTTATGTTAGCAAACAATGTTTTTTTAGTAAAACACGATAACATGGCGCAGCGGACCCGGCTTTAAAGTTATCAATGAAGTTTACACACACAGAAACCCATCAACAACAGTCAGGGAGTTAAGCCCATTGGACACAACATCCCCACAGACCCTTAATTGCCTGACCTGCCATGCTTCCATCGTTTTAAGCCATGATAAGCACGAGATTTCTGTTACAATTATGTTTTTTGTTATAATATGTCCCTTTCTTAGAGAGCACGCCTGTGTCTCAGTAGTACATTGTAGGCAGATTATGCTAATGCTATGCGCGGTAGGATATTATCGCACTGGAACATACTACCGAGATGAAAACTCTTCCTAACTAAGGTCATAGGATACTATTATCCTATTTTATCGATAGTCTACTGAAAAAAGCCTCACTTAAGAGTGACTTTTCTTTCGAATTTTGGGCTATCAGCCCAGAAATTATAATATAGTACACAATTGCAGAGCTCGTTAATATTGACAGTTAGACAATCAATAACTAAACAAATGCATTGTATATTGATGTGTTGACCTCAGTTGACTTCAAAGATTGCCGGGCAAGATAAACACTTCTGTGTGTAGTTAAATGTTTGTTTTTCATTCAACCTCAGCTCATTGAGACTGCACTTTAGAACTTTAGATATCTTATGCCTGTTTTTGTTAACTTTAGGTTAATTAATGGTTAGTCAAAAGCGCGCTGTTGGATTTTTAACGCTCTACTTAGAGCCGAGGGTTTAAATTCAAAACAGCACACTGATATTGAGGGCTCAGGGTGATGATGCCGGGGATGCCGCCACCGCACAGCCAGTATTTATTATATATTTCTTTATTTCGTTAGGTTCGTTGCTAAATAATAACAGCCACTCGGGTCGATCTTCAGGTTAAGCCACGCTTGCCAAGGTTGGTCCATGGATGGGTGACCACCCATTACATACCGAGTTTCCTCTGTCGAGTTTGCCGGAAAAAGATATTTAGTTTTTATATACTACTATTAAAAATAAACGGAAATAACTTTCCAGTAAATTTGATTGGTTTCGACAATGCGGCGGTGGCTGTGCGGTAGCATCCAGTCTACATGGTTAGCAATGGAAAAGGAAATCGGTTCTCTGCCCTTTCGCCGAAAATTGTTTGCCAGATTTTCACTTGCCAAATAACGTTTCCCAGAATTTTATTTCGCCGAATAATCATTTGCCAACTTATCATATAATTTTGTTTTATTTCCCAACCTCACAGTTACCAACTGTACGTTTGATCTGCTTTTCATAATGACACTTTTTAAAATGCCAACTTTCAAGTAACAGAATGTTTTAGTTTGCGTAATATTCATTTAGTTATTTATTGTTTACCAAATCTAGTAGGGTTTCGTTTAATAATTATGTAATATTATGTGGGTAAGTACGAATAAATTGACTCATTGATGATAAGTGTTTACATCATTAGTTGTGGACTGCTACCGTGGTATGTTTTATTGATGTAATAATTAAAATGAGTGAGTGGTGTTGCGTATATTAGATTCGAAAAGGCAACCATTTCAAGCATAAGATCTAACTTTGAAGACATTTTATTACAAGGGTGTTTTTTCCACTTGGGACAAATTCTAAACAGGTAATATTAAAATTAACTATTCTGCTAGTATTTATTTTATAGTTATGGCATTTTCTTAAAATAATTAATCTCGTCTAGCTAGTTCAGTTTCGGGTAGCCTTTTTTTAGGTTTTTTTTTCATATTTCTTTCTATATAATCTAGTCGTTTCTGGTCACAGTTCTAACCTAACCGAACCTAAACCTTTTTTTTAATAATTAACCTCGTCCTAGTTCGGTTCTCAATAGCCTGCTACAAATAATCTCTTTTTTCCATTTTTTTTTTAATTTATAATCAAGTCAGTTCTGGCTAATCGCTATTCACAAAACCGAAACCGAGTATTCGATTCGATTGCGATTCGATATGAAGACATACATCCTGCCGACAGCTATTTGCTGTCGGAAGTGCAGTCGAACCAAAATTAAAAGTGCTGCTGACTAATTTAGGCTTTGTCTAAACGTATTGCATGTAAAGTTTTACTATTGTTTTGACCGCTGCATAAATATTTACACGATTTTGCGTGGTGTATTCTTTAATTTAAATTTTTTGGGTAGATGGTGTACCGGGCTCTGCATCCAGGCACCGTCGGCATGCCGCATATCAACAATAGCAGGAGAAATTGTCTCTTCAACAAATACCACTTCGTGGATATATTAGCGCGCGGCCATAGTCGGAACTATGTCGCCATCCTGTACTACATCATAAACAAGAGTCATTGCGGATCCATTTATTAATATTATCATTGTTAATTGTTTTTATATATATTTATAGTTACCCGACGGATAAGTAATAAATCGATAGATATACGATATATACTATACCGGTAGCTTGGACCCTGCTCGGACCCTGGGCTGTTCCCGATACCGGTGGGCTACTATTTTTAAATGTATTTTTTATTATTTTATATGGGAACTAGCTGTCCCGGCGAACTTCGTACCGCCTAACAGTCAATGAATCCTACCCCACCTACCCTACCTACCTAACCCTCCCTACCTACCTACCTACCTATCCTACTCTCCTAGTACCTACCTACCTATCCTACTCTCCTAGTACCTATCTACCTATCCTACTCTCCTAGTACCTACCTACCCTACTCTCCTAGTACCTATCTACCTATCCTACTCTCCTAGTACCTACCTACCCTACTCTCCTAGTACCTATCTACATATCCTATTCACCTAGTACCTACCTACCCTACTCTCCTAGTACCTACCTACCTATCCTACTATCCTAGTACCTACCTACCTATCCTACTCTCCTAGTACCTATCTACCTATCCCTATCTACCAATTTTGTCGCGTTCGCGATTCACTTTTGTTGAGTTTCGGAACGCGACATTAGATCCTCCAACGCGCACGCTAATTTGATCTTTATGCAGCTGTAATAAATTACAAATTGACTCTCCATTTTACTTAGAAAACGTTTGTATGGGAAATAGAAAAGGGCTGTTTTGAGGGTTTTCCCGGCAATTATTCGATTTTTTCTCAACTTTTAAACCTTCCCTAGTCCTCCACGAACATTTCAAAACCAAGATAAGATAAATCCGTTCAGCCGTTCTCGAGTTTTAGCGAGACTAAAAAAAAAAAAAAAAATTAAAAATAATAATTATTAAAGGAGACCGGCTTCGTTCTCATCCCTACTCCGTGCTGTTTACTGGGTCAGAAGTGACACCTGTAGACATCTGGCGGGGATAACTAATTAAATGACGATTGATCAGTTTTCGACCGGAGAGGAAAAATGATTAAATTACTAAAATGGCTATTTAAAAATAAGGGTTGATCGTAGAAGGGTGAAAATTGAGGATTGTATGTATTTTTGTATGTTGTATCATAAAAAAATAGAAATTAAAAATTTTGTCTAAAAAATAAAAAAAAATAAAAAATTTTGGGGTGGACTACCCCTAACATTTAGGGGGATGAAAAATAGATGTTGGCCGATTCTCATAGATACCGGATAAGCACAAAAAATTTCATCAAAATCGGTCAAGCCGTTTCGGAGGAGTATGGCAACGAAAACTGTGACACGAGAATTTTATATATTAGATATTTAAAAATTATAAAATAAGAAAGAAAAATAAATAAAGGAGATAATAGATCTAATATAATCTGCAGTAAAACTTATAGAAATACTCATTAAAGATAATTTATATTCCATATTAATATTTCTACCATAAATGTTCATTTTTTTTACCATACCAATCAATTAGAAATTCAGATAATCGAACAAGTGTCTATGATCGATTGGGTTTCGAATAGATTGTTTGTGAATGGTTATGCTGGTCCCAGTTTCGACCGAAATAGCTTTTTTTGTCCAGAACAAAAACCGAACCTTAGTTGGTCACTAGTAATAATCAATCCAACACAGAGCACACGCAAATGTAGAATTATCTCACGGGCCCCCAACTCATGGTAGTACTAGGAACCGTGGGGTTTTGTTGAGTAGGAGTCTGAGATAACCCTCCATTCTGCCCAGTAAAAAAATACGAAAAGTTGTCTTACTCATTCCTGGCCTCTTATGATCAAACACAATCTGCAGCAGTCCTATTTCTATCTTCATACACATCTCGAAGCTGTTGATGACGACCCTGTTCAGCAGCATCTGCATGCAGTCCACCAACTTCTGCTGTACATCATGTTTGTTCCTGAAAGTTTGTGTTTTTTTGTATTTGTACTTGTATAAAGAGTTCTATATATTCTATATATAACTTAAAATAAAAACATTGATTTCAATTAAACCACTTAAAGGCACCCTTTAAGTTTTATTGACAAGGGGTTGGTAAGGCACAAAGTTAAAGCTTCAGTTCCACCGCTCAACAGTATGGAATCACAAATGCTGTGATTCAATTTCAATTCAACTAGTCATACGTCTATTGTTAGTTGGCATACCAAAAGCAAGCAAAATAGACATATAGCTTTACAAATTGAAATTGAATTGAAGCTTTTGTAAATAAGGGGGCAGAAGGCTTGATTAACTTGGAATCATGTAAGATTGACTAAGGTAAAATTAAAGTAACTACAAATTTTTCTCTGGTGTCCTGAAATACAAGTCACGGCTTAGTTTAGGCACCAGTCTCCCACAAATAAACTGTCATACTTCATAATTATATTTTTGCCATTATTTTTAGTTATAAGTATTATTTGTGGAAGAAATAAAGTTTTTTTTTTTTTGTACTTCTTCAATCTTATGTATTTTGCTGAATTCATTTGCAGGAGACAGGAGAATTCTCAAATGATTTGCATGGGAAATTCAAAACTGCCTCTTAAGCATAGTAAATACCTGTATAAAGCCAAAGGCTTAGGATTTTAGTATGTTTTTTTTTAAGCTTCTCGCTAGTAGCAATGAGTGCAGAGTTATTGTCCATTTATGACAATAGGCTTGCTTCCCATTATTTGGTAATTGCCATCTACACAATCAAGCATTTTAAATTAGCATGTTGTACAGAGATATCCCTTTCATTTTCTTTTTTTTCACATTTTTTTTCCATTCTCCTCCGTCAATCTGACAATATTTTTGCACTCAAGTAAAATAACAGTACAATGGAGGAATTGATGCCTTTGACATACATAATTAGAAATGCATGTTTAGTGCTTGTTTCAATAGTTGGAACGTCGTTTACTATTGTCTTTATTTTACCAGTAAAATATTCATTATACCATTTACTTTTGCTTTTATACCTTCACAGAGTAGGTTCGAAAAGATAAAGTGAAATCTTTGTCCTATTGTGGGTCGACACAGGCTGAAAATAAATAATTATTATAAATAAATACTTTTTACTTACTCAGTCTCACTCGACTTCAAGTGCGTGATGAGCGGGAACAATAAGTACTGCTGCAACTCCTGGACCACTTCTGCTTTTAAATCTGATACTTTACCACTGAACTCATGAATGCTGTCCCTCGTAGGAGACACCATGAGAATATCGCACACTGGTTTAATGCGCGAAAATGTTTCTTTTCTATCGCCCTGCATCTTGTTTAACAATATACGCCTATCAATGAGGGTAAATGCTATGTAGCAGGACCGTAGGAAGACAGAAAGGTTCCGCAATAAGCGGTTGGTTTGTTATTTAGAAAATATCGGTAAAACTTTAGCTATTTCATTTTGAAAATCAAAATATTCACACAGAAAATAAACCAAATGCCAAATTCTTTCTTCTTGTGCTACCATTTCCATTTGACATTTTGACATGACTCGCCTTTTTCATTCATTCGAAAATCGAATGAAAATAATCGACTATAGATCATATAAGTATTATCTAAACTCTTGGATATTCCCTAATCCAACCTACGTGGTCCGAGTGGAATAAAAAGGAATGCGCGCTGTGAGTGCTGTGAGCCTGTGAGTGTGACAGCCATTATAAACGGCCTAAACGGGCGGATTGTCAAAGAATGGCTTGGCTTGGTTTTCGGTTGCAAAGGATTCGGTATTTTAGGGACGTTATATTTTTGATTAGGGTCGTGTTATATAATTCTGATGTACTTATTAATTACCTATGTGCTTGTTGCTAATTAAAAACAATTTGTAAGAAATGTAACTTTCTAGGTTAGTAAGTGATTTGTTCTTTATTAAACTACTTGACCGTCACTGGAAGCTTTATATTGAGAGAGCATATCCGTTTCCGTCGATTTCTTATCTGTATTAGTACTTGTTTAACCTACTCAGTGGCGCCACCTGGTGTTTGCTTGCCATTTTAGTTTCGTAAAATGTACGAGCTACTTTTTTGTTCATTGGCGTTTCGTTCTCCGTCGAAGCAACAAGTGCGCATCGGTTCACGACCAATGCTAAAAATTACACTATATTTTCTAAATTCGAATATTATATTTCATAGAATATAACGTAATTATACTTTTAACGGTTTTTACCGTTCGGATTACTACCATCAATTTAAAAATATAGTGCTGTTTTACGGTGAGTTAATTGAAGAAAAACTGTAAGTACCCTACTTTATAAAAGTGATCATTAATTACCCTGAAAGGTTTTTTCCGTTCAGGTCATTACTAATATTAAAATATTTACCCGATATTTTCAATACAACGTGTAACGGAAAGGGTATATACATACCAAGAGCAAGGCTTCTTTGGATGATAACAAACGATAGGGTAAGGGTTTATTAATCCTATCTCTACATGTTCGGAAATTATGAGAATTTTTAATACATAGATACCAGAAACTAAATTTTTCAAATTGAAATAAATACATCACTAGCACTTAGTCAGCTGATCGGTGTCAACGAACTATTTGCAAGTAAAGATAAACCTCTTACTCCTGGTATTTCTGAATAAAGGGTTCTGCATGTTTATTTTTTGTTTACAAAATAATACTGACTTTTCCCTTAACTAAGATTATGTTTGTGTACAAGTTACAATACAATTAATTTGTCGAGGTATCTAAATTTAACGAAATAATATTTAGGTACTACCCGTGCGCGATAAGTTGGGACCCTGAGCGCGGTGACGTTTGACCGCGCTCAAGTCCCAACTTATCGCGCACGGGTAGTACCTGCTTGAATTGTCACGTATCATTTACACACTTGTTTGTTTTTTTCGTAGTTTTTCCTTTGTAGAATATTCCACCCACCTTACTATCGTACCAACAACACAGTAGATACGTAATTTAATAACAATATTGTCGATTGTTTATCCCGTGAATCCCGTGCTCTTGAATCGATCTTCTCAAAATTGATTAAAAAAAACGTAATAAAAAAAAATTCAAACTACACTTTACACATCTTTATTTTGTGATATTTACAATTGCCAGGTAGGTAGGTATATCTAAACTTAAAAAATAATAATAACCTTTCCGGCGTAATTCGATGACTTTCATTCTGATGGTACAGATTTAGTCGGTTATAATCACAATGACAACAACATCACGAATACAGAATACGACGCCGAGCGATAATTTATAAAATACAGCTATGTCATTCGAAATAAGAACTTCTATCAACCTCAAATGTTCCATCCAATAAACAACTAACATAAACAATGCGGGCAAGTTAAATAGTGTCATGTGCATGTAATTGATCTTGTTTTAAATATGTAGATAAACCTACCTATTTGCTGTTTATTATTGTCAGCACAATGCTTTGGGCAAATATGAACTTGTAGAACTAAATTATTAGCCCTTTTCATAATAATTTTTACACATACGATCCAGGAAATTCGATTCACCTTACTATTTGCATTTTATTTTATTAAATCATCAAAATGTTTACCTTATTGAATCGATTTGCTTGAAGATCGCATTAAAACGAATTAATTCGAAACATCATCAGCTCGTATATCATTGAATTGATCATAACATCGAATCGTTACGTGCATACCAGGAATTAATCGCTTAAATAAACATAATTGTTTGCCATTAGAACTAAGAATAGAAAAAGGATTTAGAAACATCATTTATGTCCAACTGAACCCAAATCATCATCTTTAGCAACTTATGCATCTCCTAGTACAAATAAAATCACAATGGGTTCCGTTCATAATTTTTAAAATAAGTTTGTAATATTTTTTTCTAATACGTAATTATGACGAAAACGAAGTTTTCTTTTAATTACAAAATAATACACGCACGCATAATTACTGTCTGTCTGTAGGACTAACCGAAAGAAATATCGGAAGTTTACGTTCTGTCGGTGCTGTTCGAGTGGTACATGGGTTTTATTTTATTGGTTTGAGTTTGAGCACGTTTAGTCTCTAAAATCCTAAGGAAGTCATAAAAAATGTCGCAAAACTGTACCGAACTGTGGAAAGAAATTAATAAAAGTACTAGGACCGCACGAGTAACAGGAATTAATATTGCCGAGTTGAAAATCGTTTGCTCACAGAACCCTGATTTCGTCCTTACACACACAATGTAATCATCATTGTGTGTATAACCGTAATGTGTTAGGGTTTAGGGTGCGCGACCTAATTGCTGTCACTGTAGTTTAAATTACTCCTGGTAAATACAACTTCTAATCCTAGATTTCAAAATAACATAATGTCTTTTGATCAAAGATTAACATTAATTTATGTTATTTTGAAATAAAAGCTCACGGGTTCAGATTCTGACGTATTACAAACGTACAACATATGATCAAATGTACCACATTTATGATCTTTAATGAATTGAAATGAATGATTTTTCAATTTTGAATTTGAATTACTTACGTAATTAACTCTGTTTTATGTATGTAATAATTGAATAATTATTAGGATGTAAATTAATCTTGAACAATATTTTTTAATAGTAGTGGACACATAAATTGGGACGGCCACCCTATTACCAGGATAGCAGGGAATAGCTTTATTTTGCATTATTGTTACCTATTGCTCGTCAGTCAGTCATCAACTTTTCCGCGTGTAGTGCACACTGCAGAATCGTTTCTATCCGTGTAATACGCGCATCAGTTCAGTACGGCTACACCTAATTGACTTTTTTTTGTTGTTTGCAAAATGTCGTTAAGTAATAGCGAATATTACGAAATGATATTGTATGTCGGAGCAGAAGATGGTAATTTGCGAGCTGCCCGAGAACTGTATCGTGTCGTCACCGTTTTATCGAGTGTAGACCAGGATGCTGAACGTCGACAGCTGCCTTCGTTGGCGTGTTTCAGTCGGATGGTACATCGCCTGCATCAAACTGGGTCATTCCACGCACCTGCTGCAGAGGGTCGCCCGAGCACTACTGATCCAGAATTTGAAGGAGCCGTATTGGAGCATTTTAATAGCAATCAGCACACGTGGAGCTGCATTAGCGCTGGGTGCCTCTAACCATATGCAGGTATGGCGAGTGTTGAGCAATGACGGTCAGCACCCATACCACTTCCGTCGCACCCAGGAGCTGACGCCGGCAGATTTTTTGCCTCGTGTGGCCTTTTGCGAGTGGTACCGAGGCCACTTAGAAGCTTCGCCAGATTTTGGTTCAAGAGTGCTATGGACCGCTGAGGCAGTGGATCGGGCGTGGTAGTAGAAGCGTGGCTTGGCCTCCGCGGGCCCTAGACCTAACCCCGTTGGACTTTTTTCTGGGGGTACATTAAAACATAGTGTATGGAGTGCAGTGTGATACAGTGGACCAAATGAAAGTGTGGATTGAGGCCGCTTTCAGGACAAAAACACCAGACATGCTACGCAATGTCCAGGTCATGAACAAGCGAGCGGCCTTGTGCATACAATACCAAGGTCACCCTTGAACCCCATCTTTAAAAATGTAAGTCATTTTACTAAATTAAGCAAAGCTTTAAGATTTTACTGTTTATTCGGGTATAAGTAATAATAAGGGATGAAACTAGTTAACCTAGCTACCTAAATTTTGTTTCGATTTTTACGTAAGTTTTGTTATCTCAGTTTTTACGTGAAATTTCTGTCTTGATATTTTAACCAGTAAACTGTAAATATGTAATGTAAATCAATAATTACCTACGCAATATTATTTTTTTACATCACGGTAAAGTAGGTATGTTTATTGCGCGCTCGCGCACTCGCTCTAGCGGCGCGCGGCGGCATGTTTTATTTCGTCAGTTCGCGCCGACAAAGAACACCTACTGCGGTAGGGTACTAGGCGCGCAGAATTCCCGAAGAGATTTATCGTGATATTAGGCAAGTAACGTGGAAAGTTATTGACCCACGTAGTGCGGTGACACGTTTGTTATGATTTGAATTTAGGAAACATACGAAACCGAAAATTTGGTATCAATTCTCAGAATATTTTATTTTGAGCTAAAACCCTTGCCATATCGTTTGTTATCATCCAAAGAAGCCTTGCTCTTGGTATGTATATACCCTTTCCGTTACACGTTGTATATGTGTGTGCTTTGTACTTTATTGTGAGTCAAGAATATTTTTTAGATATAGGTACTGTCCATCTAACGCAACCTTATTTGCAATAATGAATGACGTAAATGTTTCGGCTGCCGAGCCACAAGTTGTGGCCGGCCCGAGTGGAAGGACCCGGAAAAGGAACGTTAGCTGCTCTAGCAGCAGCACGACGAGCAGCAGCTCTTCAAGCTCGTCTTCTCCAAAACATGGCAAGCGGTCGCGCCGCGCACGACGCAAAAAGAATAAGCGCGCCCAACAGTCTGTAGAGTGTGTGTGTCTATTGGTGGTTTGGAATTGGAACTCTTCACAATAAACACAGCTCTAACTATTTATGAAAGTTTAATAAAATAATATAACACAATATAAAAAATCAAAACCGAAAAACACTAGTTAGCACTATGGCTGGTTTGCGCGGACTGCCAGGGCAACCGCGGGACGCGTCTCGCGCGCGGGGTGGAGGCGGCGGCGTGTCGAGCCGCTAGCCGCGCGACTCGTAAGTCGGCCGAGCGACCAAACTGTAGGTAGGATAATAGCCTACATCACTCCCCCGCTGAGACCGGTTCACGGTCGATAGTGAACTAGGTGTCGCGGGAATCTGACAGTTCTCCCGCTTCTTGTGGTAGTTTCCGGCTGCGATAGTGGCGATGCTGGCGACGAAGCTGACGGCGGTGGTGATGGTGGTTGCGGTAACGGTGGTATTTTCGGGCTATCATTGTTGTTAGCCATGTAGGCTGGTTTTAGCCTATCAATGGTAACAGTTGTGGATTTCCCTTGGACGTCTATTGTGAAGGTTTTTGATCCTCTTTCGATGACTTTGTGTGGACCGGAATAAGGTGATTCTAAAGACTTCTTCAGAGGTCCTTTCCGCAGGAACACGTGACTGGCAGTATTTAGGTCTTTAGGCACGTAAAACGTTTTCTCACCATGGCCGGATGTTGATGCAGGTGAGAGTCTCGAAATGTGTCTTCTTAACCGTGCTGCGAAGTCTGCTTCATCTACGATGTTGTGTGTTACTGGTTTAATGAACTCACCAGGTAATCGGAGTGGCTCACCGTACACCAATTCAGCTGAAGAGGTTTGAAGATCATCCTTCCAGGCGCTCCTCATACCCAGGAGAACAAGAGGAAGCACCTCCGACCATTGCGCGTTGTTGTGGCACATTATGGCGGCTTTCAGCTGTCTGTGCATTCTCTCCACTAGGCCGTTGCATTGCGGGTGATAAGCTGTTGTGGGACAATGATAGGCGCCTATGATTGACGACATGCACTGGAACAGCTGCGAGTCAAATTGTTTTCCTCGGTCAGTGGTAATTTTCTCTGGACATCCGAAACGAGCGACCCAGCCAGAAATGAAAGCGCTAGCGCAGGTCTCCGCTGTGATGTCTGCTAGAGGGTAGGCTTCTGGCCATCGAGTATACCTGTCTACAGCTGTAAGGCAGTACCTGAAACCAGCAGAAAGTGGCATAGGGCCTATTATGTCAAGGTGGACGTGGGAAAAACGGTTAGAAGGAACAGGGAATAAGGAGAGAGGAGAGTGGGTATGGCGGGTAACTTTGTTGCGTTGGCAATCAGTGCATTGTTGAGCCCATGTTTTGCAGTCACGACGAATCTGAGGCCACACAAATCTTTCTGACACTAGTTTGGCAGTAGCGTTGGGGCCTGGATGACTGAGATTGTGTAGGTTGTTGAAGATTGCTTTTCGAAAAGTTGGTGTGATGAATGGCCTAGGACGTGAAGTAGACTTGTCACAGTAAATGTAGGCATCCATAGTTTTCACTTTCTCTAACTGTAACGCCGTGTTGTTTTGTAGCAAACTCTGTAATTCTTGGTCGTTTTCTTGTTCGTTTTCCAGTTCTTTGTAGTTGATGGTAGTGTCGATGCTTTCCAGTCGTGAAAATGCGTCGGCGACTACGTTGTCATTTCCTGATATGTGGTTGATGTCAGTTGTAAATTGAGAGATATAATCGAGATAGCGGTGTTGACGAGGTGAGCAGTTGTCTCTTCTTGTCGTGAAGGCGAATGTAATGGGTTTATGATCGGTGAACACTTTAAATGTTCTCGCTTCGACCATATACCTAAAGTATTTTATTCCTTCATGTATTGCGAGCAATTCACGATCGTAAGTGCTATGTTTCGTCTGAGCAGGAGATAACTTGCGAGAAAAGAATCCCAGTGGTTGCCAGCTGTCATTTATTTGTTGTTGTAAGACCGCTCCGATGGCCACATCCGAAGCGTCGGTAAAAAGTGCTAACTCAGCTTGTGGATCGGGATGTGAGATGAGAGTGGCTTCTAATAAGTTATTTTTGCATGCGTCGAACGCTTTTTGTATTTCAGGTGTTATAGTGATGAGCGTTGTTCCTTTGATTTTTGGGCCACTTAAAGCTTGATTGAGAGGGCCTTGGATTTGAGCGGCACCAGGGAGAAATTTTCTGTAAAAATTAATCATCCCTAGAAATCTTCGCAACTCTTTAGCATTTTTAGGGAGGGGGTATTCCTGGATCGCCTTTACTTTTTCTGGGAGGGGACGTATACCAGCTGCAGATACGTGATAACCCAAGAAAGTAACTTCACTAGCACCTAAGACACATTTGTTGGTGTTAATTACTACTCCATATTTTTTTAACTGGTTGAATATTTGTGTCAAGTGCCCAACGTGCTCTGTCTCCCCTTTTGAAAACACGAGGATATCGTCTAGATATCCGAACGTGAAGTCTAATCCCTGAAGGATTTCGTCTAAAAATCTTTGGAACGTCTGCGCAGCGTTCCTCAAACCGAAAGTCATGGCAGTAAACTCAAAAAGTCCGAATGGTGTTGTGATTGCTGTTTTCTTAATGTCGTCTTCAAAAACCGGTATTTGGTTAAATGCTTTCACGAGATCAATTTTAGAAAATATGGTGGATCCTGATAGCTGGTATGCGAAGTCGTGGATGTGCCTCACTGGATACCGATCAGGTATTGTTCGTGAATTTAATTGCCTATAATCGCCACATGGCCTCCAGCCGTCGTCTTTTTTCGGTACGAGATGTAATGGGGACGACCAAGGACTTTCAGAGCGACGAGCTGTTCCATTTTGTAACATTTCCTCAAATTCTTTTTTCGCGATCTTCAGTCTGTCCGGTGCCAAACGACGCGGTCGTGATGTTACCGGTGGGCCAGACGTCGTTCTAATGTGGTGTTTTGTATTGTGAATTGGCACATTTTGTGATCCAGCTGGTCTTGTTATTTCTGGATAACATCGTAATAAGTCGAGATAAGTTGAATGACCTGTAAACATTTTCAACGACAGCAGTTCGTGTGTTATTCCGTGAGATGAAGGCGCGCCGACGGTCATGTTTGTTATTGAGTCGATCAACTTCTGTTGCCTGCAGTCGACTAATAAGTTATAAAAACTTAAAAAATCAACACCTATGATTGGCCTTGAAACATCAGCAATAATAAACTTCCAAGTAAACTCACGACGTAATCCGAGGTTAAGATTTAGCTGATAAGTACCGTATGTAGGTATCGGAGTGCCATTTGCAGCGACAAGTTCGTAGTTACATTTGTTACTATGTTGCAGCTGATTACGTAAGTACGATTTAGGGTAGGCACACACGTCTGAACCTGTATCTACGAGAAACTGTATGCCGGTACGTTTATCTGTGATAAATAGGCGGCCTTTACATGCAGAGCAGTCGTCAGCCGCCATTACTGACTGCTTGTGCAGTTTTCCGGCTGAAAATCACACGGCTGAACACATTTGGTGGCCTTAGCACCAAACTTGTAATGATACCAACAAGTTGGATGTTTATTACGTGACTGAGATCGGTTTTGGCGGGATTTCGAGCGGTCTTCGCGTCTATTTGATCGGCTTGGGCGGGAAAGGTCATTGACCTTTTGCATTAGTGACTGGACTTGCTTCGTTAATTCGGTCAATTGTTTACACATAGTATCCATTTCACTCACCCCTTGTGTTGATGTCGCCGCAACTTGATGACCTCTCGGCACGACATCATGTATTCTGTCAGCAAGATCAGCTAGCACATCGAGACGCGCGGATGCCTGAGATGCGATTATAGATTGTATGTTGCTCGGCAGGCGGCTCGACCATATCGTTCTTAAAAACTCTTCAGGAACTTTTGGACCAGCGAGGTGCTGCAGGTGTCGGAGGAACTGCGACGGCTTCCTGTCGCCAAGCTCTTCGTGTGTCAGCAGTTGGTGCACCTTTTTCTCGCGGGATTCTGAGAGTCGCTTTATGAGCTCCGCCTTCAATATTACGTATTTATCGGTCGCTGGTGGATTCACAATGATATCTTCGACCTCTGTTGCGTACCGTGGATCGAGATGACTGACGACGTAATAAAATTTGGTTGTGTCCGCCGTAATATTGGATATCGCGAACTGTCCTTCTATTTGTGCGAACCAAATCGCGGGCTTCTCCGGCCAAAATGGCGGGACGCGCACACCTACTCGAAAAACATCTTGAGACTTTTCTGCATCATCCACGTTCACCTGCACGGTATTATTCATTTTGTTTGTCACTAAAGTTATCCTTTATTATAACAGTTTATGAGTCCGCGTATTTTTCACTATATTAGGTAGGTAGCACTTGCACGTGTTAACTTCTCGGGGTCACCACTGTAGAGTGTGTGTGTCTATTGGTGGTTTGGAATTGGAACTCTTCACAATAAACACAGCTCTAACTATTTATGAAAGTTTAATAAAATAATATAACACAATATAAAAAATCAAAACCGAAAAACACTAGTTAGCACTATGGCTGGTTTGCGCGGACTGCCAGGGCAACCGCGGGACGCGTCTCGCGCGCGGGGTGGAGGCGGCGGCGTGTCGAGCCGCTAGCCGCGCGACTCGTAAGTCGGCCGAGCGACCAAACTGTAGGTAGGATAATAGCCTACAAGTCTAACCCGACATTGGACAAGCTTATAAAAGAAGTCAATGAGCTACGCCAACAAATTTTTGCAAATAACATGCATAATGCCTGCCACGATGGGATATCAGTTTGTTCTGGGGTCAGTGGGGAACTATATGACCAACTTAATAATGAATGCCCTGATGTTGAAGGTCAAAACTCAAATTCAGACTTTACTTTTGATATCGAGACAAAGCTTAAGGAACCATCAGTTCCAAAAACTCCTGATAGTTTTTTAAAAATGCTGCTAGATGTCCAGCGATTAGGTAGCACAACTTGGTCCGAGGTAAGGTATTCTGATACCCAAAAGCTCTACAATCACAGCCCAGGTTTCATAGACTTGGACACAAACGAAGAGATAAAAATGTATGATACCTTACGTCACTTGGCACATGCTGATAAATCATACGCAGCAATTACTTTTTGCATCTTAAAACAAAAAGAATCCTTACAAGAAGCCATTCGTGATCTCCTTTTGTGGGCTAAAAATACAGAAGTTAATTTTGATAATTTAAGCGGGAAGGTTGAAGAATTATTTCAAAAAGGTGATTTGCATAAAATATCTTCAGACCTGTTACAATTAGTGTGTGGCCACCGAGCCGAAAGCATAGAAATGCGCCGCGAGACAATTACTAGTCAAATTCGAGATCCATTAGTTAAAGCAGCTTTAAACAGAATTCCCCCATCATCTACTTATTTGTTTAGTCCCGAATCTTTCACAACAGCATTAGAAAAGGCCGGCGGTGTACGCAAAGCCTTTTGGCCCCCAAAAACCGATTCACATATTAGATCTAATCAATCTAACCGCCGCCCCTCGCGGGGGCAAGGCGTACTGCATAAACCAATAGTTTCACCGCGTGAAGCTCAATATTTTTGTAATGAACCAGGCATACCGATGCACACACATGCCTATGACAACTCACCCTCGCGGGGTGGATATTTTCGCACCAATTACAAAAACAAAGGTCGGGGTCAACCATCCTTTCAATCCGATCAATATACCAACAGTAGAGGTTCATTTCACAACCGAGGCTCGCGGCCCGATCGTGGAAGTAACCAAAATCGAGGACGTTCAAACCCTCCAAAAAGCTCTCGAGCGAACCAAAAACGGTACAAGCAATGACTCGAATCTTTTTCGAGCAGGTCAGTTAGCACACTACCACTCGAAATGGAAGGAAATGGGGGCACCGGATATTGTTCTAAAATTAATTCAAGGGTATCGCATACCATTTATCCACAAACCTCCTCTGACATACCCAAATGTAACCAACGGTCCCTTTCAAACACCTGTCACAAAAGAAATGTCTGCAATAATAAACAAAATGAAAGCTCAGGGCATTCTAAAAGTTGTTCAACCCTCACCGAGTTTCATTTCCCCTCTATTTTTAATACCAAAACCCGACGGATCAACCCGTCCCATATTCAACCTAAAAGCGTTAAACGAATTTGTAAAAGCCCAACCGTTTCACTTAATAAACATGTATCGCATCCCGGACTTTCTGCAACCACAAGACTGGATGTGCAAACTGGACCTATCACAGGCATATTTCCACTTAAAAATTACAAAGTCACACAGGCGCTTCCTTCGCCTTGTTTACAACCAAGACCTGTTAGAAATGACCTGCCTTCCGTTCGGTTTAAGCACTGCACCCAAAACATTTTCAATCCTAACGAATTGGGTTGCCCAAATATTACGAGAACGCTGGAACATTCGAATCATTGTCTATCTCGACGACTATTTAATAGTAAATCAAAATGTACACGTTCTTCGAGATCATGTCGAGCTCACATTAGATACATTACAAAATCTTGGTTGGCAAGTAAATTTCGAGAAATCAGTTCTTTGTCCTCAAAAGACTATAACATATTTAGGAATATTGTGGAGTCCCTGGGACAATTTAAAATCCCTGCCAAAAGAAAAGACTTCTTCATTAATCAAAAAAGTGGGTCAAGTTCTCGATCGAGGAATAGTAACTCTAAAGGAAATACAGAGAATAATAGGACTCCTGAACTTTGCCAGTTATGTTGTTCCTCGAGGACGGCTCAATCACCGAAAATCATTAATCTTCATGAATTCACTACCAGACCTTTCATCGAAATCCTACCCACTACCACAAAATGTTCGAAAGGAACTAGAATGGTGGACTCGGAATTGTCAGTCATCAACACCTCTACATTACCCTCCGCCAGTAAACTTCCTGACAACAGATGCATCAAACCAGGGTTGGGGAGCGCAACTGAACAATCTGGCTGTATCGGGCAGTTGGTCGCAAGAGGAACAAGCACTGCACTGCAATCAAAAAGAAATGTTAGCCATATTTCGCGCCCTTCGAGACAACGCTCACCTACTTCGCAACAGCTCGATCCTGATACAATGCGACAGCAGGACTGCTGTAAGCTATTTAAGGAACGAAGGAGGTACGAAGTCATTACCCCTAATAGAACTAACATATCAAATTCTGAAATTACTGGACCAATTTCAAATACACTTCAGTATACACCATCTCCCAGGCAAGTACAACAATCATGCCGACCACTTGTCACGCTTTCGCCAACCTCCGGAATGGCACCTAATGCCAGCTTGTACGGAAATAGTGTTTGCAAAGTGGGGAACCCCAATAATAGATTTGTTTGCCTCAGAGACAGCTCACGTAGTTTACAATTATGTATCCCGAGACCTGAAAGACCCACAAGCTCTATTTCACCATGCATTCAGTGTCCCATGGAACTATCCACTCGCATGGATATTCCCGCCTCCGTTCTTAATCCCAAAAGTCTTAACACATCTCAATCAATCAACGGGAATATTTTTAATAGTAGTACCTCGATGGCAGAAGGTATTTTGGCGTGCAGACCTCAAAGTCCGAGCGCTAGCTCCACCTCTAACTCTAAAAAACTTACAGACGCACCTGGTCGACACATCGACGGGGCTTCCACCTCCACAAGTGGACAAAATTATCCTCGAAGTCTGGAAATGTGGGGGTGGTCCGAGGCGATAGAAACATGGACCGATGAACAACAGTTATTGCTCAAAAATTCCTGGCGGAAATCTACCTTGAAAACGTATGAGGTCGCCTGGAAACGTTGGATTTCCTGGTCTATGTCTAAAAACATTGACACGAATAATCCTACAGGTACGCAATTAGCCCAATTTCTATCTGATTTGCATCTAATTCATAAATTTTCATATAATACAATTATTTTACATAAATCTGTCGTTTCCACTTTGTGTAATGTTGAAAGATCAAGTCAATTAAGTTCACATGTTCTTGTAAAACATATTTTAAAATCAATTGCTCTGGAAAAACCAAAGTGCTCTAAGCCACCAATATGGGATGTTAGTAAATTAATTACTTTTCTAAGCAATCACACTGTAGACTTAGACAATCCCTTTCAAATATCACGCCATACTGCAATTATATTACTGCTTTGCTCAGGTAGACGCATACATGACTTAACGTTGCTTAGAGTTGATGCGGACCATTATATTAGAACAGATGATGGAGTTATATTATGGCCTCAATTTGGTTCGAAAACAGATTGTAGTAATCGTAGACAGTCCGGCTGGAAACTTCTTGCAAATCCCAACAATAGTAACCTCAATCCTATATTCTGGATAGAAAAAACTATTGAATTATTAAATCAAAGACGTAATGCTGCAAAATCATTTAATTTGTTTATTACAGTCAGAGGTGTGCCGAAGCCCGCTTCACGCACCGTCATCGCAGGCTGGGTAAAAACCCTTTTCAAAGAAGCTGGCATCACAGCAACTCCCGGAAGTACACGTTCGGCAGTAGCCTCTAAAAGTTGGCTAGAAAATCGTCCCCTTGACGAAATCCTATCTCGAGGAAATTGGCAATCGGCTAAGACATTCCAGAATTTCTACAGAAGAGAAGTCATAAGAAGTGTTGATTCAAATCTAAATGTTACACAATTGTTTAATGCGATTAATTAACTCTGAATATTATAAACTTTAATTTGTTATTAAATTATTCTTTATTTTTCTTTGTGAATAGATCACAAACAGTTTAATTAATTATTATGTACCTTCTAACACCTGTAATAAATATACTTTGTGATGACTTAATTGTGTTTAACATTATTTCCTATCACATTGGCGATATCGTATTAGTGGCTACACCAGGCGATAACAAACAGGTCTCAATATAAAGCTTCCAGTGACGGTCAAGTAGTTTAATAGAAGCGTTTTACCTGAAATAAAACGCATATTAAAATACTTACCTCACTGGAAGCTTTAAGTTTACTTCTGCCTGGTTATATTGAGCCAATGAACAAAAAAGTAGCTCGTACATTTTACGAAACTAAAATGGCAAGCAAACACCAGGTGGCGCCACTGAGTAGGTTAAACAAGTACTAATACAGATAAGAAATCGACGGAAACGGATATGCTCTCTCAATATAAAGCTTCCAGTGAGGTAAGTATTTTAATATGCGTTTTATTTCAGGTAAAACGCTTCTATTATTTTCCGCTTCTGCGCCCGTAGTGACAACGCTTCGATTCGATTTCGAGAGCAGCTATGCCAGTCTCTAACACCCGTATCGATAATCAAGTCATAGTGTTTACTTGAGTAAATGTAATTTTTTAAGATACGATTTCTATTAAGTAGTTTAGTAATTGCTTGAAGTTAGAGATGTAAGAAGTTAGAATTCTTAGCTTTGCTTTCTTTGACGGTTCTTACTTGGTTTAAATTCTTATATATTGCAAAAAAAAAATTGCACAAGTAATTACTTAAGCTCAAGTAATTACTTTAACTTGACTATAGATACGGGTGTAAGAATACATATTCATATAATAAAATTGTAACAGGCCGCTGTCTGTTCATTGAAGATATTGAAAAAAATAATATATGGGGTTCTTTATTAGAGCAATGGAAGCCAAAACAACAGTTTTTAGAATTTTTCTGTTTGTCTTTCTGTCTGCATGTTTGTACGCGCATCACGAAAAAACTACTACATGAATTTGAACGCGAATTTCACCGCTCTACTACTAGATGCGTAACTTAAAATATAGGCTATATTTTACTCCAGAAATGATCTTTTTTTATTCTACGTGCCACACAGTATGAAGTTGCGGGCAAAGGCTAGGTAAAAAAATTCTTGAATGTGACGGCGCGATACATGACATTTGACGTTTGCTGTCGACGACGTCGGAATAGGATGGCAGCATGACAGATGTCAGCTGTCAGCTGCCATTCTTGCGGAACGTCACACTGGTGGTAGCGGGGCGGCCATCTTGGTCACTTTTGAATCGAGAACCGCCGACGCACCACGCGCTTGACGAATCGCTTATTTCCGACGCTATCTTTAACTGTTTCTGATTTGATTTGATGGAATATCATTATCTGTGTCTAATTAAAGTGCGATAGAGTATTATTTTGTTAATCTGTGAATCAAGAAGCAATAAATCATTTGAAGAATTGATTTGTGACTTTGTTCGAGTTTCTGCCCCACGTGAAATATGGAAGATTCTGATATAGGCCATCCTGAGTCTATATCAGAAGTGGGATCCCACGGGCAACAAACAGGGAACACGCAGCCTGCAGAAATCATCTCTGCAACGAGAATATTGTCGAATATGGAGGAAATGTTCGCCCGGATATTTGCGATGTCGCAAGCATCAACTCCTGTGAGTACCAACACTATAAAACTAATCGAATTTGATCCTGATGATTCCGAAGCTGACATTGAAGGCTGGTGTAACGTCACAGAAGTAATAGTGCAGGAGAAAAATCTCGTAGGTGTTAATCTGCTGATGGCACTTACTAAGGCGCTTAAAGGTCGCGCAGCGACTCACTTGACCAAAATGAATCTCAAGGAATTAACATGGGGTGCAGTTAAAGAAACGTTGCTAGCTAGATTTGCTAAGCCCAAACTAATGCAGGATCATTTCGATGACATTTTACGATTTCAAATTAGTGTTAAAGAAACCGCATCAGAGACTGCAATGCGCTTATGGAATCTGATCGAGCGAATACCAAAAACTGACCTACCTGAGGAAGTTATCACTGGGTTCGTAATATCGGTGCTATGTCAAAAGGATAATTTGATACGTAGAGAGTTGATAGCACATGTGATAACTACTCGTGCTCAATTGTTTCGGATCCTCAATGGAATATCACTAAAACGACGGTTGGACGTCAGTGATGGAAATCAAGACCCCGATTCTAAGCGACCTCGAATGACAGACTCTAGATTCCCTGGAAAGTGTCATTGGTGTGGCGTGCCAGGACATCGACAGGCTGAATGCAGGAAGCGAAAGGAGGACTCCAAATCATTGAAGCCCCATGATACATCAAGTTCTACAAACAATCAAGACAAGCCGCCTATCTCCTGCTACACGTGTGGAAAACCTGGTCACACGTCTACGATTTGTCCAGAAAAGAAGAATGGAGGGAAGTCTGAGAGGAAGGAAGTCAACCTTTGCGACCATCAACTTTCTAGATCTACGTTAGAGACATCAGCTGGTGAGAGATTTCCATTTTTATTTGATAGCGGATCATCTTGCTCCCTTTTAACTGAAAGTTTTCGCTGTCGGTTTCCGGGTACTGTGCGCAATAATCTAGTTTATCTTACTGGAATCGGAGGTGATGACGTACAATGCACTTGCCAAATTTTAAGTACTGTAAAAATTGGAGATGCCTCAGTTGACCTTATGTTTCACATCGTTCCAGATACGGTAATTTCTGTGCCGATTATTGTAGGTAGAGATATCTTAGATAAAGGTTATTGTGTGACAATCGATAACGACAAAATCTTATTTAAGACCAAAGAGCGAACTAATTTTTGCGAAACGAAATCGACAGTTTTTGATATTTCTGTAATCGATACTGACTTAGAAGGAGAAAATAAAATGTTGCTGTCAAAAATAATTAGTAAATATTCAGATTACTTCATAGACGGCATACCTACTAGGCGCGTTACTACAGGGCAATTGAGCATTAAATTGATAGATCCTCATAAAATAGTTCGAAGGTCACCCTATCGACTAGCACCTATAGAGAAGCAAATAGTCCGCGAAAAAATACAACTATTATTAGATGCCGGTATCATTCGTGAGAGCTCCTCCCCTTTTGCGAGTCCGATACTCCTCGTAAAAAAAAGGACAATACCGATAGAATGTGCGTAGATTATCGGGAACTGAATTCCAACACACAACCCGAACACTATCCCTTACCGCGCATCGAGGAACAGATAGACCAGCTCAGTGGTGCCAACTACTTTTCTTCATTAGATATGGCTAGCGGATTTCACCAAATATTAATTCACCCTGATTCAATCGAGATGACTGCATTCGTAACTCCGGAGGGCCAATATGAGTATCTCGCGATGCCCTTCGGTTTACGCAACGCACCCTCTGTGTACCAGCGATGTATTACAAAAGCACTGCAACACCTTAGTGACAGGCCTCTCATCTATATGGACGATGTACTGTGTTATTCCTCCAATATTTCGCAGGGTCTGGACCGCCTAGATGAGGCATTACAAGCCCTAACTGCAGCAGGTTTTTCATTTAACCTTCGGAAGTGCAAATTCATGAAACAAAAAGTAGACTATCTAGGTTATTCCTTACAGTCTGGGGAAATTAGACCCAATTCCCGCAAAATTCAGGCATTAGTTGAAGCACCATCACCACGTACAGCTACACAGGTTCGTCAGTTTCTCGGACTCGCGTCATATTTCAGGAAATTTATACCTGGGTTTACAAATGTTGTTGGACCGTTATACCCTTTAACTAAACTAAAAGGACCTATTAATTGGACCGACAAACATGAAGATATCCGTAGCAATGTGGTTAAAATACTAACTTCGGAACCCGTTTTAACGATCTTTAATCCTGAATTGCCGGTCGAGTTGCACACAGACGCGAGTGCCGTAGGTTATGGTGCGATCCTTATACAAAGAGCGAATAACTTACCCCATGTTGTGGAGTACTTTAGCCGGCGTACATCTGAGGTAGAATCTCGCTACCACTCGTACGAATTAGAGACCTTGGCTGTCGTACGAGCGGTAGAACATTTTCGGCATTATTTGTACGGCCGACATTTTGTAGTCTACACTGATTGCAATTCGCTCAAAGCATCAAAATCCAAGGTTGATCTGACGCCTCGCGTGCATCGTTGGTGGGCTTTCCTACAAGCCTACGACTTTGAGATAATATATCGTGAAGGCCGTGGTATGGAACATGCTGACTTCTTTTCCCGTAACCTCCAGTCGGATGCTGGCGGGTCTTCGTCCCAAACCCCTACTACTAAACATGTCCAGTTTGTCGAGTTACATCAAGGATGGCTCTCAGTTGAACAAAAACGCGATAGCGAAATCCAAGACTTGATCAGTAAACACAACAACGATGACTTCCCGGAAACAGTAGCACATACCTACGATGTTAGGGATGGTATCCTGTATAGAAAGGTTGGGCGCAACAAAACAATCTCTTGGTTACCGGTCGTCCCACGCTCTTTGATTTGGACTCTTATCAACCACGTCCATAACGAAATTCAACACCTTGGTAGTGATAAGACGCTAGATAAACTCTACGAACAATACTGGTTTCCGCAAATGTCCAAATGCGTGCGTAAGTTTATAGATTCGTGCATAGTTTGCAAAGCGTCGAAGGGACCATCAGGCGCTCAACCCATTCAGTTACACTCGATCCCAAAACTATCTGTGCCATGGCACACAGTCCATATAGACTTTACCGGGAAGCTTAGTGGTAAGAGCGACCGGAAAGAGTATTGTTCAGTGATAATAGACGCGTTTACTAAGTATGTCCTGCTAGAGCACACAATATCACTAGACGCAAGTAGCGCGGTGCGAGCTCTAGAAAAGGCTGTATGCCTTTTTGGGGCCCCTACACGCGTTATTGCTGATCAAGGCCGATGCTATATTAGTAGTGAATTTAGAAACTTTTGCAATAATTACAAAATTGATCTGCATTATATTGCAACCGGTTCGAGCAGGGCTAACGGACAAGTTGAGCGAGTTATGCGAACACTAAAGAGCTTGCTCACGATAGTCGAAAACGACCCTAATAAGACATGGCGCGATGAGTTAGGCAATATACAACTAGCGCTCAATACTACAAAATCGGCTGTTACTAAGTACTCACCTACGGAACTGATGTTTGGGATACGTGCGGAATCATTAGGTATGTCCCAGATATCTTCACATTCTGATGAGCGAAATAACCGTATAGATTTAGAGTCCATTCGAGAAAATGCGTCGGAAAATATTCAAAAGGCAGCTGCGGCGGATACTCTAAGGTTTAACCGTGGTCGTGCTATCATTAAACCATTTGCTCAGGGCGATTTCGTTTTTATCAAGAATAGTGAACGAAATCAAACTAAACTAGATAGGAAGTTTAGGGGACCGTTCGTTATAACCTCCGTATTAGGAAATGATCGGTACGAACTAAAAAGTATCAGTGGTTCAAACCGCACTTATAAATACGCACACGAGAATTTGCGTGCAGTACCTCAGGGACATGCTGGGTTACTTGAAGTCACTACCAGTTTGTTGAACGATGAGGAGGCCGAGACGGCGCCGGAAGATGCGGAGCAATTACAATCCAGTAGTGATGTTACGCTACCACGAAGCTCAATTCAGGGAGGCGATGACCTCAATATGTTCGATGAAACGTTGGTCACAGACTCAGACACTGTCTCGGCTAATTCAGTAACCCTTACTGCCGGGTCAGATACACTCAGTGTGTACTCTGATCCCGATGCACTAGATGAAGTTGAAATTCAAAATGAGCAAGATTGTCCGTAACTGATAGGTATGCCACATTTCTGTTCCTTTGTATTTAAAATGCTGTGTTAAAACTGGTCGATGGGACAGTGCCGTCCGGTCCATGCCATTGGGGCTGGTCGAAGGGACACACTTGTCTAGACCCTGTCTGTGAACTGGTCGATGGGACAGTGCCGTCCGGTCCATGCCATTGGGGCTGGTCGAAGGGACACACTTGTCTAGACCCTGTCTGTGAACTGGTCGATGGGACAGTGCCGTCCGGTCCATGCCATTGGGGCTGGTCGAAGGGATACACTTGTCTAGACCCTGTCCGTGAACTGGTCGAAGGGACAGTGCCGTCCGGTCCATGCATTGAAGCTGGTCGAAAGGACACACTCGTCCGGTCCGGGTTATGTTTGGGTCCATTATTCATGATGGTCAAAAGAATGCATGGTTTCATATCTTGCTTCTGAAGTTTGTTAGAATTAGTGCTGTGCTGTTTGTCAGGCTGGACGAGCAGCTAATCATTAAATAATAAAATTGCCTGTTTTAGGACAACGTTAGATCTACGCCCGAGGACGGTCGAATGTCAGTCCGGCCGTGACGGCGCGATACATGACATTTGACGTTTGCTGTCGACGACGTCGGAATAGGATGGCAGCATGACAGATGTCAGCTGTCAGCTGCCATTCTTGCGGAACGTCACACTGGTGGTAGCGGGGCGGCCATCTTGGTCACTTTTGAATCGAGAACCGCCGACGCACCACGCGCTTGACGAATCGCTTATTTCCGACGCTATCTTTAACTGTTTCTGATTTGATTTGATGGAATATCATTATCTGTGTCTAATTAAAGTGCGATAGAGTATTATTTTGTTAATCTGTGAATCAAGAAGCAATAAATCATTTGAAGAATTGATTTGTGACTTTGTTCGAGTTTCTGCCCCACGTGAAATATGGAAGATTCTGATATAGGCCATCCTGAGTCTATAAATGTATTTCAAATCACTCACACTGTTTATTTACTTCGTCGTTATATATATAACTAGCTTATGCCAGCGGCTTTACCCGCGTGGAGTTCGTTAATTGACCCACGGGATCGTCCTACCGGAATGAAAATTAGCCTATTTGCTATTCTAAACTATAATCTATCTCTGTGCCAAATTGCATCGAGATCCGTTCAGCCGTTCTTGCATGATTGAGTAACAAACATCCATCCATCCAAACTTTCCCTTTTATAATATTACTATAGTATACGTACACTAGTATACATTAGTATAGATACATGATCATACATCACGCGTTAATCAAATATTATAAACACACACAACGCAGGTTTTTCCCATAGAGAAATAAGCTATGGAAAAAGCAAGGAGCGAATATCCGAACAAAATTTTCTGCCACTTTTTTGCGGGAGACGAGGTAAACACATTTAGAAGACTACGGAAGTTTGACATTCACACATATAGACATGCATGCTATTGCTACAAACGCACATGAAGCAAAAACAACCACACAATATAGAAACTCACTCACATTAACAAATTAGCGTGTGTATACAATGGTCCTACAACAACTAATAAAAAGTGCTAGTGATGTGACAGAACCAACGAGTGGTATTTAATTCATCATCCATGAATGAATGAACAAACTTATAATTTTCTTGTACTTACACTTGACTAATTTCACAAATAAATAATATGTATGATGACGATTGAATGTATTAATTTTATACATATAACATTATTTTCATAAGTAAAACATGTCCCATAGCTGGGCCTGTACTGGACCTTTCCTACCAGAATGATGCTACAAATTAATGGCTTATACTCAACGTACTTAAACTATTTATTTTCATTGCCACCTAACTTCAATATTTTTGTTCATAGACATACACTAGAAAACTATGTAGATATATTATGTCCTAACTGAACATACTAATATGATAATGTTAACTGAACTGAAAACACACTAATTATTTTATCATTCATTCGTTCCCGTTGTCCCAGCCCTATGCCAAATCACCTACAAGTACCTGTTAGCCCTTGTACTACGTTTGAGCTACCGATGTACCATGAAATGTTTCATCGTAACGGCTTAATTAAAAAATCCCCGACACAAAATAATAAAAAAAGTATGAATGTAAAAAGCCTAAAAACAAGTAAAAAAAAACTATGACATTAAAAATAGCCACAAATATAACAAAAAAGGTATACGTGAAACTTAAATTACCTATTTGATTAAATGTTGTCGCTTAGTGGGACCGCTCTTATTTATTAGCCTAAGGATTTGGTACATATTAAAATTTGTTGTGTTGTAATTTTAATATAATTTTATTTAGGTAGGTGTTTTATAGGTAAAGAGTGGTCCCCCGACGCGACAACATTTAATCAAAAAATTTAAGTTTCACGTTTCTACCTTTTTAGTCAAACCGTCACGTCAAAACACCCCGTCGTTTTTGCGTCGGGGGTGAATGGGGCAAGGGCAGGAAGATGATGATGACGAACGGCATTAAAAGTATTCATTTTTTTTATTTGTACTTAAAGAATGACATATTTAATACTTGCATGTGATATGAAGTACCATGGCCTTGCACATATAAAGTGGCAGAATAGGAAACTGCAGAATTGGTAATTTTAAAGAGCACTTGTTTGCAACCTAAAGCGATACACAATAGCGTCTGTCGGCGAATGAACTAGTGTTTTATAACATGCATGGTCAAATGGCCAATGTCCTTTGGGAGAGGGGTAAACCTAGCTATGCCATCTCTAAATCTTATTACTCTATGATTTTCCCCGAAGGGTTAGACACAGCTGGACCACACACCCAGCTTTGATTTTCTATTGCCTATTGCCATCAATCGGGACAACATCCAGATTCTATGGTGATACTGAGAATAATGAATAAATGGCTAATGGAATCCAATAAATCCCCACTTGGGAATCGATCCCAAGACTAATAAGTCGTAGACTCTGTTGACCAAATGCATCTGCGTGCATCGACTGTACAAGTGTACAAGACATCACTTAAATCAATTTATTGCACATTTATCCTACCCACAAAACCACAAAGCTTTCCAGGTGAACGAACACCATGTGCAAATTCTTATGGGCCCGAATTGGTTTAAAATATAACAATACAAAAATCTACGTTCATAAAATGTTACAAAATTATGAATGTGAAATTGTGAACGAAACGTGTTCTATTTTCAAAAGAGGAATTGTCAAAGTCAGGTGTTAATTGCTTTCTGTCATATTGAATGGAAACGAGAATGCGAATAAATAATTAAATTACCTTAGATTTAATCATGTTTTTATGATTTTGTAAAGTGTGAAAAATATTTCAAAATGTTCACCTTGGTGGGGCAGCGGGTCTTACATAAGTGCCTCAAGATTTTGAGGTTATCTATTGCAGATTTCAGCAACTTGCCCGACATCAAGAAACTGAATGCGGTTAGGACTGTTGAAAAGACAATAGATGCGAACACATCTATCTTTATTGAAAGTCCTATACACGTGAAGATACAGCCGATCGATGTAAACGACATTAAGGCTCACAACAAACTGACCATGACATTGTATAGCCAAGGCAAAGATACTAGTGACTTTCAAGTGAAACAGACGTCTAAACGCCTGGAACTGCTCAACAAGAACACCGCGTCGGACAGAAACGACGTCTGCGTGATCCAGGTACCATATCATTTAAATGTGCAGGTCACTACAACAGATCATGCTTCAGTACATCTAGCTAAGTTAGAAGGCCAGGAGTTTGTTGTGAAAACGCAGAAAGGGACAGTCAACGTAGCTGACCTGAAAGCACAGAATATTGTGGTCGAGAGTATTGAAGGAGAAGTGAAGTCTGAAGGGAGATTACAAGCAAGTCACATAGATTTTAAAACTGGATTGAATTCTGGAATTACCTGTAACAACATAATGGCGAATGGCTTTAACGTTACAACTCATGGAGGTCCAATCACTGTCAAGTCTTGTTATAGTGACAAATCTCATTTTACTACATTAATGGGCAACTTGAAACTACACAGCCTTCACAGGTCAGTACTGATTGATATTATACAGAAAGGCAATCTCCACATCACAGGTTTCCAAGGAACTCTACAAGCTTCTTTAAAAAGTGGAGATGTCTACATGCATGCTTCACAGTTCGCAGACAAGAGCAGTATTTTCATACATGAAAAGGGCAAAGTTGAGCTTCTAATGCCAGACATAGTGAAAAATTTGCCAGCTACGAATTTGATAGCAGAAAAGATAATAGTTGATGACAAGATACTGAAACTAGGCCGGTTTATGGACGACTCCCACCCCAAGAGGTTCCGGTATGAGAAGGAGCCACTTCATGAGTTGCACGTAGTTTGTAAGAATGGCTCAATTGAGTTAAAGGAAACTGACTTATCATTTTATATATAGTGAACTAATCTGTTTGATATAAAACATGTACATTAGGTTATACTGGACTTTATACTGTGTATCTTCTGGAAGTGTTTGTTGCTTTTGTTTCAATGAACTAAACATTCATTATAATTATTAAATGTATTTTTATCATTGTGATGTGTTGATCATTTCTATGAAAAAGTATTTAAAGGGGAAATGCCAGGATAGCCTGTGAAATTCAATTTTTTTCCCCATTGAATCACTATTTAATCCCATTGAGCAAATATTTCATGAAAAAGTCATATTGTTGTTGTTGCATTGACGATTTTAATGATTTTAACTCTAAAGCCATATTTGTTACGGTGGCAAATCATATTATTATCAACTTAAAACCTGAAATAGATCTTAAAATAGTAAAAAAACTTAGGAGAATGAATTTTGCAGACTACCTTAGCGCATCCTCCTTGAGTAACAATCATGTAGGTAACAATTTGATTTCGTAACATTATAATATTATTTTGATGTAGTATTTTCACATTAAGTCATGTATGTTTATAATATTTGTGTGTATAAATTATATAGTGACTATGTGCAATGTTTACTCTAATATTATCATTGTTGTGTCTTCCATGAACCATACAAGAATTTCTAATTAGGATGCCTCATTTATTTTCACTCATGTTGAACATCAGTGTGATCATTGTAATTGTAAAAGTGAACTGTATTACTGCATCTATCTTTAGGTATAAGAAGTATGACTATACTGCCAAAGTAACGTTTTGTGTCAGGCAATTTGTACTATATCAGCATACATTTTATTCATGCATTTATAGCTAGCATTTGAAGTAAAGTCAATTGATATGACATTGTACAGTGAGGTTGCCTCAACTCATTACATTAAAAGATTTATTTTTGTAGTTCCTCTTTAAGACATTAGTGTATTTGCTTGTACCATAGTGTCTCAATATTGCTAGTCCTTATTCATTTGTTAGAATAATATATATATTCTTGTTGAGGACTTCAAAATGGTAGTAGCTATTCAACATTGTTATTTATTTAGGTAGTGAATTGTTGAAGAGATCATTAAAATATATTATTTCATTTATAGTTATATATTATTTGAATCTACCCTTTCACACTTGATTACATCGAATGACTGGTCTGAGTAAATTAATCTAATCCCTGGGTTATTTATTTGCCAACTAATAATATTTCCCAGTTTGTTTACTTTTTAACTAGGTAATCGTTAATTGGGTACAAAGATGATGGATCGTGTAGTGCGGGGCGCCGCCGCCGCGGTGATAACGCGGCTGTTTATATGCTGCGCGAGTGCGCGCGCGCGCCAGTGTTACCGCCAGCCGCACCCGCTATGCCGGCCTGTGCGCCCGAGTACAGTCGCCTTGCGCGCTCCAACACAGAGTTAGTGTTCTCTCCGCGAGTCAAACGATGCTCGCATCAGCCGCCACCCTTCACGGCATTGCGGCGATCCTTCTCATCCACGTTCTCCTTAATACCCGAGGAGCGCGCTATATCTCCTGAGCGTCCTCCACCGCTGCCGCGCTTCATCAGAATCATCACTTGGGGTCCTCGGCTTATGCTACGACCGCTCTTCGCCATACTGAGTCTCATCGCCCACCCGGCCTGGAAGCAAATTCTGGTTGTTCTGCCTACGTTATGGATCGCCGCCTCGTTATTCTTATTCTGGAAGTGTGTACAGTGTCCTCTTGGAGTTCTCAAGATGATTGGACGTGCCATTAGCTCAAAAAACCAGAAGAAACCACGTACTGTGCTTATTAGTGGAGGAAGCTCAGTGCAAGCTTTACACCTGGCTAGAAACTTCCACTCGGCAGGCGCAAGAGTTGTAGCGTTTGAAATAGAAGGGCAATTTGCATTGTTGAAGTACTCTGCCGCGGTGCATAAGTTTTACACAGTTCCGCGGCCGAATCCGGCTGATCCTCTAGCCTATGCGCGGGCACTTAGAGAAATAGTAGAAAGGGAGTCGGTGGTGTTCTATGTGCCAGTGAGCTCCACTACTCCAGCCTATTATGATGCGCTAGCGAAATCACATTTAGAAGTGCTTGGATGTCAGTGCTTTGTGCCTTGCGCTCGCGACGTTGTTACATTAGATGACCCTTTGGAGTTAATGAGGGTGTGCCGCGCTGCTGGCCTAGCGACACCCCAGTTTTGGGTGGTGGCCAACGACGACGATGTTCGTGCGTGGTACGATAGCGGAGCTTCTAAGGAGGGAAGACATTTCATTGCAAGTGCTGGTGCACGTGGAGCCAGAGACCGGTTACGTTTTATCATGCCTGAAGATAAAGCCCAATTTCGATTCCCACGGGAAATCAGTGCCGAGAAACCGTGGGTTATTGTTCGGGAGCCAAAGGGAGAGAGAATTGTGACGTGCACTACTTTGAAAGAGTCGCGTGCGGTCAACAATGTATCGTGCCGGGTAGACTCTGCGAGAAAGGGACTGGTGCCTCAACGGGATGAAGAAGCTGACGCTTGGGTACAGCGATTTGTATCATTCCTCGCACCGGCGAGGCCCATGACTGGACATGTGTCATTCAGACTTGTTCGCGAAGAGCAAACCACGAACGGCCATACTAATAAACTGGTGGCTATTGGAGCCCGAGTGGGAGTGTCTCTGCCTTATTTGTGTCAAGGAGCGGCACGTTGCGGCCACGCAGCAACAATGGGCAAGCTGTTGGACACTGTGCTGGATACTCGCGAGGCTTTGTTCACATTCTGGGACCCGCTTCCATACTGTGCGTACTATCAGTCGCGTACGCCGGACGATCGGAGGCCGCCGCCCCCGGAGCCTTGCAAGACGCCACCCAATGTTCCTCTCTGAAGTGTAATGTAGTGACGTCGTAGGAATTATTTATTAAAGACACTCAAGTACCTGAAGAGTGCGTGAGTGGGAGCTCTCTCGGCTTGTGCCATAGTTAAGTCACGCTCTCTGTGTGTTGTTTGCTCGTCTCGCTTGAGTACAAGTGTGTGATCGAGGGACGATACGATATTTTGTAACTACTGAGTAGATATATTTTAAGTAAACGTGTACCTACAAAATGTAATGTCATGCCTACATTATTGTTAGGTTTAAGAAATAAAACGTGTTCGATATTTTAAAATAATTTTGTTTATTTTCTTAATTCATGAGTTCCTTAAATTGATTGAGCACATACACATGGTAGTTTTATAAGGACACAATGACACAGAAACATATCTTCATTCATCATAAGTTTAAGTGGAGTTTTATCTGAGAATTACGATGTCATTAAACCTTGATAGTTCAAAGTTCAAATTAAAATCTGTAGATACCTATCCAAGAAAGTATTGTTTACACAGCCAAGCAACCGTTAACTACGTCGTTAAAAAACTTTTATCACCAGGCCAGCATGTTGATTGAAGTTATTTTTCCACGAGATCTGCGGGGAAAAGTGTGATCTGTGGCCGGGCGCCCTCGGTGACCCGGACGAGATAAGCGCTATCTCCTCAAGTGCACTACAATTTATAATAATATACTTGCCACTTATCGGGTTAAATGGACAAACACCATCCCTAAGATGTGGGTAGGCAGATTCATTTGGTACCTACATAAGGAAACTGCCGATTATCGTGCCGTCGTAACTATAGGATCTATTATGCAATATTTCGACACCAGCAATTTATACTACGCTAACTCAAAAAAGCATACTTTACAATAGAGGCGTTTAAAGGAAAAAACGTGATAACTTTTACATTAATTAAGATACTTATTTGAAATTTGGTATGCTTAATAGTTAATTTATTCATTGTAATATCACATATTTATTTTTCCTTAATTATTTATATTTTTTGATTTAGCGCGAGTTAGCCGTATATAAACGTAATTCATCAATAAAATGTTACATGTTATACACGTCTAACTAATGTTAGCGTAGTGTAGTACGGGAGGACGTAATGCTAAAGAAGTGTTATTTTTATTACGTTGCAAAAAAAAAATACAGTATTTTGTGTATTAATCATAACTTTAGGGTATTATATACACCCACAAGATATATTATTGTAATTTATTATGCTGAATAACAAGTTATTTAAGTTAGCTTTGTTTAACCGGTACATGCGTCTCTGGCGGATTTCGTATTAAAAGCCGTCAACTTATATATAGCGTACTATACATCGCTCTGTGCCACAAGTTAGCGTATCATCTAACTTTCCATTGAGCTATAATTACACGTTGAATTTTATAAATTCCAGAGAAAATTGTGTAGGTAGTAATATTTGTAGGTATGTAATTAAAACAAAATTAGTGTAGTAGGTAGGTAATCAACAGTTTATTATAGGTAGGTACTTAATTATTAATTAACGATAAGAGATCAGATCAATCACAATTCGACTTCGAATAATTATAATTAATTTTAAATCAAGATTGCACTCCGGGAAAACAAAAACTTCCAATTGGTAAATATAAATCACGTAGGTAATTTAAACAATATTATAAGTTGTAATTATTATGAACTCAAACATAATTATATTTTAATCAAGATTGCACTCAATATTGATAATTTTAGGAGAAAACAATGTCTCCCAATTGGTAAATATAAATCACATAATTTAAACAATAAGTTGTAATGATTACGAACTAAAACATAATTATATTATTTAAATCAAGATTGCACTCAATATTGTAATTCTGAGAATACAAAAACTTCCAATTGGTGAATATAAAGCACATAATTTAAACAATAAGATATAATTATATTTAACGCTGGATGCAGGCCGCTTCTAACCGGTCCTTTTGGAAATCTATAGTGGAGGCCTATGTCCAGCAGTGGACATCCTGCGGCTGATATGATGATGATTATTTTAACCTCTTAATCTTCATCACTCGCATTGTCCACATCGTGTTCAGTTGTTAATAAATTTCTATAAAATGTATGATACTTTTCGGGTATAATATTCTTATCACAATAATATTTTAAATCTTTATATTTTGCCACATTAATTTTTAACAAAGCTTTGTATGCTTTTTTGGGAAAAGGTTCCACCTGGGATAATCTAGTTGTCTTTTTAAAACATTGTATTTGATTGCTTTCACTATCACCTAAACTATATTTATATTCCAACAAACCGTAATTATCAGGAGAAACTTCAATTTTTTTAATTTTATTCCACATAATTTTATCGTTATTTATATTTTTAGTCCAATTTTTTTTGCTTATATTACTTTTAAAATCAAATATCATGTTTTGATTGACCTCGATAACAATATAAGGATTCCCATTGACTTTTGCCCATCGCACTAGTGAATACCATTCATCTGGCGAATATACCTGTTTACCTCTTGCAGTCTTTTCTATTAAAGCGTGAACTGAGTCGCCCTCATTCTGTGTATGGCCCTTTTCCATAAAATGGTGACTAATCTTCATTTTAAACATTTTTGCAGCTAATAAATACATATAGTATACGATACGATTACGATTTTGTCCCCCACAGTTGTCTGACCATAGGTTGATTTCGTTAACTCCCTTAGAAGCTAATTTATTAAAAAAATCATATAAACAACTGGCAACTTCATTGGCCCCCCTCTTAGCCGTTCGCTCATCCCACATATAACAAAATGCTTCTTTTGATCCCATATCGTAAATTGTAAAATTGTATACATTGAGCTTACGCTTATAGTAATAAACACTTATATTACCATGTGGTGAGCTTAAAACTTTTTGAAAATCAAATACAATACAAGATACATTGTTACTAGAGATAGCTAACAGTTTATTTTCTAATTTTAACTTACGGGAAATTTCTTTTTCGGTCTGATGTTTAGTGAAGTTTTCTTTCAATTCATCTGTAGGGCTAGGTGTATTTTTGTACTGATGACAGAGGTCGCATTGGTCTTTTTTTGGTAAATGAAAACCTATCTTCAAATTAGCATTAACTATATCCCTATACTGTCTTACTGTCTGTACTCTAAAATTATAATTATTATCAGCACACCACTCAACATACAACTTAAACATTTTCGAAAAAGATAAAGAAGGATCTAAGTATTTTTTACTCGTACGTTTTCTAACGTAGTGAGACTCAACAGGGGTGAAAGAATTAACGTGATCTATGACACTCTGCTTCATTTCATTTGAAATTATATATTTACGGTTTTTATGCCGACCTCTGTCATCAGTAACATCAGTGAAATCATTGATTTCTTGAATTTTTCGTATTGCAGTATAAACAAAATCTTTACTAATATCGAATGTGTTCAAGAACATTGTTTTGCAAACTTTCTGTAATGTGATGCCATTGTCAGAATTTATGGGAAGATGATAATGCAAAGTGTGTGATCGACGACTAGACACACTTCCAACATTAGTGGCAGTCTTTTTACTTTTTTGTATCACATATTTGGCTATAATTTCCCATTGTTTCGCGTGATCACCAGTACCCCAAAACTTATCAAACAGATCAACACGAACTTCGTGGCTTATTTTATTATAGCATTGCAGACGACAATTGACACAACTGACTTTAATACTTCTTGCTGCTTTAGTTTTTCCTTTTGACGTGGTATACTCCAATCCTGTATTACAAAAACGTTTTCTCTTTCTAGCTATCCATTCATTTTCATGTTTAAGACGTTTGAGACCCACATCAGTCCTTTTTTTTGATCTACGTTTAGTATTTTTTGGGGTCGATACTGCAGAATAGTCACTATCATTGAACGTTACAGGCGAGGAAATTGAATTACACGGAGTAGATATTGCCGATACTGAATCTGTATTTTGAGTGAGGCCGTTATCCATATAATGCAAATCAGGAAGACATTCCTGGGTGGAAGTACCGATTTCAGGTGTCAGTGTTCTATCTTCAGTCTCTTTGTAGCAAGAAGTCGGCACCAAAGTAGCGTTTAAAGGCAATCGGCAGAATTCGTACAACATACTTTTGTTGTTGTTCTGTGATAGAATTTGTACCACTTATTAAGGTAACTAAACCATTGATTTTCATGAAACATTAGTATTTTTAGAAGTCCGGATTAATTAAATATATCAATTAAAAGATTCAAGTAATTAAACGTAAAATAATCTTAAACTAAACGCAACTAAACGTAGTTATGGTTTTAGAAGTTGCCATTTGTAAAATATTACGAGGCTCAAAATGATAAATAATTATTTAAAAATAGAAATAACAGTAAATATAGTTAACCAATTACACATTATACCTTACAATGAATAATTATTGCATACAATCTTAATAATTAACTATATAATGATAGGAATTATTTTCGCCATCAATGTCTTTTTTGTATTGGCAATTATTTTATTGACAGGTTACGAAAATCTTTCAGAGTCTCTGTTCAGTTCTTTGCTGTTGTTTTGGATTGTGGTTTGTAAACTGCATCTGAGCAATTTAGCAAATTATCTGGCCATTTTTACGTTGAGTTGAGCAACTGCTCCTCCGTACTCTATCGTTGATAGTACTTTCGCGAAAGGACGCTTTATTAGTTGTGCTGTGTGTGTACGTGCTTTAATTAAAATGACGAGTTTGCAATGCATCAATTGCAAGGTTCGCTTGTCGCGAATAAAAAGGTACGCTTTATCCGACGAGAGTGAAGATATCGTCAATACTATTCGGCTGTGGACATATCCTAGAAATGTAAGTAGTTTCCAAATAACATTTTGCGTACGAGTGTGCCAGTTACGAAGTGATAACTTTAGGTGTTAAAAAGTAGCCTTACCATTTAAACTACACGATATCATACTAAAATAATGTGTGTACTAAAACTAATCTAAACATTATTTAAAAAATAACAAACACTGTTGTGGTTGTATAAATATTTGCAATTTGTCCTATAAACGAAACAATTTGTCCTGTAAACAATCACTTATGTGTTTGTACATTAATAAACACATAAGTGATCTTTTACATGTATTGTTTACTTGCTTAATACTTGGTTGCCTAACTTGGTTTGCGTAACACTGTTAAAATAGTTATTACTGTTAGTATGACTATCATAGTCATATAAAGCAATGTTGAGCCATACTCAAAATCACTTCATTATTTCCTATTTCCAGATAACACCTGCTGACCATGTTTGCCATGCATGCTGGCAGCTAGCTACTCATCCACATTCTTCTGATAATATGCCGAAGAGAGGCATAGGCCATCAAAGTGTTTGTGTTGTATGCGGACGATCCATACTAAGAATCAGTCAATGCAGGATTTTGATTGAAGATGTAAATGAAGAAGAACAAAGAATGGCTAACACAGTTGCTACTTGGATCCAACCACGAGAGGTATAACAACATGTACATATTATAACTTTTATCAATTAGGTATCTTGATTTGATTTAAACTAAGAAATAAGACAATGTAAATTATTTCTCACTAATACCATGCATTTTTTAATGCAAGCTTCTCTTTATTTATATTTTTTTATTTTAGCTTCATTCTGAAGATGAAGCTTGTGTGCCATGTTGGCTAAGAGCTAGAAGAACTAGGGTTGTTTCACCAAATGAAGATATTAAACCCATTGTACCTGATCATCTGGAGGGTGACCATTCTGATTTGTTGTGTGCTGTATGTGGTCAGAGTCTATCCACCCCAACATCAGATCAAGAGTGGAATCCCGACAATACTGCTTGTTTGTTGGAGCACCAGCAGGTATATATGAAATAATATATTCATAGTAATTAGCTTATAAACATGTGTCATGCAAAGGGCAATTACTATTTTATGTTGCTAAATCTGGGACAGTCATGATGTTGGCTCTACTAACAACAAAAGGATACTGGTTTTTCCATTGTCACATAGCCCTTCTTCTCTACTCCAGTGAGCAATAAACCTATTCATTCATATTAACACAACATAGATATTTTTGGTAAAGGTTTTCTGTAAGGTGAAAACCAATCATTGTATGTCAAGAACTGTTCTGTAGCTTGGTCATGATGGGCGCAATTTATGTCTATCAAACTTAGTGTTTAATTTTTATTTCATCAATGTTACAGATGTCATCCATGAATGAAGTTTGTGGAGTTTACTGGGGCCAAGCTCGAGATTTGAGCTTCAATGTTCCAGAAGAACCACAAGAAAGACCCCAACATATTGTGCTAAAATAAAGTCCCGCCATTCTTCTGCTAGAACTTATTTTGTTTTCATAGTTGCAGAAACAAATATGAATGGTCCGGACGCAATCAAAAGTTATTGCTGTAATTGCATTGTAGGTTTAAGAACAGTGGGATGCTGCTCACATGTTATGAGCATTATTTGGTACCTTAGTTACGCTCGCCATGAAGGTATGACCCGACCTGCCCCTTTCCTAGATGAAATAATACTAAGAATCGATAAGGTAATTATAAGAACAATAAAATAAATGTAATTTCCTACAAAAACAAAGTTGTTTTATTTACCCACACTCAAAACTCCATCAGCACTTCATCATCATCAAACTATTTGAGACCGCTGCTGGACGTAGGTCTCTCCTAAAGCACCCTACTGAACAGGTACAATTCTCATGTCAATTTGTCAACTTAATGATAAGTAAAACACTACAAAGAAAGGTAGCACCAGCTATCTAGATCACGTAATAATATTTATTGGGACATAACCTCAAAAATAAAACTGGTTATAACTTTTAGGTCCCAACTTCTAAAAATCTAAGAATTTTTAAAGGGCTTGCCTATCGTGTTGACTACCAATTAAAACAAAAAATATAGCAAAACACGATATTTTATTAGGTGTACGAAACTCCCATACAACCCTGCCGATCGCCTTTGTGAAGATTCCGAAAAATCACAATAGGGTGAAGGTACGGGGGTATTATCTATGCTGTCAGAAAGATCATTAGTGACGACCGAAAACAAAGGTTCAATACTTGCTGGAGTTAATGCCAATGGAGAAGGTTTTTGGATAGAAGTCATTACCTTTGGAGAATAAATATTAAGTGGACTATTAGGAGCGCCCAAGTCGTTTAAATTTATATCTTGTAATACGGCATCATATTTGTAACTGACTATATCTCGGCTTGCAGAACTGGACATAGAATAATCATGCTCTTGAATAGGCTCATCAAACATGACGTGCTCATATAAAGACACGAATTCAGGATTATCAACTTCAGCAGGTAATGGCGACGATTCTAAAACAATAGTTATAATGTATTGAAATCATACTCGTATTTCAATATTTTCATAAAAAACATGTTCTTACAAAAAAAAATTGTCAACGTACCATTAATAAACGAATTAATACGTTAACACATAAGTATTTACTACGTAAAAGTCGCTAAGTAGTTTATTTTACAAACGAACAAGTATACACACGAACGCACTAAACTACGCTAACTATGAGTTAGCGTAGTGTTGCACGGACTTTGACCAAAGTGGCTCCAATTTTAAAAAAAACCTAGCATATTACTATAAAACATATTTATATACTTTAACATACGTTAATAGTCCTTAATAACACATTAAACTAACCTCTTTCTTCAGTATGAAGCGATATCTCACTATTTTTATCAGCACTCATCAATGAATATTCTTCCTTTTTGGTTAATTCCACCAAAAGTTTAGCTCGTTGTCGAGACATTTTTGTAATTATAAAATAACACTAACAATAGCTTAAATAACTGGTTACAATAACACTATCTATTATGATTTACTGCTAAAATTTTAAAACCGCGCAATTACATCTAACACAGCGACAAGTGTCGTTAGATTAATGTAAACAAACAAGCGGTGCGTTCCCTCCCCGCGCACTCTCCGCTAATAATAGTTGGCGTAATATAAATCGTGTGATTTCAAAAAGTACCTTTACTTAGCGTTTTATAAGATTTGTAACTTTCTTATTTTTATATATTTCTTCACGATTTTTTTATGACTTATGTAAAAACACATTTTAAGCAACTTGGCATAAAAAAACGTTTTTACCTAAACTTCGAGTTAGCGTAGTATAAATTGGTAGTGTCGATTTATTTACTCTGATTTCATTGAGATAGGTTAGTAAAGCCACAATTTTAAAACAATTGAGGTAGGTAGTTAAAGAACGGTAACTTACCAAGGTAAGTTAAAAGGAAGGCTGCGTTTTCACCAAAGATGCGCGGAGATGCCGAGCGAGGTACTATGTGTGTGAAAGTAACCAATAGTCACGCTTCTCTTTCACAACTTGAGCTAAACTTAGATAGCTATGTGATTGGTTAGCTTCACGCATATCATCCCTCCTCGCTCTGTTTTGGCATAAATGCAGTCTTATGAATCAGTACCTACCTACGAAAATCTGTAGTAAAACTGCATTAAAAGATAAGATGTGCAGAGAAGACATGACAGGACATCGATGGCGCAGTCGGGCCCCGTTGCTATGTGATGTAAACACTGCCTTTTCAGTTTTCTATTACGGAAAGGTAATCGTACTACATTAACACTTTCGCTGCTAAGTTCAGTTCAAATAATCCATTTTTACTAGTATTCGCGTCATCTTTAACTACGTCAAGCGACGAATCGGGAGGCGGGTTGTGCGCACACGAACGTATTATTGTTCGACCCATATGCTGGGTGCTTACCACCGAAAGTGTTAACTGACCCCACTTCCCCTCTTAATTTTTTTATGATGGGTCAAGTAATGCAATCAACTGACCACTTACTTCTCCTTTTACTTTTAAATGATTCCTCCTTCACCGCTTTCTTGATTCTCTTTCAATATTCCTATTTTCTACACGCGTGTAGATCTACATACTATGTTTCAGCCGATCGAACCCTAAGTTGTTTGTCGATGCGGAACTATAGACTTATTATTTTGAACTATTGGCCTTTGTATTAATTTAACAAACATGATTATTTTGATCGTATCTTTTAATGGGTTACTAATCTAAACAATGTTCACGTTCTTGACTTTTCAGTTTACCGACAAATCTATGATGTAGGTACTTACCTAATTAATATCGTATTTTGGAACTATGTATATTATATTCATAATTATTCATATCTTTTATTTGCATTCCATAATGTGTGAAGATCATAAAATAGGCTAAGGTACAATTTAGGACCTTGTAGGGCACACCCCTGGGTCTGCATTTAGCTATGCTTGTTATAACATAAAGGTAAGTACCTAGGTAATTCTAATTATGCGTGCGAAATTAAGAAGTTACGTTGAAAATGTTTCACAGCACCAGCAATATTGGGGCTATCGTTATTGACATATAAGTAGCTATATAGAGAGTTTTGGGCTGGAGTTATTCGATCGAGACCCTAAGACGTCTATAACAGAGTGTTCTTAAGAGGCACAGTAAAGCACAATATTACGACTCGGCGACCATTACCTTTGCCATCTCATTATTTTGCGTTGACTGAGATTCACATCAGACAAATTACTCATTTAAATAATATATCTTGCATGAAGTAAAAATAGCGTGCAGCAGTGAACGATCGAAGCTTTTTATTTTTAAATTCAGCTTCCGAAATTATTGCGTCGAAATCGCACTGTAATGTTTGTATTCTTGGAAATGAAAGTTTACGTACCTACTTACCGATAATATTGAGAATGAAAATAGATATAAATGACTACGTGATATAGGTAGCTTACACAACAGTAGGTATAAGGTAGGTAGGTACTTATTTCTTATCTTAAAGAAACAGAAAAATAACGTAAGTTGTTTGTTAAGTAATCTTAAAAGAACTTTGAGTCGCTGATAAGCATTTCTTCGCGCATTTACGACTTTCTTTATCTGTGGAAAGAAATTAAATGAGTCAAGTACCTAGGTATTTAGAAGAAACGAGAAATCAATAAGCCTGCATTTATTATAACGTAGTCCCCAACGGTCACCATTACATAGGTACTCTCACTGCGCCTACAAAACCAGTGGTAGAACCTAGATAGGTACTTAGGTCCTAGAGGTACAAAAATAAAAACATAAACCTTCTTGGGCGCCGCTGCAGTCGATAAAAAACAAACAAAAGCAAAAGGTAATTTGCAGGAAAACTGGGTCATTCACTTAGCTTAGTCATTCGTAAAAAGAGAGGATATTTTTAGTGTACCTCGATCATATTCATATGACATGAATGTGTTATAAATAACGTGAGAGAATCGTGTTCAGAAGAACAACAAACACTCACATGCTTCTGATAAAATTATTCATAACTACGAACCGAAATTAAGCTAAATGTTCTGCCTTGCATCGAATACCTAGTTCCCACCATCATCTTCCTCTGATATTAGTTCCCCTCACTAATTAAAAGCCACGCCTACTGTCTTCTTTATCGTGTGGTTAGTGCCTAACCTGGTGCCAGAGTAAGGGCTTCTGACTTGGCTTTACATACCGTCGAGAAATATCCCGCCCTTTTTTTTTTTTTTTTTTTTCGGATGGGAAATCTTCAAATGACTTCTCCCGCTCTGGGCTGAGCGGGAGGGTGTGTCAGACTTTTACTGACTAAAACCCACCCATGTTCCTTCATCGCCCTTTGTGTTCCGGGGCCGCGGTAGGTATCTCTTTCGAACAACCCGCAGCACCCGGCAGGCATCGGCCCTTGCGGGCCCCTTCCCTATGCTGACATCTCTTTGAGGCGCGCGTGGAACACGAACGCGCCGTCGACACGGCCTGTCGTCCTAAGACGGAGGGACGGCGAGCTAGCCCTTAGCTCACCGTCCACAGGCCTGCGTCTACGGTGGCCGGGGGCCACCACGTGGCCCCCGACGCCCGGTGCGTCTCCCGCGGCGGCTGGGACGTGAGGAGGAACGCTCTCTCTCACGTTCCGCCTCCTCCTTTGCTAGCATGACTGCTTCGCAAAAGGAGGTGACGGCTTCCCATTCCGTCTCGCTCCGGACCATGGCTCGAACCAGGGCCGGACGCGAGAGGTCGCCGCCGCCGATATCCCGCCCTACTGTAATAGGCTAGCTGTCATTTGTGCAGATTTTACCTAAGTATATTTTATGACTTGCACAATTAGGATTTTCAGAAACAAATCTTTGTTCATAAGTACCTACTTCGGTGAATGTTGCTTTAGTTAAAAAAAATATTTTTATCCAAATACATATACGTTTAAGTCATTGGCGGATATTATTATGTTACTTTAAACAGGCAGTTTTATCAAGAAACACGCATGTATGTATAATAATACGCAGTCACAGTTTGTATTATGAAAAATAATAAATACTATACTATGTTTGTCGCGTGATGGCACTGTGATCACTTGACCTACTGTGCTGAACATACTGAACATTATTTTCAAAGTTCATGAGCATCTGTATCGAATGCTTATCTTATGGACTCCCACGCCTTTCTCACAATCAATAGTTGCTTTCATTTCGTGTGATATCGGTTGTTTTAGGGTGCTGCATATCTTGCAGTAGGTTTATTTACCTACGGTTCTTAAACCCTTCGTATTTAGGTAGGTAACAGCTGTGTTAACAGCCCACCTGTGATTATATCTTGCCCGATTACAAATAACATACTCGTACATTTAGTATTTAAAAAAAGATTAACTGTCATTGCGATTAGGGTTTACTGCAGCTGTTAACATAAAATCCTTTGATTCAATTGTAACATTCTATAGCAAATTCAGAATCTACTGCTCTACGTGTCGTGGATTTAATATTATATCTACAGCAAATTCTCTTTAATGCTTTTAAGTTCATGTGACGTTTCTATGTGGTGCTGAGTGTCATCAATCTGGCAGTAAAATTTTAGTGTGCAAAGTTCATAAATCCAAATAAGCTGCGGTTATTTACCTACACGTCCTTACCACTGTCCGTACTTCGTACTTCCCGACCTTCGAGGCTACGCCCCCATAGTCACGTAGCCTATCAGCGCGTCCCAATTCGCCAGATGTGTCACGGGCAGACCAGCAGACGACGTCGTGACACGGAGGTCGAAGTTCAATTTTAACGATGGTTAATGTTTGACCGAAAGCTTATCCTGTCTCGGCAGATAATGGCGGCTGAGATTGTCAACAGGTTTTTTGATTGTTTTTAATATAAACGTTACATTAAGTCTGTAATCACCAAATTGTTAGGCAGAGGTGTACATTATAGTACCTAGTTCATCCACATTCCGCCAGTTATGGTTAAGTCACAAGTCTAGACTTCAATAACACTTTGCCCAACTTGGCATTCAAGCCCATTGCAAGACCAGTAGCGCTTAGGTACGACTTCTAGACTAAGTACCGAAGCAGTTTAGTTGTAAATGCTTACTTGTAACTGCAGAGGGAAATCATGACCTACACTGAAAAGAGACTGCGTATATGGCAGGGTAGCCTAGTTTGTTTTTCAGCGCATGCCGTCCGGTTTATAATGTACCTATTTCTCAAAAATTCATAGCAATAAAACGACTTATCATAGGTTCAATATTCGGTATCTGATATCAGGTAGACTCCTTTTGCATTATAATGTGCTAATTTGATAACAGTTCCATAGAAAGTTTTTTTTTTGCATTATATCTGATAAAACGTTACGGCGCCAGTTTAATCCGGAATTAATTGGTTTCATACTTTTAAGAATACAAACTTGCTTACCTACTTACAGGTATTCTTATGTCCTTATGTATGTGTTCCATAGTAGGTAGGCACATTACTAAATATAATTATGTTGTAAAAGATACCTACCACCATGTCTCTAGTGGAAAAAATAAAAAAGAAATGAGCTCATGATAACACTTTAACTCTGAGAACAATTAGGCCATTACATTACTTATTAATTAAGTATATAATACATATAATATGTATAGTTTCCTCTAGCTAGACCGCTATCGTATGTCCTCAATGAGAGATCCGCTTCGAACGTGAACAACTGCACTTATTTATCTACTTTTAATTAATTATTCCCTGTCTCAAGGAAACTTCCGTGTAGATTTACATAGAATTGATTTATTATTCATACAGATATCTTCGAATCGAATATATTGGAACAATATTTGGGTATTCACGGTATCAGTTCTGGTAACTACAGTGCGTGATATTTTCTTTGTTGAACCAGCAGTGACACGGATTCGGCGGTGTAGCGTAGTACGTACAGTCACGTCAACCAGAAAATCCAAGTAGGTAAACCATAAGACATATATATGTCTTGTAACGGATTTTGCGTGATGTTATGTAAGTGTTCAGTCAGGGTGAACTTTATGCAAAAGGCAAAAGAAACAATAGCTAATGCCCGCGACTTGGCTCGCGTAGCTGTTGGAAATGATCACACGGGAATGTACTAGATAAATTGTATCCTACGCCCTATATCAGGTTATAGTCTATCTGAGTGCTATAGCTCATCGAAATCCGTTAAGCCGTTAAGACTGAAAAGAAAGACAGTAGCAGACATACAGAGTTTCTTTCGTGTTTAAATAATATTAGTATGGACTTATATTTTGTTGCAATTTCACAGCTTGTTATATGTTCAGTGTATCAACATAGGTAGCTACACCCTTCAAGAGTACAAAGGCTGAAAAAAATATTGATATGTACCAACATTAATGTATTTTTCATTGTCTGTACTATGTACTTATGTCCTTTTTAGAGCACTTAACTCGCGAATTTAAGAACACGCATTAATCATTGTTGACTTAGCTTAGGTAGCTAGGTATAGGAACAATCACCTGTAATCGGCTAGATTTCTGCCATTAGGTATAATTTACGACGTACCGTATAGAGTTCACCTCGAAAGAGACAAAGGGCTTGAAGATAATAATATGACATGTTGTAATGTCTGACTATCGTAAACGTTAAAATTTTCCACCGGGGTCGTCTCTATCTGTCGCCATTACTAGACCTTCAATGTTCGTTTCAAATGATAGTTTGTATTTAAAAAATATGGTACTTAAATCTATAGAAAAATATTGAATTTATAATCATCTTGATAAATCATAGTCAGCCATGAACTGAAAGTTGAAATAGGTATCGTTAACAGAAAGACTATTATCCTTCACTCGTCTCCTAAAAAAAATAAAACAATTTGGTACGCTACAGAGATCGATTTTTTGTTTTTCAATCAAATATTTATTTTTAAACGAAAACAATTATGGTTCAATAACCTCCGGAAACGTAGGTGAGTGACCTGCTACGTGAAATTATCCAAAATACTATAATTTTGCGGTGCGGCCCAGCTACGAGCTACAGCTACTTTTATAGCAACTATTGCGTAGCAGTTTGTAGATAACAGATACATATAGCATAAGACAACATTGACTTATCAAGCGCTCGAGAGTGTTGAAAGGGTGTGTTTATCAGTCGTAGTTGTTTTTCTAACACCACGTAAGTAAATTTTTGGTTTTGGCATTTTCCTAGCAACATCTCTATCTATTTCTTTCGGGACATCGCCAAGCGGTTGGTCGACTCTTCTTGTGACCAGAGGGCTGGCCTATTTTTGGGTCAAAGAATCAGCATTGCCATTCAACGTGGCTATGCTGTGCATAACGTGCAAGCCTTCTGGGCACTATTCCTGTTGACAGCGATGTGGACGAATAATTTTCTTCTTTTATCTGTACATATTTGTATTATTAATTTGAAGTTAACACAAAATATGAAATGGTATTGTACCATTACAGGCTAGGTATAATTATCAGAGATCGGAATAGGTAGAGTATGTTTGCCTAAACTTCAAGGAAGTCAGTAACATGTGGATATACCACCCTCTAATTTAACAGCTTCATTTCGAAACACAAAAATCAACCGGATTTTATACGGAGGTATTTAATGTATTATCCACATATGTGTTACTTGTGTTTTTGTATCTCTACCTATTCCGTCACTCTCCTGTAAAGTTGCTATTTTTGACTTACGTGGTGTTAGAACGGTTAATAGCATGGAAACGAAACTTTGTATAGGTACGCACTACGCGTTCGATGTTGATAGATAAAACTAAATGTGTAATTTTATAAAAAAATTTATTAACATGCATAATGCTCAGCAATGTGCCGAAAGTTGAATACTCAACAGCACACTTTTATTTAGGTAATAATTTTAGTGTTAGTAGAAATGGGCAACAGTTATATGACAGATAGCCAGGTGTAGGTTCCTCTCCATACTTAATTAAAATTTGCTGTGCCCGACAGGTTCCATAATATATTTTTTTTATTTACCACCTGTAAGGTTAGATTATGGATTGCAATAAACGATTTGATTTAGGTCCTGGTGGCCTACATCTTAATGCAGGAATGTTTTAGTTCTATTTCTAGAGAGAGAGAGAGAGAGGACGCTAGATATCTAGCGCCATCTCTCTCACTTTCTCTCGAAATATTGCTAAAACGTTCCTGCATTAAGGCACCATGGTGACCCCACAGGTGTCGGTTTACCAACCAATTATATCAATAGTAAGTCTTGATAATCCATAAACACAGGTACATACTTTGCCAAATTTTCCTCGTGAACCTACAATAATGTATTTATTGTGCCTCAAAGCAACTGATAAAAAATATCACTCCAATAAACGGAATCGACCTTAATTTTTTTATGTTTCATCCATACCAGCTACAAATTAGTAACATTAATAACAAATTGTGATAAAACAAAAAAGGCGTAGTGTCCACGGTCCAAGGTTGCACCGCAGACGCATCGCAGACGTTGATTAGGCGTTATCACTACTTACACTTAAGTGTGTTACGAACATTATCTGTTTGCTTTGGCACTGCTCAAGAATGAAGAAAAGATGGAAGAGTTCTGAGATTTGTAAAGAGAGAACTGATGATGAAACAGATGATATATGTAGGTATTAATAGGACCACCTAAGTGCCCTATTCTCACATACAGTTTTCATTTGAATCAAGTTTAATCATAGTCATTGGAAAATTAAGAAGCTAATACCCGTTTTCAATAAATCCGGTAAGACTGGAAGCCGACCTCAATAAATTTGGGAAAAGGCTAGGCAGATGATGACCCGTTTTCAATAAATATAGTGTACGTCTAAATATTGGAATTTCACCTCTCGGCGCTGAGTCGAACGTTGATTGTCCAACAGTTTAGGCATTTCTATAAGTGTTGGTTAATAGAAATATGCGAAAGGTATTCAGCATAATACCGAGAAGATAGTTTTTTTGACTTTGTAGGCGTTTCGGCCGCTGAGTTTCGTCCGATCCGGTCGAAACAGGAAATTCATTATTATTAATATTTTTGAGTGGTGGTTTTTTACAGGCTCCTAGGAATTTCACAACAGTACGTTATCCAATTAATTTTCGACACAGAGAAGCGGATACCCTTTATAATCCCTTCACTGTACTTATAATAACTAGACTTTAATCTTTGATAAGATAACGAAAATCTAATAGCGACTATTTTACAGATAGTCTTCCAGCACGTGTAGAGCAATCACTTGTGTTTTTCCCGAAGCGTTAGGCAAGAATTTCCATTTATTAAATATACCCACATTTTGCAAACTATGTTTTAGTTTCGATGCAATAGGGTAGTTTTCAACCGGCCACAAATCCAAACTGGGCTGTGACTAAAGAATTGCTCATGGAAAAACCAAATAACACATTACTCGACCAAACAAGTTATTGTTCGAAATCGTGTAACTCGCTAATGTATCTACTCCTTGTGATTGAGACAGTACCTAATAGCCTACCTATTAAGATCCATAATTATTAATTACCATTAACGGTTTACCAAGTCATAAACATATTTATGTATAACAAAAATGTGTACAATATGTGTGCAATGATTTATAAATTTATAATAAGTTAATATAAACTGTTACAGGGTAATATATTTTAAAATAAAATTGACAGAATGGCTACAAAAGAGCTGTTAGGGAATTATAATCATATATGTTTGTTTATGATAATAATTAATTAATTGCATGATAAGTGATATAAATAATGTGAATAACTAATATTGTGCACGCTTGCTTGCAGGCAGAATACAGCGACTTTTAGGATATAAGATCTTTCCTTGTATATAGTGTATTTCTTGCAAATACTATTTTTTTTTATCAAGTCTTAATGTAACGGGTTTTTACGGAGGGACAGAACCCAGTCTTATTACATATTATGGGGTATTCCTCAAAGCGCAACTATTTTTAAGCGCAACCAACTAATCGCAACTAAATTATTCCTCAAAGCGCAACCATTAGGGTGGGATCTGTTCCCATTACACAGAGTGAGTCGCTAGGTTAGACTATACACCTATCTTTCTTCTAAGTGAAGTGAGCTCATTACTTAGGTAGAAGTGTTAAAACATCCTGTTTGCTTAAAAACGATTGATTAGCCTTAAACTGATGCTGACTTTAGTCCTCAAGATGGAATGAATTAATTGAGATCATCATCATTAAGATAGTACGAAAGTAGGTACAATGTATTATACAAGTCCCAAAACAACACATTTTTTTTCATTACACTTACTCGAAATCTGTATCTTCTTCACTACTATTAGGTTCAGAATGCAGTATATTTCACACTCGTTTTATTTCCACAGATAACTATAAACTTAGTCCAACGTACATAGTTCAATTCCTGTAGTCGGGAATGAGTTCCTCCGCGGCTGCAATGACAAAGTTTCCCCACTTGTATCAAAATGTACTATGTAATCACTGTAACAGTAGTTATACTAATGCAAGCACTTGCACCATTTTAATGTGACTCAATTTCACCTCCTTCTCGTCGAGCACAACTACTTGCACCCTGTCCCTGCAAGACTTAAATGAGGCAAATGTCAGAGCTGTCTAGGCCGAAACTCTACTACTACTGGTCGGACAAAATATAAGTCATCGATTCGGGGCCCATGCATGGCCATTCATATCTAAATATATGCCTCGTGTCAACCCCTCAAATCAGAACACAAAACATGTTTACAAGGCGGCTCACTACAGTGTTACGTGATTTTTATCTACCTGACCTGTCCTGTACCTAACGTAGTAGATAAGATAGCCGGATTAATTAATTATTACTTACTATCAAGGATTCTTTGTAATTCACAGAAATTATCTAAAGGCTTGATGTTTTTGCCAAACATAATGTGGCTTCGGCAAATGACCCTGTGTACTGCACGCCTGATAAATGAAATGAAATGAAACATAACACGAAGCCGTTTAATGGCGGTCCCACACTTTGCATTACAAGCGTAAGCCGGACACACACTACGTGATACCACACACCATCCAGCTTGATCATAGTGGCGGTAGCTCGCCGCACCAAAAGTAGTGGTAGTAGTACACACAAGTAATATTTTACTTATGCAACCGTTTTTATGCAATAAACAAGACTTCGAACGAAGTAAGAACCGTCAAAGAAAACCACTAACTTTTGACAGTTCTAACTTCAAGCAATCACTAAACTACAGAGTAAAATTTTTATCACTTGTTTACAGTTACGGGTATTTCCTAGCCTTAAAATGACTTCATTACGTTCAATATTTCATCCATAGGATAATATAAGTACCTACGCGTATACCAAGAAAAGATTTGAGAACACGTTCTTTATGTATTTTTCACGAAACTCGGTATATAATTGGAGGTCACCCACCCACGGCCCAACCTAGGTAATCGCGGCTTAACCTGAAATTCGACCCGAGCGGCTCTTATTATATAAATGAAGTCACGAGCTCGTCCACTGCTAGATAACAGAGATACATCTAGAAAAAGTATCTGTCCAACTCCAGACGGGTCGTCACAGGTCGCCGGTGATTTTCCTGACTGAGTGCATTACACCCCGACGTACAAAGTGCGGCTGGTCCAGACGACGCGACCCACTTGTCGTTACGTAAACATACTGTGAAACTATAAACAAATCCAAGGATATCTCTGTGCGGTACTCACGTGACGATTCCTTGGAGTTGTTGATAATGAGAGGATTATCTAGTGTTAACTGGGGCTCATAGAAAGCGGTTTTTAGAATAACATTCTTTTACTACGCTAATTATACTATACTTAATTTTATACCGTCATGATCTCTAAAGTAACTTTTTTTTCCTTATTTAAAGAGATTTTGTCGTTTTCCAGTATACTTTAGCGACTACGCCGCCGCCCGGCCCGCTGCATCAATTTAGTTCATCACTAAACATAAATGCTAATATGCAGAAAAAAAAAGTGATTTTTAGATATGGCCCCACAAAAATCGCAGAATACCTAGGCTGCATAACACAGATATAATAAATACAGGAGATATGGCAAGGAGGCGTGGCGCTTGCGAACGCATCTAGCCGCAAAGAGACTTGTTGCCAGTTTCGGCCATTAGTCGAATGTCAACTTGCGACGTCTTCACTGCTTGTGATTTTTTACAAAATGCCGCGTTGTACAGAGGTTGTTTGCAAAAATAACACCTCTATTGTGAATTATACGAAAGATGGCATCTCATTTCACACGTAAATACTAAAATATGATTGTTTTTCTTATTAAATTCATTAAAACATTACTTCGTGATACTAGAAACACGATAAAGTACCAAAAGCAATTATTTTCATTAGGAACAACAACCATTGTTTGCTTAATACAAATCGATCAATGAATCGGCTGGTCTAATAGTGCAATGGATAAGTGTTTTACTGATACTCTCACTCACACGATAGTTTCGTGAAGCGGGTGTGTTTTAGGTAGATAATTAGAGAGGTGATGTCACTTTTGTGGTTGTCGATATTTTATACGATCCCTTAGTACGAATGATTACACAAGGGTAAAAAATTAGACTATTTTTGTTACATGGAACTTTATAGCTGTTGTTTACTAATGTGAGGTACTTATTTTAACATTTTAGCTATCCGAAGTATCCAAAAATAAAAGAAAAGTGGATAAATGCGACAGGAAAAGGTCCAAACTGGTTTCCCACAAAAAATAACACGATATGTTCGTCTCACTTTGAGCCACCTCGAATTCAGGTGCAAAAATAGTACTATATTTTTATATATAAAAAGGGCAGATTAAAGGTAACTGAATTTCATCGATACTATTTTTTCTACGATTACCTCTTCACATCACTAGTTGCGATGTGTGTTTATTCTGAGTCCGTAGCTACAGGTAGAAGCCCCGCCCCATGTATGCCTGTGTTCTATTAGTGAGTTTATTAGTGTTGCTGTAAGTTTCTTTGTGTGCGGGAGAAATATGAGCTCGTGTGCCGTTCTTATAGTTTTTGCTTTTGTGTTAGTGAATTAAGTGGGGAGAACACGGCGACATCTGAACTCGAATACATTTGTTTACAAATCATATCTCCTGTATTTATTATATCTGTGCTGCATAAGCATTTTATACGCAGTGCTTTCCCACACTAAATAAACACGGCCTTTACAATGCCGCAATACAATCACCGTAGATGCTACGGCGTAGCGTCGTAGCACGTGTACCGTAGACCTTTTTTAAATAAGCTAATCCCAAAGTTTCGTAGCGCTCTTATTCATACATAAAACGACGAGATGTACCTATAGTATATCTTACGAGTTTTAATTAGTTACGAGTTAGTTCGATACTTTGTGTAGGTCAATAATTATTTCATCGCCACTACTTCTAAACGTTGATGGAAAGCATCGTGATGAAACCGGCACATTTTAGAATAATAAAAATCCGAAGACATGCGACATCCAATCCAATTTGTAACCGCGTGGTAGATTATACGGCCCGGTCCTTCTCACAAACACACAAGTTAATCAAAATAATTGCCATTCATAATAAAAATAAAAGTTAATTAACAATCTTATGCTTTATACGACTAGCTGCTTGCCATGTAAACGTTGCGTGTTTCCGCATACCTTTGGACAGTATAAAACATTTTTATCAAATTAAAGTTAATAATGTCTGATGCCAATTAAGCATCTCAGTTCGATAATTATATCGCCGTGTGAAAAGGTCACGATTGGCATTAATTACGATATTATTTCAATAATTATTGGGCCATTTATCTTGTGATTTGAAAGACTTTACCTACAACGATAATTTAGATCACGAGGGTGTACTAAAATAGCTTCTAATTGTGGCGATAGATATATAAGCATAATATAGGTAGGGTTATATCTTGGCTGCAGTAAGAACAAATCCCACTATTCCTACCTTGATCCGAGGACACCGGAGATACACTATACCTTTCGAATTTCTAATATGTTACAAGACTACAGCATAAACTGTTCTTATTGATAATGTATACTCACGCAGGGATAACAAGAGAGCATACTGCGGGCTCTGCTATGTATACAGAGTATAAGTAACATGGTGTAAACTACAAATATATTTAACAAAAAACAACAGCCCGCACGTAATTTTTCAATAGAATCCTATATTGGAAGGATTTTTTATTGTTTACAAGCAGGCTCACCTAAGGGTTCTTCGAGAAACCACCTATCCTCGTATCACTTTACTGCTTTTCTCATGAATGACATTGTTGGTCACCCTTAACATCCCCTCAAAAATACTACCCAATTTACGGCCACACCTCAATCTCCAAAAGGATTGTTCACTCCTCATCATGTGCCATCAATCTGAACTCTCAAGTAAGGCAGATGATCTGCCTAACCTTTTCCCAACTATGTTGGGGTCGGCTTCCAGTCTAACCGGATGCAGCTGAATACTGAATACCAGTATTTTACATGGAGCGACTCAGTTAGTACTGGGTAATACGATACCCCTTGGAGACTGGTTGTCAGACCTTCGGGTCACTGACTACCTGTAACGACTGTCGAAGCTCTTCAATTGACAGCCGGGACCAAAGGCTTAACGTGCTTTCCGAGGCACGGAGGAAACTCGGTATGTATGGGTGGTCCCCCATCCACGGACCAACCCAGGCAAGCGCAGCTTAACCTTAGCTTATTTCGCCACGAGCTCCTCGTCTCTCCTGAACTCTCATGTAAGTAATTAACACGTAAATATTACGCAACGTTGCTCACTAATTATTGTGTTGAAAGGTCAATCAGTACTAACAAGACTGAGTTTTATGCCACTAAGATAAGAGATTATACTTCAATTCGTCGCTTCGTATCCGGGATGCTAAGAGCGGACTTCGATCGCTGATATTGTATATTCCGGATCACGGGTTATGTCGCAATTACTTTAGTGTTGTTGTTTGTGGTCATTTATATTGGGTCTGCTTATGTAATTGGATAGTGTTATGAATGCTGAAGTTTATTTTAATGAAGAACTAGCTTATGCCCGCGGCTTCGCCCGCGTGGAGTTCGGTTACTGTCCCACGGGATCGCATTTCCGGGATAAAATGTAGCCTGTGTGTTAATCCAGGTTATGAACTATCTGTATGCCAAGTTTCATCCAAATCCGTTCAGTAGTTTTTGCGTGATAGAGTAACAAACATCCATCCATCCTTACAAACTTTCGTATTTATAATAGTAGTAAGAATAAGATTGACAGCATAACTTCCCGTTTGAATTCCGGAAGGGTTAGGCAGAAGTGTACCTTCAGTTCTCTCACTTTTCGTCAGTTAATTATTTTTGAAGGAATTCTTTGATATTCTTGGAATGAAATTTCACAATGTGGTTAAGATGATGATATTCTCTATGGGTAGACTTCTGTCTAGCCTTATGAAACACAAAAGTGCATGTATTACGTAAATTACGTATGTATGTAATCGCAGACTTCTCGAGGCCAGAATATGTATTTGTGATATTGCAAGTTGCTACTTGGGAACTATTGATGATATGTTTTAATTTGGCAGCATTAATTTAAGAAATAAGCGTCTTTTACCAAACACATAAGTTTCATCACCAGGAAAATATTGCCAGGATCTGCATGGTCATTCTACCGACACACAAAAATTTTGTTCGCTTGAAATATATCATAGCTCCGTAAATTTCAACTACTTTCAAAACCAAATTTTTCAACCTCATGACCTTAGCTAACATCTCAAATGTCAATTTCCAAAATTAATTAACAACTTTTCTTTATTTTTAGCAGTACAGTACGTGATTATTCACGTCCTGTAGAACATTCGCAACATAGGTTGTAACATTGAAGTGTCTCAAGTAAATATTTAGAAGTAATTAATATTTACATCAAAAGAATTAACGTGTTAATTATATGACAAAGAAGCAACCAGTAGTAAAAAGTTATCAATCACTCTACAATGTTCGTGAAAAATAATCGCGCCTGTAGAAATACTTTACACACATTGTAGACTTTTAATTTTTCAAGTAACAAGATTATTTTCTATGCCTGGGAACCCATTACGATGTAATCTCGTAATAGTTTCGGCCATAATTTCGCAAGTGATTGCAGTTCAGAGATTTTGAAATTTAAAAAAGCGTTTTACATCAGTGGTAAATTTCATTCCTCACTTCTATACTGAACAAAAAAAGCAAGTAAATAATATAAAAATGTAATTTGCGTATGTGAAAAATTCACTTCTGTAGAACTCACTCCTGTCGAATTATTTCTACTGAACAGATAAGTTGCTGACTTCCTTTATTTAACTGACGTACAATGTAGTTTTTTATTGCGATGTAATGATTTTCCACACTGCATTGCTTTTTTATTATCTTAATCGACAAAAGTGTACAATTTCCTTATGCATGCAGTGTTTACTTTTAAGTGATTATTGCATAGATACATATTAATTTTGCATGTTACCTTAAGCATAAAACCAGTTTGGACAATTGTTGGAGGACCAAAAAAAAGGTATTTATTCTCTATAGAAGTACACGCACGGCACGCCTTTCATGGCACGCACGGCTTTCTTTGGATTTTACAGCTATGGCGGGTAAAAGGCGATCAGAAAAGAAAAGAAGAGCATTTGAAAGAGCAAAAGAAGGCCCGGATAATGATTTTACTCAGAGAGTACAAAAAGCAAGTAGAACAAGATTAAAAGCTACTGAGCAAAGAGTTCTAACTAGTGACACTCCTCCTTTGAGTCCAGTTTTACAGTTCTACAGTACCTTCCAGAGAATCCTTGGGAAGAAGATTTGCAGAAACAGGCATTCATTTTATTAGCCAATGTTTTTTTTTCTAATTGCAAAATTCTCCAACAAAAAATATTTTCTAATGATACTTTTCAATTTTGTATACTACAGGAATGATCTGACTACGTTATTTTTGTAGTTATATTTATTTTTATTAAATACTTAATAACTTGATATTACGTTTTGTAATTGACATATTAAGACTGTTGGCATCAAAAGCAATTCGGACTGATTATTATTTTACCTTAGTTTACATATTATTACGTTTTTAGTTTTATGAAAACTGTCACTCATGACGAAATTCACGTCAATCCTGTCTGTCGATGTGTTAAAAACAAAATGTCCTATTTTTTCATAATATTGTTATGATTGATCTCTAATCCTATTTTAAGACGATGATTAGGTTAAAACGTATGAAAGTAAGAAAATAAAAAGTTGATTTAGTAAAAACGAAAAAATATTGAATATTTTATTCATTCGGTAGAATGACCCGAGACATGTTTCTCGACGACATGTAAAGCCATCTCAGAGGACCATGAAAAATTCTGACGGCAAGATAGGCACTAACCACACGAAGAAGAAGAAGATCAGTGTCATCCATTGGTGACCCTGTGACCGGTAAGATGTGGTAGAGATTGAAATATTTATGGATGGCAGAAGAATGGGTAATTACGAATGCAATAATACCCAATCCCACCCTATAAAACTGCATTTGCTGTAGCTGTATAAATGCTACCATTACAAGTTTAAAGTTATTTTTGTAGCAGGTCGGTACTATGCCATATTATTATACCATGTGTACGGACATAAGTAGGTACATACTCTTTTGCATGTTTTTCTGTTTACGCTCAATTGTTACAAAGATTTATACGTTGCGTGTGACAAAGCATGATACTTACCTTTTCATTATAGCTTTTATTGCCGATATAATTTTGTCGTAATAACATCTTTGGCCCTTTTAACGATCCTCAATTTGGCATCCGCATTTTTTTCGTTTTATTTTTCTAATAGTTTTGTTGAGGAGCTAGCTTGCAGTAATTTGCAATCGATGCCTCACATACTGACCTACATAAACGAAAATAGACTTTCAATGATAGGGGTAACAAAAGCTATTGTTGATCGCTCACAAACTTCTACTACGCTAATTTACTCACGACATGTTAACGCGGTATTTCTGTGCTGTCTCTTTTAACGCCATGTGTTATGAAGAAGACAAAGCTATGTTGATGAATTTTAGAAAATATATCGTGGTAGGGGGTAATTGTGATAACCTGACTTGCAATTTTTGGTTTTAGGTGATGAATCTTCAGTCTCGATCAGTAGGTGCTAAACTGTAGTGAAGGTAGAACGTAGAGTAACTCTATTAAGACTTAGTTCATTAATCTAGAGAATTAAATAAGGGTTCGTAGAATTTAGTGAAATGGGCGATGCAACAAAATGCCCTCATTCGGCGCGTTCAAGAGCACCTCTCAGTGAAGCTGGAGCGAGATGGTGGGAAATGTATGGCGACTTAGACCAACCAGCCGAATACTATGTGCAAAACGAAGCTAAAGAGTCGCTAGACAATAACAGTAAGGGTACCGATGACAACAAATCATCCAATACGAATAATTTAAAAGTACAAAGAGCATTAACTTCAAAACTCTATGAAAACTTTATTGGCAGAACTTTGAAAAATGTTGATCCTATAGGTAAAGTATTGGAAAAATGGAGGGAAGACCAAGCGAAAGCAAAGTACGAACAAGCTAGACAAGCAGTTATTAATTCACTGAAAGAAAAATTCGGCGGTCCACTGCAACAACGTAACGTACACTCTGTGCCTAATGTCAATAAAGGGGATAATACTAAAGCAATACCAACGATTATTCTAACTGGAGACAATGTCGAAGAAACATCAAATTCGAATGTAAATCGTGATGGCGAAAGTGAGGTGGAAAACGGTTCCAATTTTGTGTGTGCTAAGGTTGAAATTCCGAATGCAGGAGTAGAGGATGTCAGTCACGCGAGGAGGCTTCAGATGGGGCCAGGTGGTGAGCTGGCACAGTGGAGGCTTGCTCCTCGTGGCAGTAGGGCGGCGGGCGCGGAGGGCGGACTACGCGGGCTTACGAGGATCGACATGCCGGTAAGTTAATGCACTTTATATGCTCATTACTTCGACTACAAGTATTTTAATGATTTGTCTAGTCAAACATTCGGGACTAACTCGGGTCTTTCAGACATGCACGAGTCTGTTTACAATTAACTAATTTTACCTATTTTACCTTCAGTTCCCAAAGATCCATTATCTTTAGGAACAATTTACATGAATCCTTTTCATAATTAACTTTTTGTGCGAAAGTTTTAACTACAATTCAAGCAATCAAGCAAGACAAACAAAAACTCTTTTCCCACATACATAAACCATAGCTTTCCTTTAAAACGAAGGATGTTATCGAGTTGGAATGGAAGGCAGTAAACATTGCTTCCATTAGTACTTGCGATGCAGGGAATATCCGATAGTCATGCTATCACGAACTAATCGGGAACCGGGATCTACCCTGACTTTCTGTGCATGGACTATGCATGGATTTATTACGATAGCTTTCCGGTAATGCATGTGTTTTATAGGCTTTTGTAACGGGAATTGGATTATGCGCAATGGGTTTGGATTGTATTGAATAGGGTGCCTGAATAACCGAAATATAATTTGCTGGTATTATCTTTTTGGGTAAATTTTGGTGTATTTTTTTTTCAGTAAATAATATTATTAGCTCTATTTGTGTGAGAAAGCAACGTTTTCTTTAAAAAAAGGACTTTGTGAGCGACTGAAAAGTAGAGCTTTTTAACTGTGTGTTGCAATAATTACCTCAGTGTTTTATCAATGTCTTAAAAAACTCAATTTCATCATTCTCTTACTCTTATAAAACTAGAAACATGGTCATTAAAATCGTCGAGATACGATGACTCCGAGTATGACGTTCCTAACACACCCACATTTCAACAACTACAGGTTAATTGCCATGCTATGCATCGAGCGGCGGCGGCGCGGAGTCTTATCATTAAAGACAGGTGTAACCAACGTGATTTTGTTTTGTTTACCTCTGGCATGATAGACGGTGGCCTCAATTGGAACTTTTTATCGCTAATTATCTTGAGCAGAAGGTAGCATGGACATGTTTTACCTGCGGTTTTGTTGGATATTTTCAGGAAATAAGTTTTTTTTTTAATCATTCTTCCCAGACTAACCAAGGGGCTTTTGCATCGTGGGCAGGCTTTAGGTACAACTAAGAATGTCTCTTTGATTTTTTTTGTGAGGAAATTAGCATTCCTAACGTTTTGGCACCGATTACCATACCTTCCTACATTCTTTTCTTAATACAGTACGTCGACATGTGAGAAAAGTTCTTACCACAGGGCCCAGACTGATTAATATAGTCTTAAATTGTTATGCGGCAGCCGATTCATACACAAGCCGATTCACTGGTAAAGCCTCTTTTAATGCTCCCATTACCATAAGAAAATAATCAAAACTAGGCCAAGTTCCACAAGTTAAATGAAACAATCTGGTACAAAAACGCAGTGATTACTGTTGACGCGATAGGGGCTGAAATGGCTTCATATCTGTTTCGCAATGTACTAATGTTCTGTTGGCACGTTATGGCCTGCGAAACGCGCAACTTTTCTAATGTTTTACCGTGGGTGGCTTAGGCTGCAAATCATCTTCGTCTTACCACTTCTTCATCGCTGAAGACTTCTACAAAAACAAGACTTAAGTTTTATCCGCCTCATGTTTTTGAGGTTATGAGGAAGATGAAATTACGATTTTACATTTTAAATTATAATAAATTATGTAAATATTATTCAAAAGTCTAACTCCAATCTATAAATCCATCCAAATTTCCCCTTTTTGTGCCCTATTTTTGGCATGGCCCTGCCGCCAAACCTATTATTAACTGAAACCACACAGTTCTTCGCACTTTCCGAGCCAGGTATAGGAGGGCTGCTTACTTTCACGCGGATCTTTAGCCTTTGCCCCCACACCAGATGACTTGAAATTAAGGAGTTTGTGTGCTCTTATAAGCACCATATTGGGACTATAGAACTCAGTCATTATCATGTTTAATGTGTAACATGGAACAGCTTCAAGAATCAAGAAGTAGTAATGTACTAAAGATAAACATTTCGGTCTTCAACCTTTAGGTAAACTATTACAGGCTGCTGATGATGACATAATTTCAGCTGTTAGTTATATTTTAGAAACACGTGTATCTAATCTGACACACTTATTTAAAAAGTTTCATTAATTAGTGTTTCCAAAACCGCTTACAATAAATATTTGTCTGTTTTTGTTTGTGGCCGCGAGCGTTCACATGTTGTCGAGTCGACGTGATTAGAAACACGAGTAACAGCCCAAAGCACGTGATGACAGCATGCATAGTACTTAAAATGGTAAATAAAGTGCGTAGGAAAAAGAAAAGATGGATCGATAATGAATAATAGGAAAGGAAAATGACTGTGGCAAGAGAGGTGTCCACCACATCACGACTTCGTGAAGCCCCATGAACACCTGGCTCACGTGGGGAACTGCAGTGGCCTATTTGGAAAGCTCTGAATCGACTGCGTACCCATGTAGGCCAAAAACATAACTTGGCCAAATAGGGTATTATTGATTCCTCCAACACCGAGTGCGAGTGCGGCGCTCCGGATCAAACTATGCCCCACCTGCTGGAGTGTCCCAGATGTCCGTTTACCTGAACGCCTCTGACGCCGCTTTAGACGTGGCCACCTACTGGGCCCAAACTGTGTAAAATGGAAGAATATAAAAAAAAGTGTTGTGCGACCCCAAGTAACATGGGACAAGGGCATGAAGATGATGTTGGTATTGAAAGTGCATTTTCATTGGGAGGAAATAAGAAGGTGACATGTAAGGTAAAAACTGGGCTTGAGATACATTTTACCTTAATTTTACCTTGTATTGTAGAACTTACTGTTACTGTTAGCCTGTGTCATCCCACTGCTGGGCAAAGGCCTCTCCCCATGATTTCCAAATCCTTCGATCCAGGGCTAATGTGGACCACTGGTCGTTGGTTCTGTCCAGCTCGTCCCACCATCCCCTGCGAGGTCTACCTTCACCTTCTGGCTGCGTCAGGGCTCCACATCATGGCCAGCTCAGTCCCACTTTAGTTTAGCGGCATTTTGAGTAACATCAGAACCTAGTTTGTGTTTTGGAGTGAAGTGTGGTGTTGCGTACATGGTCGGTTGTTGTAAAAGTTACTTTTAATTTAGCTTGAAGACATTTATCAAAGTTGTTGTTTCTAATCAAATTCATGTTAATTGGGCATTCAGTTACTATGTCAATTGTTATGTAAACTCATCTGCGATAACAGGGTAACAAAAAGTCAGTAGGTAAATGGTAACACACCCTCACAGAATGATAAAATAGTTGATTCGTTTTCGTATACATATGGATGGCTATAAAAGTTGAGGAAGACCAAAGAAACGATGGATGGACTGCGTGAAGGATAATAGGGTTAGGAAGGAGGTGACTGCTGAGATGACGAGGAAAAGAGAAATGGACGAAGAAGACATGCTGTACATTAAAATTAATTTTATTTTGGCTCGTTGGTTTAGTGGCCGTAAGCGCAACTGCTGAGCATGAGGTGAGGTCCTGGGTTCGTTTCCCGGGTCGGACAAAGTGATATAGATTATTTTACCATCGGGAATTTCTCAGTAGCAGCCGCGGAATCTGGATTTATGCCCGGTTGATGGCAATAGGTTCGCCCCCTAATGTAATGGCCCCCTATTACATAGAACTTAAAACATAACTGGCAAAATGTGGGAGTACTATTCGCTACACCTCTGCCCAACCCTTCGGCGATAACTGGCGTGGTGTTATGTTTATTTTATACAAAAGCTATATTCGCCTTAGCTCTGTTTTTGTCTCCAGCTTAATATGGAGAGAGGTGGAAATTGTGTTTTTTTTAAATCCTCATCCGCTGTTCTTTTGTGATTAATTTCGTTGCGGGATCTAAGATGGTTGATATTTAGCATCATTGCCAGTATTGCCACGACCCTTTTCTGGTGGCTTTGGAAATGCAGTGGTTGGGAATATTGTGGCGGGCTTGATCTATATTGCAAATGGTAGATATCGCGTTAGTCAACTGGTTACCAAAGGTCGCAAGGTATTGGATATTTGCGTAGCGTTGTGTACGAAGAACCTTAGGTACCCAATGCCATTCCGCACGTTCCATTTTGTTAGATGCGATAAAACATTGCTGTTACAAAACAAGAGACTTTTCAATAAAGTTATTTGCCAAAAATAGTAAACTTAGGAACAGAAGCACTTAGATACGGTGACATCACACATAGTAATTAGTATAAAACAAAATAGCTTCCCGCTGTCTGTCTGTCCCTATGTATGCTTAGATTTTGATGCGGTTTTTAGAGGAAAGATTTTATGTATAATACATGCATATTATAGTAGAGAAAATATTAGTATCTACATTGCACCCGTGCGAAGCCGGGTGGGTCGCTAGTAATTCTATATTCCATGAAATGTATAGGAACTAAGTAATCCATTTTTAAGAACGTTTCCACTTACTTAATTTTAATTTGGTCACAATAAGATATCTCGCGGACTTTGATACTCGTGATGATTTCATGATAGATAGGTATTTTTGCATCGAATTTCGATATATATGTTTATTTGAATATCAATGTTGATAAAAAAAACTATTCGGTAATTAGCTAAAAGAAGTATTGATGATGATTTTATTTGTAGTCTGAGAATTCCCGCGGCTTTGTCCGCCGAATGAAGATTTCTTTAAAGAAAGTTAGTCTGGAAGTAAGTCTTGCAACTAAAATAAGTTATGCTATGATGAGTCACACGACGTACGACAAACATAAACGTTGTAATAATTAGATTAGGTACGGTTTATTTTTTATTAGCCATTGTAAAAAAATAATAAGAACAGCTTAATATGCGTAGGATAACACAGAGGTCGGTGAACTTTATAATAAGGCAAGACATATCATAATAAATTACGAGACCGCACCCATTTTTGTTTTGTGCCGATGAAATAAGAGACCGCAAAAACTGTTCAGTTATACTAGTTTAAAGGAAAGGTTTACAAAGTCTTTGCAATATAATAAATATAAGTACAAGGTGTAAACGGAACCTTCGCAAAACAAGCATTCTGTACATCAAACTAAGTAACCCTACGCAAAAAGTATTGCTGGGAAACAATTTTTTTGGGGTGAAAAATCACGGTTTACGGTAAAACTCAATGTAACGCACTCAAAACATTGTGCTGATGGATGCATTGTATAGTAAACGGGTCAAGGAGGTGTGTAAAGTAAAGTTATTACCTTGTTTTTTTATAGTATTTCAAAAAAAATCCGAAAAATTTGGAACTTTTTACCCCTAATATCTCCGTAACTAGAAGGTTCCCAGGTATGGTCTGGAACAAAAAAAAATATCGAAATGAAGAGGAGATTAAGTGCCATTCGGCTTCGTTAAGGGTCCATTTACACCCTTTAGTATGTAGAAAGGTGTTCAACAGTATATCTAGATATGTAGTTCTATATATTATATAGGGTGGAATAAGGGGCACCGTATCGAAAACAGAAACCACATACTCAGTACATAATTTTGAAACACCCCGCACAGAAATTTTTCGTCGATTATAAAAAAAAAATTTTTGGAGCATCTGTTTTTTTTTTTAAATTACCGATGTAAAATTTTTATGTGGGGGGTTCAGAGTGATGTACTGAGTACGTGGTTTCCTTTTTCGGTACGGTGTCCCTTCCACCCCGTATAAATAATGTATTTTTCCTCTATAACTATCGATACGATTTTGAAAATTTGTTTCTTTCGGTTGTTTTGACTTTGCATAATCCATAGGTAATTTTTATGTTACGTAAGTAAACTGCGCGGTTTATACTTGTCTACTCCTAATCTAAATCAATTAAATTATGTAACATTTTGCGTCGTAGACATATATTTCCGTATAATGTTCTAATTATACATAGGTCCCTATCAATTATTATCTAGTTTGTACTAAATTACTGCGTAATACTGCTCAAATATTTCAAATATAAATTCAAGTTCGATGCACCGGAAAGCGGAATATTCTTTTACAACCTAATTAAGATAAAATTCGTAACCAAGCCATAGAAAATACATTCTTATACGCCTAGCTATAAAGATCACCTAAACAGCATATCACAGTATGCACAAAAGCATGCAATGAACTGAATTTCCTTTTTAGTCCACAATCACAGGATGTTGTATATTTTTAGACGGCTGTTATTTTATTTTACTAACATTAGACTTTGACCGTCGAAAAAGGCTTGCGAAATAAATAGTGTTAAAGGCCAAGCTGGGCATGTGGTACTGGGTTCGGTTGGATTATCGGACAGAGTTATTGGTTTTTTTCCATTGAAAATTTCTCAGTAGCAGCCACGAAGTTTGGATTTGTGCCCGGTTGTTGGTAATAGGCTGGCCCCTTGTTACTTAATCATAACTGGGGAATTGAGAGTGTACTATTACTGCTATCTCTCGGTGATGACTACTAAGTACACCTCTGTGGCTCCATCTACCCCTCGGGGAATACCGGCGTGATTTTTACAGATGACTCAAATTTCAGAATTCAACGGAAGAAATTCTCGACACGATCGATTTTTCCGTGACGGCAATTAAATATAAAAATAACTCCGAAGTAAACAACATTAGTGATTATTTATTGATAAGTATACATAGTTAGTAGGTAAATGATTGCAATTAGACGAGTTCAATTAATTGTGTACTCAATGCGGTATCAGCGAGCACGCTGATGCTGCGTGTTAGCGCCATGTTGGCCAAGTTCACGTTACCTTTACTCCGGAATGTAAACTTTCTACTTCAATAGTAATTGGATGTTTATATAATGATGTTTGTGATGATTAGTAAGTGTTGCTAGTCCAGCTAGTTTTTTTTTTGCCATGAATTCGTGGCGAAATATAAGTCAACTGTCCACTGTTTTGCTACGGACGAAGAGTTTTTTGTTTTTTGGCATTTATTTCTGTGGCCGCGGGTTCTGGGTTTGTGTAAATCAAATAGGCAGTCGCTCCATGTAAAATACTGGTATTCAGCTGCATCCGCTTATACTGGAAGCCGACCCCAACATAGGAAATGGCTAGGCAGATTATGAATGCGGAAGTTTAAAATTGTGTCCAAGGGCAGAGTTAATTGCTGAGGTATTTTTTACAAGTCAATCTCAATGCCTGTGCAGTCTGCTAGCCACTTACGAACTGGCTATCTCTTAAGCAAGGCATGAACTGTTGTTGTGTCACTCATTACGGCGCGAGTCGCGACAGAACTTATTTATGTTAGTCTTTGTACCCGCCTTAGGAGGCCTAAGTTCAACAATGGACGTTAGCAGACAAATAGATTATGTTGATAAAGAGATATTCCACACGAAGCAACCACGAGGCACCACGCGGCATCGAACCCACGGTCTTGACGCAGAACGTCCGATTCGCAAAACGTCTAGTCGAATAAAATGTTCCGATTCTTACACCCTTATCTATAGTCAAGTTTAAGTAATTACTTGTGCAAAATATTTATGCAATAGACTAGAATTTAAACGAAGTAAGAACCGTCAAAGAAATTACATTTACTCAAGTAAATACTTTGACTTGTTTATAGTTATATAGATATGGGTAATAGAAACTCCGGTTCGCGGATAATTCGATTCACAGAAAGCCCGTTTCACACAATGTACGGTTTTCTTTTATTGTTCTAAATTTTGAAATAATGAAAAAAGTAAAGTTGATTGCTTATACTTAGGCACTATTATTTTGGTAAGATTTTATAGCTTCGTAGGCGTAACGGATTTTCTACGAATCAGACCGAAATGGTCTACGCTACGCAGACGCTGCGGTTACGCTAACCAATAGAACATTTCTTTGTAACATGAAGGTTGCGAATCAACGGGTTTCTGGAGATCAGATAGGTAGCCGCTCCATGTAAAATACTTGTACTCAACTGCATCCAGTTAGGCTGGCAGCCGACCTCAACATAGTTGGGAAAAGGCTACGCAGTCTGCGTAACGCAGATTATGACATTTTGGGAATCGGACATTTCTTTTTAACCGACTTAAAAAAAAGGAGGGGGTTCTCAATTCGGTTGTATTTTTTGTGTTTCTTACCTCATATCTTTGTCATTTATGAATCAATTTGAACAATTCTTCTTTTATCTGAAATGATATACTTCCCGATTGGTCCCATAGAAACTTTATCAAAATCGGTTTAGTAGTTTGGTTTTTAAATCAAAATATCTGTTAAAAATATGTTATCCAAGTAAAAGAAATTGCGAAATTGATACTTGACAAGGCTTTGTGTGTGATACGATAACTAAAAAGGGTAAAATAAATAAAAAATTACTGACTTCCAAAGAAACACAAAAAAAAATGGAAAAAAACAGTCGATGGCAAAAAGTCAATGAAACCAACAATAAATAAAGTTCTTTTCCATTTTTTTGTGTTTTTAACATGACATTTTGCAAGTCGGTCGTTCTGCGTGAAGACCGACCCGACACACCTCACGCGTAAAACTCATGTGTATGACTATCAGCCGACCTTTCGTCTGTAGCTGACCTTAAGACGCTGTGATAACTGATAAGCCACGGATATCTGCTTGTTAGCATTGTGTTGTATTGAGAGCACTGGGACGAACCGGATTTAGTCTGCTGGTTAGATAGCCACGCCTCTTAGTGAGAACAGTCATGGATCAGTTTCACACTCATAAGTTAGAGGATTTCACAACGTCACCTGTCTAGCGTTCTCCCAACTATGTAGAGGTCGGCTTCTAGTCTAACCAGATGCAGTGGAATACTAGTATTTTACATGGAACAACTGCCTACCTACTATCTTAATATTATTTGTCACTTATCACTTTGATAGTCCTCTTCTGTACGATAAGTATGGTATTGCATTATGTACAAGATGGTGTATTGGATATATAAGAGTTGGTTTCCGTCATCATTGGAAACGTATTAGGTACCTCTCATAGTACATACATAAATATTACATATATAGTTAAAGAGACATATACATAAGTAAAATAATACGCACTCAAATCTTGTAGCAAGAGTTTGTGCGATGAGCATGGACATTTGTTTCTGAGTCATGGATGTTAATATGTATAATAAGTTTGTATTTACAAACAAAAAAAAAAGTATCTATGTAGTATATCAACTATCTGGTGTCCACGACACAAGCCTCGTTGCTTAGTGTGGCACTAGATGGCGCTGTGTGTAATGTCCAGCGATATTTATTTATTTATCCTGTATTAAGAAACAACAGTGCCGATCCCCTCTAATTGTATTACTAAAATTTTATTTTATTTTTATGTAGTATGTAGTTATGTAGTAAGAGGACCTATGCTGAAAGAAATAATAATGAAAACGTTGGGAAATGTACCTAATGTGATTCCCCGTTGCGCTCATTTTGTATTACCATGCTTTATATTAATAATTTTGCAATGACAACATGACATTTTCCAGGCTACGTCACGATCTATATTTGGTGACTGAAATCCGAACGTACCTACTGCCATAAATTGTAGTAAATTAATGACAGTAGCATGTCATAAATTGTTTGTTGGCTCTTGTTACAGCGAGGTCGGCCCTTTGCTGTATTAATAATTATGTCATTAACATTTTGCGTATCGAGATTACAGAATTTTAAACTGTAATTTTTTGGTTTACATTCAAAGTAAAAGTGTGTTTTTTTTTTATACGTAATAAAATTCCGATCCCATTTTTACCCGACTGCGCGACAGTAAAGACAGGGTTATTCTATTACAACTTATTTTATCATGCTACGTTGCAGTATATTATTCTGAAACACATATTAATTCACAACAATAACAAAAATAGTAAAAACCTTAGTGTTATTATTTTGATAAGTAAAAGTTTCAAGGAACTTTCATTTTTTTTATTAGTCCATTTAATCCCACTTCTGGGCAAGGCATCCCCCCCATTCCTTCCAAATTATTGTCAAACATTATTTATCAAAGTTATCGTTCATAAAAAACAAACAAATTTAAGTAGGTAGAGTAGGTCGCCAGTAAGTGGTAACACTAAAAGGCCAGATTATACTGGTTTTGTTACCACTGAGGTGCGGCCTTCTGTTACCAAGTTGTACGCTGCAAGACTCATGTGCGTGCAGAAGACAATCAAATTCGGCAGAATGATACTAAACGCAAATAAATCTACATAAGGAAAGTATCTCGAAAGGAATGGCTTTTTGGTAATTTGGGAAAATTGGCGGAAGATACACTGTTTTCTTAGTAACGTATTACAAGTTGTATAACTTTCTAATTTAATACTAATTCAAGTCAAAGTTATAACAACAACCCACAACAACTTAAGGACATATTACGCGGATTTTTTTTCCACGTCGCATAGAAAAGGGGCCGACACAACAACGTAGTGAAAACTGCTACGAATTGCGTAGCAACTGTGGCTACGGCTACGCAGAAAAGTCAACATGTTGCTACGCTAGTGTGTGTGATGTAATCTCTTCCTCCGGAAAAAATGCTACGACATTCAACTACGTCAAAATTGTCGTAGCATTATTCCTGAACGAAAGCTCCAAGTCAGTTTATTAGTAACCATAAATTATGTTTTGACGAACGCGCGACCAAAGTCTGTTTCTATTACTGTAAAATGTCTAAAACTTTGCATTCATTTGTCTACCTCAACTCACGACAAGCCGTCTAACGAACAACTGTTCCCAGTCAAAACAGGCGGTTGCAACTTGCAAATGACGCCCGTAATTACCTAGAAAATTGCAAAAATATTACCCTTGCCTGTTCCGAGCTGGCGAAACTAAGCTCAACTAAGTGTTTGATTGAAGTTACACCTCTTGTAACAGCACTAGATGTTACAATTCGAGTAATCTACTCGATTGCCGACGAATCGAGATCGGCGGTAAGCACCAGTTGGCACAATCGATAGAAAGACGAGCACTCCCATTTTTATAAACAACGGCAAAAAAAAAAAATACCCACGAAAAAATGGGCCCCTCGAAAAATTGGACTCTATGTCAAGGGTGCAACGCATTCCAATTTTGGTGCGGAAGTACGGTAACGGCAAAGTTATGTTTGTTATATTTTACCGGTTAACCAAGATGGCGGCTTTGACACGTGACATAAAACGATATTTATGAGCGCCAAGTTCGCGAGTCGGGATGCGACATGCGAGACCGTCACGAACCGCGGATATTCGGATTTAATGAACGATTTCTATTCATGACGATTTTATGTGAAACAGGAAGGTAAACGGGACATGTCGAAACCTGAGGAATGTTCCTTATACGGTATAAGTTATGCTAATGTTCAAACAGCAGTTTGGACTCGACGACAATCACAAGTTGTCAACGTAATTTGCTGTACGAGTCTACGTCTTGTTACAGTTACGAGTTACGGTAACAAGACGTAGAACCAGGCAAATTGTATGAACTTTTACGATTCTCGTAAAGTTACAACAATGCTTTGTGTAAAGACTGTAAAGAGGTAATGAGCGTTTTAAAGGCATTGAGGCTTCATGTCTCAAAACTATAAATAGATACGTCTTGTAATCTGCAGAGACTATAAAAATGAAATAGGTACTTACTTCAAAACTACGTAATAAATAAGTGATTGGTGGGCTTTAATGAAGGACAAGAATCGGTAGACATGGTATCTATGAATCCATCCAAGAGCAACATAGATACTCCCGAAACAAAAAAAAAATACATTCTTTTTCGCGCAAGAAACTAATCCGAACACCTCTTCCGTTACCTACTAGAATAGAAATGAATTCAGCCAATAATATCAAGTTATCCGCTTCAATTTACCTGTTTAGTGATAAAGTTACACCCTAAAACACGATAACACTGACTAAATTAAACAACTGACAAACGACTACCTACCAGCGGGCATAACCAAGCAACAAGCAATTAACAGAATCTATGGTTTCATTCACTCCTAGAACGCTGAAGTGAACATTCTATAAGTCTAAATTTAACTTAAACTTGAGTTAGTCAGCCAGTTAGGCACAATAACAGTAGATAGTATTGTTAATAACCGGTTAGCTGTTCGTTATCGAAAAGTTTGACGCTAATGAGCAAAAGTTTTCACCACGCGAAAAATGTGGAGTAAGTAAAATGCGGTAATCGAGTAAAAACTGCGGATTATGCATAGTGGGGCTGGAATATTTTACGATTACTATAATGTATATTAAATTTAAGAACTTTGTCTTGCAGTCAAGGCTTTGGTCCTTGACCCTCATTCAATAAAAAAAAAACAATTTTAAGGTTTTGTGCTCATCAAATAGAAAACCATACGATCGAAATTAAGGGTTGCGCTTGCGCCTCATCTGGCAGCACGGAGTCGCATTTTTCCATGCTCCTATCCTTTTCCGTCGCACAGAATCGTCATTTGCTAGAGCAAGAAACAGAGCAGGAGTGCTATCGCATGCGGCAGCATCGACCATGTGGTCAGCACGCTCACGTTCGGCACCCAGACATTACCAGATTTTCCAAGTCCATTCATGTTTTTTTAGCAGAATCTGGTAGGTTGACTCGTATATTTTAAAATGAAAGCGATGCGCGATACCAACATGACCCGGACTATTAAGTTATTGGGTGTATTAATAATTGCTTTTTGTAAAAGGGTGAGGGTAGAAAACGCAAAGTAATAAATAGTAGGATAGGTCATAATAATGTGCAAATAGTGACAGGCATAGTTATCTACAAGAAAAACCTGTCTTTGTTTTGAGCCTTATTTTTGATGTGCACAATTCTATTATTATTCAATTAACAATGATATTATACATAGAATGAGGCAGAAATGTTACCAGCGCGCGCATTGTGAGGACCGAAAACGTCCCAATTGGGACATCTTGTCTATCAAAAATCATTAATTATAATCGTTCAAATGATAACTATCTCTTTTACTTACGTGATTAACCTATTTTTTTGCACTGTTCATTAGTGGAACTTGTCAGCATGTGTGCACATGCATGATATACCAACGCGACCAGATTTTAAACTTAGGTAACTATGAACGTAACATACATATATTATTATTCTTGTGTACAATATCATTGTAAATGAATAGGTTGTTAGTTATTATATCAGGTAACCTAAAGCTGTAGTTACAACCAAGCTTTGACAAAATAGCTCTACGATTGTTTATACGCAACGTCGAACCATGCCGTCTTTATTTACCATTTGCATTACATTGGATTTCATATCTTAACGAAATCAACAGGAGTTAGCAGGTTAGCAACAGAACCCGGGTGGGGTCTATAGCTACGCATACATTGCCTTGCCGTCTGGTCCCGTCGCCGTTCGATTATTTGCCGAGATTATCATTTTGGTCGTAAACGTTTATTGTGACCCAGTTCGCGGGGACCATCAGACACGCAGGGTTCAAATAAACAGAATAACACAGTCGTTCCTGGACTGAGAAACCGCGGGCTTTTGCTAATTTATTCCACAAGGTTTTACTGTCTGGTGGAATTCGTGATGAGGTTAGGTCTGTGACGTATGAGGTGTAATTAGAAAACTAAATAGGAAGATAAACTGAATCAGAGTAGGAATTGATAAATATGTTCTTCCTGTAATGACTAAGGGGAATAGTTTCACACAGTACAAGACTGAGTAGAAATATTGGGTTTTGATCGCTTCATATTTAAGGGCAGAATTAATATACAACTAATTGCAACCTCCAGGACATGAATAAGGCAATCGCCAGAGATGTCCAGGTTGCTAAGTACAGTCTTCTTCTTCTTTATCGTGTGGTTAGTGTCTAACCTGGTGTCAGAGTTTTTATCCCGCCCATGGGCCTTTGATTTGGCTTTACTGCCGTCGAGAAATATCGCTCAGGCATGCTGGTTACGGTAAACTACGGGTGGAAAAAATCTTAGTCAACGATTCGAGAAGAAGAAGAAGGGCAGAATTAAAGTGACTGATGATTTAAATATACAACTAGAAGGACCTAACTAAGTCATTCTCTTATTCACCCAACAAACCAACTCAACCCAACTAACAAAATTGTGTTATGACAAAAGCTTATATATCTCCAAAACATCCTATGGAAGATGTAAAAAGTTCTATGGACCATTATTAAGACAAGTTTTTGTTACTTGGGAAGTTACAATTCATATTTAAAATAAAAACTAATTGTTATGGAAACATAATAAATATATCAACACACCACTTATTATGAATATTTTCATGAACTTTGTCCTGAAAGTCAAAGACTTAGGTACATAGTAACATGGTACAGACAAATTGCAGTTTTTTTTTAAACATTAACTCAAACATTAAATTGGAGTCACAATATTTTGAGTTAGAAATCAATAACAAAAGGGGTGTGATAAGATTACTTGAGTCAACGTCCGAATGATTGCTGTTCGCAGTAGACCACGCAACGACTTGCGTCATGATTTAATGATTCTTTTACATTTGATAACTAAATTAACGGCCGTTGTATATATGTCAATAAATCAATCTCTGTCAATGGAACGACTTTGGAATTAATCTAGAATACTGTTCTTCTGCATAGATATACAGTAATTCCAGTGTGATTTTCTCACCTTATTCGGTCGCGTTAACGTTACTTTCAATGTGTACTGAAACTGAACTAGCGTCTCATATATAAATTTTACGATCAGCCGGCTGCCTGACATCAATCCTCCTTGGGAATGCTATTGTGCATATCTTTATAATCGTAAATATGTTAAGTATTCCATTAGGTGACAGCTGAGATGACGATTAGAGAAGTATTGAAGAAGAAGACACGCTGCGCCGACCCCTATGGCCGGCCCCAATTACATTGGGATTAGGGCAGGAGAATGTTGATGATGATGACTGAACTAGCGTCGTCTTATGGCAATAGCGGGAAATATAATTATTCCATACAGACTGACGTAAGGGAAGGGAATACTTAGGTATAAAAACTCGCACTAGACCCTCAGAAATAATGCTTAAACTCCAGAATTATAAAGAAACTAGCTTATGCCCGCGACATCGCCCGCGTGGAGTTCGGCCATTGTCCCACGGGATCGTACTACCAGGATAAAAAGTAACCTATCTGTTAATCCAAATTATGAACTATCTGTTTGCCAAGTTTCATCCAAATCCGTTCAGTAGTTTTTGGGTGGAAGATTATATCTATACATACAAACTTTCGCGTTTATATTATTAGTAATGCTCTAAGCATCTCCGTGAAGTCAATTGTCACTGTATTGTCATATATTATGCAATGGAGGCCTATGAGTTAGCAACAAATCCCATCGGTCACTATTAATATTATAAGCCTAACATTAATTTTACGTCATTCATACAATACAATCATGGCATGATTATAAAGATTACCTTTGCAACGGAAAGAAAAACAATCGACGACCAGCTTAGGTAATTCTTAGATAACAGTCACCGGGGGTATAATGTATTTTCACTTTATTTGAATTTCGAATATTTCAAGTATTGAATCATTTAAAAAATAATAGAATTAAAAAGAATAAGATAAAAAGATTACCTTGTGCCCTTTGAATTTGTGTTACCAAACTAAAAGCGGTTATTATTATCTTTATTGCAATAATCTCTTGGCCAAAGTGACTTTAGACTTTGATCCTTGAGACACCGCTAAAATGACCTTCGACTTTACTCCCAAAGTCCACAGACCAAAGACCAAAATTAAGACCAAAGTCTACAGTTTTTTCATCCAAATAGAAAAGGCCACTCTTTGATTCATTTGAAAATCTGTGGAGCATTTTATTTTTCTAGGTAGGTTAAGCTTTTCCCCGCGGCTTCGTTGCGTGGAGGTCGGGTACTCTCCCACAGGATCGCATTAATGGAATTAAGACTCCGTAAAAGTAATCCTATATCCTATACTAATTAGCACACGGATAGATAAACTCTAAAACGTTGTTTGCTAAATATTTATGTAGCAAAAGTTGTTACCCTTATTTTGCACCGTATAGAGAGATTAATTTCAATACACATATACCTAAGTAGTAAGTGTAAGTACCTACATACCCACCAACCACCTATCACGCGACGTGAGATAATATGTATAACACTATCTAAGAACTAGCTAAGCCATATATCAGCGTAGAAGAAAGTAATTCTCAGTACTTAGTCAATTTAAGTAGTAATAATATGTTACTCCAAAACAGTGTTGGAATTATCAGCATAGAAACAGAAGCTAATACTATTCCATAAGATAGAGTTTCACCAATGAAACTGAGCACATCCAAACTGCGTTCAAGACCTGTTAGTGTCATCATTCGCATTGAACGGCTGACCGCGTTCAATTTCGTTGGTACAATTCGCCCCTAGTCTTCTTTAATTGCCCATTTTGGGGCCAAGGGCCATCGTTTGAATGAGATGAAAAATCGAGAATTATTAATAAACAATAATATTGTTATTTCATTGCTTTCAATAATAACATTCGGATAAGATAGTGGTGCGCGGTCGCTCCCGTTTTTTTATTATATTATGACATTGTATAAATTATTGATTTGTTCAAGACGAGTGGCATTGATTCATTAAGGAGACTTCAATTATTTATTTATGAGTCTGTATTGTATTATATAAATTGTAATAATTCTGAAAATACTCTGAAGATGTTTTCCTTCGCCGTCTAATCTATTTATTCTGACTCCAATATTAAGTAATGTGAGCATACGGATACTATCTAATAGCAAGATATTTTTAAAGTATTCGATTCGAATCAAAGCCCATGCTGCAGTCATCGAAAATATCTAGTGTCATGTTGCTAACAACAACGTTTCGTAATCAGCGATGGACTTGTCCTGCGTTGTAGCGGCGTAGCGGCGTAGACCCACTCAAATATGCTTAAATTAAAGTCCCGTACGGTCTATAGAAATACCCTTAATACTTGTGACGGGTACCTAAGAAGTCAAGAGCCCGAATGCGTGACAACCAATCCTGTCAAAGGCTATCGTATTATCCAGTAAAGTAACTATAGCTTGTGGAGGTCGGACCCGTTTAGACCGGAATTCGACCCCAACATAGTTGATAAATGGCTAGGCAGATGTTGATAACTTGCATCTGGCAGCAACTTCAGCTGTTTCAAAGCCACTAAGGAAAAATAAATTACATAACGTCTTGTAAGAAATCTTACAGTCTTACAATTAGCATCTGTCAGTGGTCACTATCAAAAACTTTTTACTGAAGCTTATCAGGGATTGTGGTATCGGTCGTCGAACCCACGCATCGCACGCAAAATGGTGACGCACATAATAAGTATGTACATTATCACACTAAGGATTTGGGCATAGTTGTTTATGTCTTGGTCATAACTAAAAAACTTATACCTAGAGACCGCTTTACTAGAGACATAATTATTTCATCATCATCATCAGCATTCTCCTGCCTTTATCCCAATTTATTTGGGGTCGGGACAGCATGTCTTCTTCTTCTATACTTCTCTAATACTTTGTCATCTCATCAGACACCTCCTTTCTTGCCATTATCATCCTTCACACAAATTATAATAATGTTACCAGCTGGGTATCGGATAAATTAAAAACACTGCCAATTAACACCAAATAACTTTATTTAACTCAATCACAAATTCACTACTGATCACTATTCACTTAGATATCGCACTTGTACTTCACTTCGATTCGCTTCCTAGTGTAGCCAAAATCAGACTGTCAGCTCCCGCAAACACGACGGGTATCTACATATATACCGGCCCATCCTTCGAGAAAGTTGACAACTTTCTGGTAACTTCATATGGCCGACCCATCCTTCGAGAAGGTTCGACAACTTTCTGGAACTTTCATTTGTCGGACCCATTCTTCCAGGAAGTTCCACAATTTTCTGGAACGTTCAAGAAAGTTCCATAATGGAACATTCTAGGATTATTCTCGAGCCTTCGAGACAGTTCTGTGGTGAACCATTTTAGACTCTAGCGTAATCTAGAATGTTCTAAGCAGCCAACGTAACAACAATATGTCGGAGAAAGCGATAACTTTTAAACATCAAGTTGCTGATTTGACCATTGTAGTAGGGGTAAACGCCGTGACGTCAGATGTTGTTTTAATGGCGGCACGTGGACAGAGTCGTTTTGTAGAGTGGGGATTGTGCCGAGATCACTTTTGCTCGGAACTCCAACCAAGTCACTCCTTCAGAACGAAACTGTCGGTTTGCCCATTTTGTGGAGATTATTTGTTAGTGTTATTTAATGTAAATTTGTGTTAAATAATAAACTGTGATTTTTGTGTACCGAAACCGAAACTATTATTTTTACATTTCATCATGAACCCGGTACCACCGAACCCTAATGACAACGGCGCTATCGCTCAGCCATCGCTTACGCCGTCATCAGAATTGGGATCTGGACTCGATTCCCACTGGCGTGCTATGTTCGAGATGCAGCAGAAGAACATGATGCAGCTGATCGAAGCCATCAGGACACCAACAGTGGCACCTCAGATCATGCTGCCAGAAATTAATCCGGAGCTACCAGATACCGATCCACGTGCTTGGTGCGATACTATCGATATTTGCCTCGACGAACGTCCACTGGAGGGTGCATCGCTTATTATAGCTCTGAGCAAAGCCCTGAAAGGTAATGCGTCATCGTGGCTGTCGCAGATTTCGCATGCAGGCATGACGTGGCAGCATTTCCGCGACTTATTCCTTGCGCGTTATGCATCCACTGAAACTCTTGCTGCATCGCTTGTTAACATCCACAACGGCCGGCCGAAGGAGGGCGAATGTCTCGCAGCGTACGCCAGCCGCCTAATGACTACCCTGTTGGCTCGATGGAAGAATCGAAGCCATGAAGAAATAGCCACGTCGTATGTGCTCGCTCATGTCTCTCAGTTCGACTCTCGGCTTAATCGCTTGGCGTTTACTAGCGAAATAACGTCACGCAACAAGTTACTGCAGGAGATTAAGGCGAGTGCAAGTCTGAAGCGGAAGTTCGATCGCAGTACCGGTAATGGCGCTACTGATGCAAAGCGTTTAAAGCCACAAACTTCCACTATGTTCACGTGCCATAAGTGCGGAAAACCGGGACACAAAGCGGTGAACTGTCGTTCGAAGTTTACGTAGCCTGCTGGAGCTAACGCCCAGAAAACTACACCGGCGGCGACTTCATCGGGTTCCAGCAAAATAATAACGTGTTTCCGTTGTGGAGAAGCCGGACACATCTCTACGAACTGCCAACGCGGCAGTGCGGGTGGCGCGTCATCGTCGGCGGGCAGCGCTGCCAACGCAACGGCGGAGCGACGCGTCGATAGCTGCGAAATAGCAGGTGTTTGCGGGCAATTGGAACAATCCGGTGAGTCGTTTTCATTTTGTTTTGATTCCGGCGCCGAGTGTTCTCTCGTTAAACAAAGTGTAGCTTATAAATTCTCGGGCAAACGTTCACTTTCAACCGTGCAAGTAATTGGTATCGGTAATAATTCGAATGTTTTTAGCACTGAACAAATTCTTAGTGATGTTGTGGTCGACAATAACGAACTGTCAATTTTATTTTACGTACTACCCGACGATTGTATGAAATACGATGTTATGATCGGACGCGATATTTTGACACTTGGCTATACGGTACATTTAACTGAATCTACCCTACGTATTTCGAAAGTCACAAATGTAGGTTGTTGCGATTTACCTCCCGTAATTGATCTTTACAATGTTGATTCTGATATTTCAAACGAAAACAAGGACCGGTTGACGTCCCTTTTGAATGAGTATTCGAATGCTTTTATCAATGGGTTATAACGACGATGATGAAACCGGAATTGACCTAACAGAGGCGAGAGAACACGCGGTGGACGGTATTGAGAAGAGTGCAGCTTATGAAAAAGCCCGTTTTGACAAAAATAAGGCCAAAGTAGTTAATTTCAGTGTTGGTGATTTGGTTTTAATTCAAAATGAAAAACGGAATCAGACTAAATTAGACCCCAAATATAAGGGACCGTTTAAAGTTGTAGAAGTACTTGACGGTGATCGTTATCTTTTAAAATCACTGAATGGTAATAGAACCTACAAGTACGCTCACGATCGTATACGAAAGATGCCTCTAAGTAGTGTTCCTAATGAGTTAAACGTAGAGGACGGTGATGAAAGTACCTCCACCGAGTAGTAGACACATACCATGGCTATTTGGTCGCACCGTACGCACTAGTCTGTAGTCGTAACTGCAGCTCACTTGTGAGCTGTTCAGGGGGCGATGGGCAGCTGGTGGTACGGCGGGGACCTGGGTCTCAATGGAGACTATTGTTGTTTTGGTCTTGTACTGACCTGGGAGTCGCAGACTCTATGTGATGTGTGTGGTCGTATCACATGAGGTGATGACGATATGGGTGGCATAAGAGTCACTAGCTGCTGCGGCAGCTGGGCCATGAGCGTTGTATGTGATCGAAATTGATTTAGTTGCTGAGTAAATATGATTGAGACTTAGAGGAACCTTTTGTTTGACAACTGTTATTTTCGAGTTATGCTTTTCCATAAAGATGTGGTCAGGTTGACCGAGCCTGTACTGTTGCTCCAAATTTGACTGTTTGGTTACAGGTACTCACGAGGACGTGTAACTTGTCAGGCTGGCCGTGTCGGAGAAAGCGATAACTTTTAAACACCAAGTTGCTGATTTGACCATTGTAGTAGGGGTAAACGCCGTGACGTCAGATGTTGTTTTAATGGCGGCACGTGGACAGAGTCGTTTTGTAGAGTGGGGATTGTGCCGAGATCACTTTTGCTCGGAACTCCAACCAAGTCACTCCTTCAGAACGAAACTGTCGGTTTGCCCATTTTGTGGAGATTATTTGTTAGTGTTATTTAATGTAAATTTGTGTTAAATAATAAACTGTGATTTTTGTGTACCGAAACCGAAACTATTATTTTTACATTTCATCATGAACCCGGTACCACCGAACCCTAATGACAACGGCGCTATCGCTCAGCCATCGCTTACGCCGTCAAATATATTATAGCAGAAAATGGAATAGAAGAGGCATCAGAGTGGGTACAGTCATTCCGTTCTCCTCTTCTTTGTAAGAGAAGTCAGGTAATGCGTGGCATTGACTAATTACATTAAATTAATTTCACGCAAACTGCAGTACCCTGGCAACACCAATCATAGGAACTGCAAACTTTTTACAATTTCCTGCAACGATTCTTACTTTGGTTTTCAATTAAGAATTACCTAGTCCAGTATGAAAAAGGCTTTATTTGCTAGCAATTTTACAATCTTTATTTTATTCTTAACTAGCCTTTGCCCGCGACTTCGTACGTGTGGTACTTAGAATAAAAAAAAGATCATTTATGTGGTAAAATGTAGCCTATATTTTAAGTTAGGCATCTAGCAGTAGAGCGGTGGAAACTGCGTTCAAATCCATGCAGTAGTTTTTGCGTGATGCGCGTACTGGCGCGTACAAACAACATACAGACAGAAAGACAGACAAAAATTCTAAAAACTGTTGCTCTAATAAAATATGAAAAAAATATATGTGGGGAGTCTTTCCCACATATATTTTTTTTTCAATATCTTCAACGTACAGACATCGCTCGGCCTGTTCCAATTTTATTATATATATGTATATATATAGATTTCATAAGATTTTAGTAACAATTCATTATGACAATCCATTTCAGTATCTAGTAAAGTAGATACATTGTACGATTTGTACAATTTATTACTGTAATAAGACAAAGCAGCGCTAGGCTCCCTTCTACACAGCCTGCCGGTAATTCCACCACTGCTCTACAGCATCATCGCGGCTTGTCTCTTGAGAGAGACCACACATTACATATCGATGGTCGTAGTAGGCGAACATAATTTAGTATTGGTGATATTCCTTATTCTGTGTGGCCTCTCGAGTATTTACGACATGATAAGCTGTGATATTATTGTGCTAATTAATGCTATTATTGGAATCCTAAAAGCTATTAAGTTACTCTGATGATTCGAACCCGAAACCAGATTATTGAAGTCGTTGATATAGTCAACAGGAAAAATAGTTAATATAGAGATACATGACATAGAGAGTAGAAAGAGTCGCATCATTTTTCTGCCCTTGGCCCAATTTATTTGGGATCGGCGCAGCATATCTTTTTCTTTCATATATGTCTTTTCACTAGCCATGTCGTCTTCCACACAGTCCATCCTTTCTTTCTTTGGTTTTCCCCAACTCTTATAGCCAAAGCATGGACAAAACAGGTGTCTAAATGAGAAGGTACTCTAATCGATAAAAAAGTGGATAGAGTAATAAATCGTTTTTTAACCAAGTGCGATAACGTCGCTGCTTCCTTAAATCAGACTGTATTTTGGGGACAGTCGTGGAATCGATGATTAAAATTTGGTCAAGCTGTAGTCCCAATTTACGCCATGGGTTCTGTATATTATTCCCGCCCTGTCTACAAGTCGTATCTTGGCAAAAACGATGGAGTTTTTCGAAAATCGCCAATTTATGAACAATGAGTAGGTAAATCCCTCTGTTTTTCTATGTCTTTCACAGCTTTCTACAATTATTACACGTTATTATGGTGTATCGTGGTTTTTTGAAATACAGGACCCCAATAAAAAAGTGTTATCATTATCATATCGTTGAGGTAGGTACACCTGTACCAACGAATAGGGGGCGGTGATCAGTCAAGCGAATCGCTCGCCCCTCGAAATAATAATAAGAATTCGTAAATTTTTAAACAGTCCACCCCATCAGCTTTTGCTGAACACACGTGTGAAACGACCACTTACAAGAAAATTAAGAAAATGATTTAGTTAAGGTAGATATACAAACTGCACATACGAGCAAATAATACTGGCTGTTATCATAATTGCATCAGGCGTAAAGGATAGGCGCGAAACAAAATTTAAAATGGAGTTCTTTTTTTTAAAAGGCGAGGTTTGCAACAGTTTAAGTGGTTTTCTTTTGTTTAAATATCTGTTTTAATAAAAAGTGAATTCATTTTAAATTCTTACCTAAAGTGAGTCTATTAATAGTTACAATACTTAATTGACTTAACTTCCCAACACGCCTTGATTGCGTTGCTAGGATACGTGCGTATTATCAATTTTTTCACAAAGTTTTGATAAAATAATTCGACGAATCATGGACGCTGTTACATTTTCCTCGAAATAGGTGAGTTTTCCAGGCTTTCCTTACATTATTTAATAAATAAAAGGTAAAATGTGTAAAAGATGGTTTGTTTACATGCTTTGTTCTGCAAGGTTAAACTTACTAGTGGTGAATGGCATACGATAGGGGTAAGGTAATTGACCTATTACATGACCTACATAGAGCTACGAACTTTACTAGCTACCAAAGAACAATGGTGTATTGCACGTGAAACAATGTAGAAATACTTTGATGTTCCTGAACATAAAACATTTTTATTGATAAAACGTTTAAATGAGCCTACTTTACGAGTCGGTATAGTTTGGTTTCAATGCTGAATCATGTCGTTACCATACCCATGTATGCTCTGCAATAAACCAAACGGATTGGTGACATGAAGGAAAAGCATCGTTTTCTAAGCTTTTCATAGCTTTTATAGGAACTCCTAACCCTATTGAATGAAAGGGCTTTATGAGTCTCAAGCAGCCATCATTACCAGGTCAGATAACATGAATGGTTAGAGGAACAATATATTTTTTGACAAGTTTAAAAGACAAGCTACATTGCCATGTATCTGAAAATTCTGTACCTAAACACTGTAAGATTTGGGAGGTTGTTAGTTTTTGAAACAATTTAGGTAAGTATGTTAATTACAATGCTGGTAGTGATAGATAGTCGACATTATACTGTTTCTGCCAGGCACCCAAGGGATCTGTGGTACCTATGCCTGCTTTACCTGCTTAGATATCTATCTACCTATATTGATGCGGGCACCGAGTACCTAGTTAATTTCGTCCTAAGATAGCAATCAGAAAATAAAATTAGGTAGGTAAATAATGTGGTCTAATAGGTACTTCCGCATTGGGGGAGTTATGGCTTCCTGGCATTAATCGAAATGAAAAGTCATGTTCAGTCATATTGACGCAAGTTTTATAAGTAAGGGTTGATTGCAACAATTAAACAAACTTTGTACCTACCTACATCATTTATTTAGTGCTAAAGGGGACAGGTTTATTCACCTCGAAAGGGGTCTCGCTGAGTAACTGCATTGTGGGCGGTGATAATTAGATGCCTAGTCCGATAGCCAGTGTTTCTTGCCGCCCTACGGAACGCTATTTCTGCAGTACAAACCGCAATTTCACTGTTGCCACACCTCAGAATGTTGTCTTTTTACTTTTTATTACGACCTCTTTTCTATTTCCTCGAGCTAGTGGACGTTTTATTTTGTGGAAATCGCAGATAAGTGAATGAGTTAAGCTTTCGTGCAAAATGTCTTTCGAATTTAAGTCAGCACGTCATTTTTATTTAGAAATGAAACAAAAGAAGGTTAAGAAGAAAGTTACTTTTCAGGTCGCTACTGTTACTTACTAATTTAAGATTTGAGTGATGGGTTTTTGAAATAAAATAATATTTCACAATTTGTTATCTTTGGTTATTTTTTGATGATTATGGTCCTTATTGGGCGGTCGTTTCACAAGAGATACCTACTGTAAATCCTCACATTTTATGACTGTACTCTGTGCTTTATTTCCTAGTTGCCGAGCAGGGACGGGCTGACTACGCCGCGGAGCGCTCGGGCTCCTATAGGCCGGCGACCTCCGAGCACGCTTTCTCATCAACGTCTCAAGAAGGAGGTAGGATTAGTTATAAATTTAAAAATCCTTTACAAAAAGGGCGCGGTGTGGGATTTTTACTAAATTTATTCTGTTGTCATCGTTCAGAAGTCCCTGGACAGTCCTCCGGAGATGGACTCTCCGGGGGGAAGCGTCGGCAGTGACCTCCGGCGGCAGAACGAGGAGCTACGCGCTCGTCTCGCCGGCGAGGCTGCTGACCATAAGCGTAGACTCGATGCTTATCGCAAGGCTCAGCAAGGTCAAGCCGCGTTGGTGTCCAGACTTCAGTCCAAGGTAATAAAAACCAGTATTTGTATGTCCTAATGATTAATTTGTGAATAAACCAAATTGAAGACGCTAACTATAAAGTAAATTAGGTATTATTCCGTAACTTCGACATAAGAAACTGTTAAAATTATTTTAATTACATTCTAACAGACTTGAAGTCTGTTTTCAACATTTGTTATTTTGTATTTTTTTTAAATTACTGAACGTAAGATGACCACTTTTCAAGTGATTTTTCGCCTTGATTACTGAACGTTAGATAAAACTTCAATGACTGACACTATTTCTCAATGTCAACGAAATGTCAGATTACTATTTACAAACAGCTACAAAGATAAAAAACTATTTGTATTAATACTATTCTTGAATTAAAACAACTATATCTTAAATTTTAACGACTCTATAGGTATACCTATAGCCTGTTCTACTCAAATTCCTCTTCGCAAAGGTCTTGCAATATAAGCAGCGATGTTCGGAACTCGAAACCCAAATGCTGGAGACGACTCCACGCAGCGATCCGACTTCGTACCGCGAGCCGACCTCCTACCGGGAGCCTTCGACTTTCCGCGCGCCAGCGGTGAAGACCCACGGCATCTCGCTGCCGCCGCCGCCCTCCGCCACCACGTGCGCCTCGGCCGCCGTATCAGCCGCAGATGCCAGGATCACCGACCTCGAGACCGCTTTGAGGCGTTTGGATGAGGAGAAACGCAAGTAAGTGCTGATTTGTGGTTGGATTGGCTGGGAAAGTGTAGAAACTTGTAAACTAAGGTCTGGTTTCAAAGCAAAGCAAACCAAAGCGGAGATGAGCCGAGACTTCTGTTGAAATCTAAATTACATCTCTTGTAACTTTTAAATTTCATTAGAAGGAAAGTCTTGTGCATATGATCAGTAGCAGGTTTAATCATGTATCACCGCTGTTTTTCAAAGTCTCTTGAGAAAAACTTTTAGAAACATTTACCTTACATAAAGGACTATTTTAGAGTTTGCTAGATTTATATAAAATAATAAAGAGTTAATTCTATTTTGCAACCAAATAGTGAGAAATCTATAAAACCTATCCTATCCTTTATCTACAGCATTAAACCTCATTCTCTTCAATAGAGAAGACTTCTGTGTCCCGTAACGACACCAAACACTTCTCTATGCATGCTGATTATACTTGCATGGCTCAGATCTCGACAAATCATTTATGATCCCACTATTCATAACCATTTCCACCAGGTGTGAAAAAGTGGTGCAACAGAACAACCTTCTCCGTGACCAACTGGAGGAGTCCCACCATCTGAATGAGGCTCTCACCAATGACCTGCAGAAGCTCACTAATGACTGGGAGGCTTTGCGGGATGAGATGGCCATCAAGGAGGATGAGTGGAAGGATGAGGAACAGGTACATTTGGGTTCCAAAAAATTGGGTTCTGTATAACTTTGACACTGAAGCTTAAATTCACTTATTGACAAACAATGCACTTAAATAGGTTGTTTAAGAAACTCTTCAGAAGCCAATGATCATTTGTGGTATCTATTGATTTTTTCTTACAAAACTTTTATGTATGGTTATAAAGCTTGAACCACAATACTTAGTCAATTCATTTTATCCAGGGTGCTTTTCAAAGTGGTCAAAGGAACCATGACCTTGATTTTGGAGGCGACACAAGTACTTGTTTTTGATAAAGCTTTGCCGGAGTCAGGACTAAATCTGTTTTTTTTTTATTAAACTGCACCCTATTCTAACCGATAGTCTAGCTGGTAAAGATTAACTGCTACAAACAAATACATCGTGTCTTACCAATGGCAATGGTTTTGTTTCCACTTTTATAGTGAATACAGTCTTAACATTAAACCTATATCAATTTTTATTGCATTATCTCAGGCGTTCAACGACTACTACTCCAACGAGCACCACCGCCTGCTCAGCCTGTGGCGCGAGGTGGTAGCTGTCAAGCGCCACTTCTCCGAGCTGCAGACCAACACGGAGCGCGACCTGTACCGTGTGAGGAATGAGTTCGATTCAAACGCGAGGGAGCTTGTGGGCATGCTGAGCGGCTATTCTATCAATGCGTTCGCTGCTCAGAGTCTTAAGGTTAGTTTGGTATTATAAATGCATAAAGTTAAAGTTGGGCAAAGATTGTCACACACTGGACGCCTGAGGAAGGACTGCGTCGTCGTGGTCGACCGCAGCAAAGGTGGCGTGACGACCTGATCATGTTTGCAGGGCTAACATGGCCAGACATCACAGGATAGGGAGGTATGGAAGGAGGAAGGGGTGGCCTTTGCCCAACAGTGGGACACGATGTAAGCTAGGATATAAAAAAAACGTTGCATATTTCAGCCTTACAACTGTTTTGCACAAAAGTTTCCTCATCAAGTTCTAACGTGTCCAACACACTTGTTAGAGTCGGCCTGATGCGCCGGACGGCAAAATCTTATATTTGTAGGCTCCGAGAAACCCAACAAATACTGCCGAATCGAAGGGGCCGACACACCCTTGTAGTCTAGAATTAATCTATGCCCACTATCCAGTTTACGAGTTGCCACGACTGTATATAAGACTGTTCTCAAATTCTCAAGTACAACTTGACACAAATCGAAATAAATCGTATGCCTTTCTTTAGCTACTACATTACATACCTTCTCAATAACACGCATCATAACCTACCCACAGCCGGAATACCAACCAATGTCCCATCAGACTTCTCACGGGGGTGCCTACCAAGCTTCGCAGCAGGGTGGTTACCAGGGTCAACAACAGCCTGGCTATCAGAGTCAACAGCAACCTGGCTACCCTGGCTCCCATCCATCTGGTCTCGGCGGCGCTCAAGGTCAACAAGGAACATCAGCTGGGCCGTATAGTGTGGAAGGAATGCGCGTTGATCTGCGCGATATGACGGCGCAACGAGATTCTGCGCTGGCTGAGTTGCGTGAGCGTGATGCCAGGATACAACGCCTTCTTGGAGAACTGCAGGGATTGGTGAGTAAAAGACGATAATTAGGTAACAGTGTACCCTGGCTTCCATCCATCCGGTCTCCAAAGTTCTCAAGGCCAAAAAAGAGCATCTGCAGGACCGTATAGTGTGGAAAGAATGCGCGATATGACGGCGCAGCGGGATTCTCCTCTTGCGGAGTTAGGTGAGCGTAATACCAGGATACAACGTCTTCCTGGAGAGTTGCAGAGATTGGTGAGTGAAGTAGATGATGAAAAGGTACCAGTAAGGCTAGACAACTGCTAATTGATATCGAAGCGTTTCGTATTTCTAGAAAGGCTTTCAACGGGACTGATATTAGCTTTTCGGTACTTTTTCCAATCCAGCCGACTTGATGTTACCTTAGGTACTAAGAAATAGCTCGCATTGGGCTAACGGCCTGGTCACGACTTCGGTCTTAGCGGCGAGCGGCGCGGTGAGCGGGGCGGCGTCGGTAAGCGGTGCGTTTTGCACGCCACGTACCCTCAGTAGCGGTTAGTTGCAGCGGCCGCGGTGCACGTATTTAGGTAGTCAAAACGTGCTCAAAATCATGGCGTAATCAAAATTATCCCTTCTCTGTTTAGAAAGCAGTACATTTTTAAAACAAGATATACTTAATATGAGAGAAGGTGTGCACGAACTGAATAAAGATCGGTATTTAAATGGCGAATTTCGTAACCTATACGAAGATTACAGAAAATATCCAGATAAGTTTTATGAGTACACAAGAATGAGTGTGAAAACTTTTGATTATATTCTGCAGCACATAGAAGTATATTTAAAACAGCACCGCTGTCCGCCCCGCTCTGTTTCGTGGCGTCGCACTCATTCACTTGTACTTTTGTTCCTGCCGCTCCGCGCAGCGCGCGCCCCTGTAGCGATTCGCTCGGATAAAACCGCGCGCGATTTCGCTATGAGCGGCGTCTTGTGGCGTGCTTCAAAAATTTTGATACTTTTGATCTTACCGCTCGCCGCTCCGCGCTTAGCTGCCGCTCGCAACGGCAAGGTCGTGAACGGGCCGTCAGGTGCCTTTAAGATCTATTACCGAAACTTGATTCATATTATCATCCTATTATGATTCCGCTAAAGCGGCCATTCCAGGCTCCCAGAACTGTGCTCCATAATATGTTTACATTTGTAGCACTTCTTCCCTGGCACTGGCGTGCGAAATATTTGAATGCACGTCGGATTGAAATTCGAAGCTATTATGTTTTAGTGTTAACGTGACGACAACGATACTAAAGACACTTAACACAGTGCCACTAAACTAGGCTATTATGGTTTTAATAACTTTAGGCGTTAGTTAAAATAGACAAGGGGTAGTTGATCGCGTGTTTAATATCTGTTGTCAAATTCTGTATAAATTTGTTAATAGTTCCTTTGAATAGAAACCGTGTGATGTTTAGACAGCAAGCTCCTAATTAAGGATGTTATAAAATCTAGTTATCATTAATGTTACCACCTGTTTCTTGTTGTTACTCATTTGAATAAAGAAACAGTTCGTGCCATGGATTTCAAGCGGATCTCCGACTGTACTAAACTTTTGATGCGAATATAAACATTAAACTAAACAAACAAAGGTTGCACTTACCTGAAGTAAAGGCTAAAATGTTTTGTAGGGATGGGATCTATAAATAATCTAGCTAATTCACACCAGCGTGGGGATCTGTGCTAAAAAGGAGGCACATATTCGCAGGAGGAGCGCTGCGAGTCCGCAGAGACAGCGTGCAGCGAGGCGGGCGTGATGCGCGCGGCGCTGGAGGACGTGGCGCGCGCGCTCATACACGACTCCGACAGCGACGCGCCCGCGCCGCACGCCGCGCACATGCATCTGCACGACAGGTCAATTATCTGCTCGTGTTCAAATCTACAAAAGAACGGTCATAAAGCCATACTTTTAGACTATAATCTATAGATAGATATAGAATATAGATAGAAATATACTTTATTGTACACTGAAAGGAAAACAGCTACTTTACACACTCATCTGTCAAAAGTTTTTTTTTGTTAGCTTTTATAATTGTGTCTGACTACTGGAAAAATGGCTCATGTCTTGTACTTGTGGGCTTGAATAACTAACATAATCAGGTAATTATTATAAATATAACAAAATATATAATACCGGCTACAGTACGACACTACAAACTGATTTTCGTAACATATAGCTATTCAATTATGTTGAACGTTCTAGGTCACCAAAACGCAACGTGTCTTCTTCAGCCAACGCTACTGCTTTCGCCGAAAGCACAATATCGGCGGTGCAAGCCGCGCTTCATAAGTATCAGATACAGATACATGAGTTGCAAGTAAGATGTGGCCCTAAAATTATATTTATATTTAAATGGATAGTACTTATAGCATTCTTAGACTGAAAAAACATATAAATATCTATATGAAATAAACTTACTTGAGCTTACAATTGCATCTAAAAAATAAAATATAAGCAGCTTTTGAATAAAGTAGATTTTTCGGCATAGTTCTAGCAATTCTCTCATAACAGTTCTTTTATTTCTATAAAAAGTATATTTTCCAAAAAGTACACTACGGTGTACTAAAAAAAATATGAATACGAGATATTACTGACATCACCATAGCAGCTATTAAAATTCCACATATTCTAGGTAAAACTGCAGAACACGCGAGAGCAGTTAGTAACTTGCAGAAAGCACGGCGAGACAGCAGACCTTACCGTCGCCTCTCTGGAGAGCAAGGTCCAGGATCTACAAGGTACATCAACAAACGATCTTTCTAGTACCAGATCCTCAATATGAAATACCCTTCAAAGTAAAAGATTGACTTTTACTTTCACATTTTTTTACAGACATTTCCCTTCTGGGTCACTGTTGATACACATGATAAAACCAAGTGATTTTCAAGTGTCAATCGTAAATAATTATAGAACAAGAGTTTAGAAAAATAAAAACAGTTTCGGTCTTCTAGTACAGTTGTTTACCAACATTGATTTAGTGGCGTCAATACAATTCTATAAATAAGTGTGTTATTGTGCTTGGTTGACCAAAATACCGATAAGCGGCAGTGAATTGATTAGGCATTAACAAACAGTTTTAAAATAGCCACATTAATAACTGGATATTATTTGTACGAGCTGTTTATGGGACAAATTAAAATACCACCGGTCAAAAGTCTTGCGATAAATACACTTACTTTTAACACAATCACTTTACCACTGATCACTATTCACTTAGATATCGCTCTTCGGTTCGTTTCGTGGTATCGTTAAAATGCATATGCCTATTCATATGCCGACCGATCCTTCGAGAAATTTCCACAACTTTCTCGAACCTTCTTCACAGTTCCATAGTGGAACATTCGAGACTCAAATGTAATCTAGAATGTTCTTGTAGAGCGCCGACGTCGACGTAACATTATGTTTGTGTCCAGGTAAACTAGATCAAGCCAACGCAGATCTGCATCAACTCTTGCAAGAGAAGGAGTCCATGCAGAAGTCGCTGGAGGCGCTCCGGATCGATAAGAACAACCTGGAGAGGAACAGGGTCGAGATTAATGCTATGGTAAGTATTTCGTTACCAATGTACTCTGAATAACAGCGCATCCCAGAAAGGTATTTGCAAACTCTGTCATCAACAACTCAACAACAACAACTGGATCAACTGTTTTACAAAAATACATTTTGACAAACACTGTTCTGATTTAGAAATATAATAATAACTACTTATATGAAAATATAATCCTAACTATATTATATCCTGATTTTTTAAAATTTTGCTACACCTTTGTTCAGACTAAATTGTAGACCTTACAAGTTTATCGTCTTCTGGATAAGTCGGAACTAGCGTAGATGTGAAATTGACATACTTGACTATTGTCATGGACAGTTTAAGAAAGATATGTGTTAGTGGCGTATTATTGTATTTTAGTTCCTATTTTTAAATCTGACTACTACATCAAATTTATAATAAGTTTTAATGTCTAAGGTGGAATCTCTAACATCAGACTACGAGAAACTTCAAAAGATCAACTCTCGACTGGAAAAAACTATAGAAGCGTTGGAAACTGAGAAAAGGAACTTGAACGACGAGGTGGACCATCTGCACCGAGAGGCGTCGAGTAGAGAGGCAGTGTTGAGGTAACATTCTATTATCAACCGTGTGTTCATGGGAATAGGGTTTAAAATGTTCCTCAGTAGCAGCTGTTTAGGAGGCAGTGTTGAGACAACAGGCGATTTTCTATCTTTTCTCTACTGGTGTAGGGTTTAAAGTGAATTGAAAGTATATCACTAGATTAGAACTATGAAGTTGGATCATCTGCACTGAGAGGCCTCGAGCCGAGAGACGGTGTTGAGGTAACATTAAATTTTCAATATTTTTGGAAACGTTCTACGGTGTATAATAACTTGAGATATAATTGCTATGTAGTGGACTCTTTGTAGAACATTCATTTTCATTTCCACAGGGCCGAAGAAGAACGTTCTTCGCGCCTACGCTCGGAACTGGTGTCAACCAGAGAAGAGCTCAACAAGACTGCCCTCGCGAGAGATCTACTCGACCAGCAGAAGTTAGAGGCTGATTCCATACTGTCGCAGATGGAGAAACATAGAAGTAAGTACTATACATTTTACCGGATCATGTTTCTTACGATTACCTCTTTATTCAAAATGGAGGTTAGCCCTTTTTTTTTTCGGATGGGAAATCATCAAATGACTTCTCCCGCTCTGGGCTGAGCGGGAGGGAGTGTCAGACTTTTACTGACTAAAACCCACCCATGTTCCTTCATCGCCCTTTGTGTTCCGGGGCCGCGGTATCTCTTTCGAACAACCCGCAGCACCCGGCAGGCATCGGCCCTTGCGGGCCCCTTCCCTATGGAGGTTAGCCCTATGTTAAAGATTCGGTTAAACGAGTGTGGACAGATTGCGGACTGACTGCGGACACCGGACACTGATGGATACTTTTGTATCATATAATATTATCTGTTGGACCTGCTTTTGTAAATTGTCCGTACCTGTTTCACTGAACCTGTATGCTATGGGCCTTTGTGCAAACTCTAGTATGTGCACTAGACTTTGGTACAAACTGTCTACGCCATAAAGAAGCTTCGCCCGTGGGCGAAGCTGCTTTATAGCGTAGACAGAGGGCTCAGCCGTGGCTGAGCCCTCTAGCTTCCTCTCTCCTAGTGTTGCTGTGCCCGACAGGGTCCATATTGAACTTTTACCTTGCTACACCATCTATGTAATATATATGGAATGCAATAAAGACTTGAGTATTGAGTATTGCTTTGCGAAAAAAAACCTATTTTATTATTAGTGATATAAGCATGTTATTTTATATTGGCTTTAGACCCAACATAGAAACCTTCAAGATTAATTAACTACGTTTGTATCCCTTGACCCTGTCTTTACAGTGTTTGTAGAGATCTCATATTGGTTTTGTATTATTTAGGTGACCTAGAGATAGAGTTAGAAAGGACTCTAATGGAGAGAAGTGACTTACAAGACCTCGTAGAGAAGTTAGAAGCAGCAGTGAGGAACCTAGAAAGTGACAAGAAGAAATTGCATGAAGATGTCAAACATGTAAGTTGATAAAATGAATAAAAAGGTTAATTTTTTGCGGTTAAAATTGGGTTGGATAAACTTGCCACTTATTCATTACCATAATAACTTAAAACATAGCGTTCTTTTGCTCTATTTATCATACGTACTGAATTCATAGTCATAGTCAAAAAATTCGCCCTGTATACAACGTGTATAAAATTTAGGGGTCTAGTGCAGACCATCAAACGGGACAGCTTTCTCGATGGGACGAACATCGTAATCAATAGCTAATCGAACCAAACGTTTGGGGCATTTTAAAGCGTTTACAATGTTGGTCCCGTAATAAATGGAACTTTTGGATTGGTTAAAACTGAACTCTCGCATTATAAGTAGCTGCGAATGAATAAGTGCAAATAAAATGTCGGACGTGCCTTCCTCGTCAAAAACTTAAGTCAATAGTGCTTCAAAAACCTCATGACATTACTTACTAAACTATCTTTCATCACCAGCTCGAAGACGAAAGATCAAACCTTTCAAGCCAATCATCGGAACAGCAAGGCGATCTCAATTCCTTGCGTAAAGAACTACTAGCCGCTGAACAGACTAGGATGGAGTTAGAAGCTGACAAGGCGTCCCTCTATGAGAAGATCAAGTTCCTTGAGGGAGAGAGAGATAAAGTGGAGTTGGAGTTGCGACAGGTTATGAGGTAAGGAAACCCTATGTCTAAGACAGTCAGAATCGCAGAGAGGTGCCTCTTTGCGTAAAGAACTATTAGCCGCTGAACAGACTAGGATGGAGCTAGAAGCCGACAAGGCGTCCTTCTGTGAGAAGATCAAGTTCCTTGAGGGAGAGAGAGATAAGGTGGAGCTGGAGTTGCGACAGGTTATGAGGTAAGGAAACCCTATGTCTAGGATAGTCAGAATTACAAGAAGGTTACTCTTCGCGTAAGGAACTACTAGCCGCGAGTTAGAAGCTGATAAGGCGGCTCTGTATAAGAAGATCAAGTTCCTAGAGGGACAGACGAGATAAGGTGGAGTGGGAGTTAAGACAGGTTATGAGGTAAGTAACCATGTACAGTGCAGTTACAATAACTAGGCTATCTCAATGCCTTGCGTAAAGCCAGGTGCAACTAGCTTGTTGTCAGTGTATGACATCGATCGCTCAAACCGTTCCAGTGGTGCCTAGCAACTGGAATAAGTTTATGGACCGACCATAGCTGAGTATTGACTGATATACCGTGATCTCTTCGAGTTTTTTTTATTGATAGGTATAGTAGACGTGATCTCCTCGTTGGGCTGGTTTCGATTCTCGGGTCTGGCAAAGTGCTACTGGGTTTTTCCATCAGGATTTTCTTAGTAGTAACTACGGAGTCTGGATTCGTGTTCGGTTGATGGCAATAGGCTCGCCCCCTACTACGTGGGACTTAAAAAAAAAAGTGAAAAGTGGGTGCACTATTAGGTACACCTCTGCCTAACCCTACGGGAATTACAGGCGTGATGTTATATTTATGTAGACGTGAAACATCAAAACAAGTACTTATTTAGAGGTTGTTTAGTTTCGAACTCAAATGAAGTTATTAATCGTGCCGATCACGTGGTACAATGTCTGATCTATCTTTCAAAGTATGTTCATACATTGCTCTTTTTTTCAGAGAGCGTGGCGAACTAAGCTCTCAGCTCACAGCAATGGTCCGCAAGAAGGACACTCTGAACGAAGAGATAATACGCCTGCAACAACGACTGGAACAAGCGAACGAGACTATCGGCAGAATCAACAGAGCCTTGGAAGACCATGTCAAGGATGGGGAGGAGAAACAGGTAATTCCGAAAAATATGTATGGCTTATAGGGAAAATTTGTACACATATGAAACAAAAAATTTAGCCTCGCCCCTGAGGCAAAATATTTGTATGAAGGCCATAGAAAACACATTGGGATCTCGAGGTTTATCTATTGTATGCATAAGTCTATTTCTATGACTTCATTTCGAGGACAGGTTCCAATGCCTAGCCGCTTTAAAGAAATCACTTTCTTTAAAAACAGTGAACGGTTCAAATTGAGTATGTGGTGGTGGAGTTTTTTCAAAATTGGTAAGCACACTCATTGCAACGATTCATAATATTGCTTTAATAAAGATAATCCCGTACGCAAAATACGCGCTTTGGACGTGGAGTTGCACCAGCCCGTTATACAGTAGGTCCTGGGTTATATCGTCGCTGTAGAATGATAACCTCGTATGTCCAGGAAACCAAACTTCACAGGAAACGAAAAAAACGTTTAATTTTGTCAATGTTTAAAATATTTTTACGTGCTTTTGTCTCATGTTTTGAATATAAAAGATGGCACTAGTAGTCATATACTGGGTTCACAGTTTCGCCGTATTATAAAATACGTGGTTTTCATACGATTTTAACAAAAAAAAAAGAAGAATTTTTGACATACGATGTATTCATTCTACAGCGACGATATGTATTTATTAAAGTTGTAAAAAAAAAACATTTTTATTTAATTTCCCCACAGATCCTAATAGACTCCCTTGAGAAAGACAAGCATCACTTACAAGAGCAGCTAGCGGGCGTCCGATCAGAGAAGGATGCTTTAGAAGCTGTGTTGTTCGACACAGCCAATATGTTGGAGGACACGGACAACAAGCGAGCTAAGCTTGAACATGAGTTGCAGGAGTCATTAGTGCAGCAGGAGAATTATAAGGGTAAGTTACGAAACTAACCTTATGTTGTCAGTAAGCCCAGTCAGCAATGTTGTTTGCAATTAGATAATTTCCTTCAGCTCTCAAATTGAGTAGCGAATTAGCTAGTTTTAATACGAAACCAATTTTTTTTTTAACGCTCTTTTTTCCGTTCGGAGTTTCCCGGTCGTTCGGCGTTTAATTAAACCAATGAAGTCTGCATCTATTTGACTGCACAAATTCACGACCATTCATATCTAGCATTCTTTCTTATCATCTATACATTATCAACTTCCCGTTTTTAATAGCGTACTTCGACCGTGTGGAAAGACTATAAGCATGTGTACTGTCTTGGCATTGAGATTGAAGTGAAGACCGTTCGTATGACGAACATTTGTTCTGACATTTCATACCAACTGGATTTTGACTTAAGTTTTGTGTTGTGTTGCGGAAGTGGTTGTTACAAGAGTGTTTTTATTCGATAGATGAGTTCTTTCAAAAGTGTCCCTGTAAATTTTATACATTAAAGCACAGATATATTTAACTGTTAAGTACATAATTTGACAAAATGTAGTTACCTAGTAATAATTAATATCTTAAGTGTAAAATCTTGTACTATTGCATACTATGTATTGGCCAAATGTGTGTTACTAAATATTTTATATAAGAACTTCATGTACCGACCATATTTGATGCAACAAATAAATTGAATTGAATTGAATTAAAAAATGCTTAATAAAAACCACTTCCATTCCTCAGGTCAAATCGCCCGCTTATCAAAAGACTTGGAGAACAGCGAGCGCAAACTGCGAGACACTCGCAACTCCATGTCGCAAGCGTCCGGCAAGAAGGAAGCTGAGTACCAGCAGATCATCACCAACATCAACCGGACTACCACTGAGAATATCACCAAGTTGAAAGAGGAGAAGGTATGGAGTTTTGTATACACAGAACTGAAGTCAGAAGTAACATAATAATATATGATGTTATTTCTGACTCATTCCGTTCTGACACGTTTAGGAACGTGTTGATTGTATTGTATACGTATGATACGTAAAATATCGCTTCTAAACGAAGTATGTGTATGGATTTTTAAAGGTGCGCTTCTTGGAGACACAAAACAGAGTTATCTTGAAGCAATAAGGTTATTTTATTTCACCAAAAGAAATGGTTTAAAGGGGTTAGGGATGCCTGGTGATGGATGAATTCACATCTTACCATTGTTTGTATGACGTAAACACTTTGACGTAAAATTTTTTACTAAACCATTATTTGCAGGAACTACTCCGCCAAACCTTAGAACACAAACTAAGCCAGACCATAGCAGCTCTAACGAGTGAGAAGGAGTCATGCGATTCGAGCGCGCGCGAGAGAGAGAAGAAGCTACTTATAGCGAGAGATCAGCTGATACTGCAGCATGATGAGGCCATGCTCAGAGCTGAGAACGATAAGCAGCAGGCTTTGCTTATGGGTAAGTGACGAATATCTCCAAGATCGAAATTGTTTACCCAGTGAACAATTGGTTATAAATACATACAGTGCAAATCTCTCCAAGATTGACTGTTTTGTTTGTTGTGCCATAATTTAGTGAAAGTTGACTGTCCAGCTCCAGCAGAATAAGCCATGTTTTATTTTACGACCGGCCAGCATCATTAAGTCTTACGCTGTTTGTCAGATGGAAGTCCAAAATAAAGTAAGACTAGATCATAAAGTGACCAACTGAAAAGTATCTTGCGTGCCTAGCTTGTCATTTATACGGAGGCGTTTAAAGCGTAGACATTCGCCAAAGTTATACGATACCCCCACATCTTCACAACGGTCCCGGTACGCAGTCTCTACGCTACATCACCGCAAACGCTGGACAAATTCTTAGTGCGATGACATTAATTTTATATATTTCCGAATTATAAGTACTCCTACATTATATGAACCCACAGCACATCAAGAACAGCAAGCCCTTCTAGAACGTCTAGAAGAAGCGAAGCGCGCGTTCGACATGGAACAGAACAAGTTGGAGCGAGTGCGGCGCGACGCACACGCGCGCGCCGAGCAGGACCGCGGCTATGTCAACCAGCTCAAGGATGAGATGGCGGCGCTGAAGACTAGGCTGGAGGAGGCTAAGTAAGCCCTGGTTCCCACCCAAGCGGAGTATAGCGGAGCGGAGAGGTGACTTAAGACCAATCACATTGGTCGAATCTTGCACGTCTTCACATCGCTCCGCTCCACGCCGTTTTGTTAGAAACTGACTAATTTTTATTTTATTATCCGTATGTACGTATTACTATGAATGTATCATACGTTGACTACAGTTATCGGTAAGAGCATTTTAAGAGCGTTTACGCCTAGCGCGGAACGTCAAGTTTAGGTAATTGTTTGCAAATTTCACTCACACAGGAGCATGCGTAACTGTGTGCGTAGAGTTGCCGCGTTCGCTCTCTTTATAGTTAGACTAACCAACTTTGATCCGTTCGCTTTAGAGCAATAATAATTTATTTATAATTATAGCAAAATTCAATTCGAAGTTAAATCCAACTTCAATTTATTGGTATTCTTATAATTATATTATATTTAAATGAAATATTATTTTGCCTTTACAACTTTTCTTATCTGAAATCCTCTACAGACAAAATCAAGTTATTTAGGTGAAAAATAATTAAATTAATTTTTACCTACTGAAGTGTTGGTAATTAGTTCTATTTGGTTGTTGACAGCTTTTTCATTTTTATGCTCATGGTAATTAAATAAAGATTTATCATGTTATGTTTAGTAAATCATTTAATATAAAAAAGCTGTATAAATTATAAAATGGTTTCCCTCAATTGAATTGATCGGCTCTTTCTGGGATCAATGATTTCGGGAAGAACGCGCACATAATAAAATTTTGTTAAACGAGGAATCATTTTTTCTTTCCAAAATTGATCGCTTTGTAAATTTTTACATCTTTAATTGGAAATTCAGGACCAGTGTACACCGCAAACAAACACACATTTTTGTTTGCAATATTTAGTTGGCCCTGAACTTGGTAATACCAGTCATGGTTAACATTAAAAATTACGTTATCGCCATCAAATAAAAAACATTTCCATTTTTTTTTGACGGATTTCTGCATCAGGGTCAATTCCGCGTATAGAAATGGGACATTTGATTTCTATGAGTCCTTCCTCATAAATTCCGTCTTGAAATATGTACTCACCAAAGTTTGATTTGTTAAAAAAAAAAATTAAAACAAAAAGTATCAATACGTCCTAGTCGCGCTAAAAACTCGTCAAACCTTAATGCTATTTTATGCAGCACGCGGCGACGGGAGCGACACACATCCTACCTCTGAAAGGCCTCGGCCAGCAATGAGCGCTGATGCGATTCCGCGCCGATTATATAGTAGTACTAAATAATTCATAGTAAAATAAAAATATAAGTTATTAAAACAAAAAATATACCATATTTTAGAACGTAAATGTCTCCATTTACTAGGTCTAAAAAAAAACAAAAATACCTTTGATTTCATCCTAAACTAACACGTTTAATAACTCGAAAAGTGGCTAAAAATGACACTTTTAACTATACTTTTCTTGAATGAAAACTTACAGTAATTACGTTTTTTTTTCAGCCATGCACTAGTAAATGTTATTGTTTTTATAATAGTAATATTGTTATAATGTCGTTTATGGTTTTACCATTATCTAGCATCTGCGTAGACCATCGACCGCTAGTTTTAAAAAGGGTTTGAATAAAATCTGTTCTAATGAGGAAACTATACGATTATTTGAAAATATTTTTCAGCCATGCATTAGATTATGAAATCCTCAATAATTTGGCGTCAATATCTTATCTACGAATTAAATAGATTTTCGTTTTATTGTCCGTCGGAAATCATCAATTTTGACTCCAGCGTGGTTCTTACGGATGAACGCTCTTAAGTAGTTTAAGTGTTAATATTGATGAGAGGTTTTCTGTCCTTTTTGGTCGTAATGACAACCTTTTTGCGTACCTCTTCGAGAATTACAGACGAGTTATTGTGTTTTGTTGGTCAATGATCCTACAGTCTAAGAGAAAAGGTTTTTCGACATAACTACCAGTTTGACCTCAAAAAACAAGTACCAATCCCATCTTTATTATATTTCAGAGCATCAGCCGAAGACGAATGCGCTCGCTACGAGAACCGAATCAAGGAGCTTCATCTAGAGAAGGAGGCCGTCATGAGAGAGTGCACCGAGATCCGCGCACAGCTGTCACTCACTGAAGACAAGTATGACAATGCGTACACGCAGCTACAGGAGACTATGAGGAAGTTGAAGGAGTGTGAGTTAAATCACAGTGTTATTTCTTTAAATAAAATATGTATTATAGCTGAATGCCATTAGCCAAAAAATAATCTTAAGGTGAAGCGAAGTTTATAATGGTTGGATTCTCATGGTAATTTTTTTTATTAAGTTCTAAGAGGCGTGGAGAAAAAAGTTTTTTATTTTCTTCCATCCATAACCACGAGACCAATACCTAGTAGAAAGCTCAGCCCACTGTTTTTTACCTTTCCCTTGAAATTTTTACTTACTTATATATTATTTTTATTTCAATTGTATTCTGTCCCCAGTGGAGAACGAAGCCGACAGTCTTCGCAAAGAGCTCACCGACGTTCGTCGCCAACTAACAAACTGCATCGCCGAGCGCGACAAGTACAACAGCAGCTGTCGGGAGCTGCGCGAGCACGTGAAGCGCGCCGAGCACGAGCGGCGCGAGGCCGCGCGCGCACGGGACGAGGCCTACCACAAGATAGCAGGTGAACGATTACTGACAAATGCTTGCACTGCCTGGACAGCTCCACTCAAATCTGTGTGGTTCTTTCTTCAAAACAATATCTCGGACACTCATGTGCATAGTCCTTATGTGAGTTGATCAAGATTATGTCTGGACCTTAAAGATACTATGGCCTCTGAGTTTGTTTCGACTATTTCTTCTCAGAGTACCGGCCTCATATGGTTTAAAAAAAAAGACGACGTGTAAAAGTGTTAGTAAAAACCTATTTGCAAAATAAACATTTATTTATCATTTCAACTTACATATAAGTTTTTATGAAAAACAGTTTTTTTAGACTGGTTTTCAAAATACCGCTCATTTTTGCCTGTACCATTACTGCTGGAAAATTTCAATTCCATTGATTTCCGAACTAAATGGTTTTCCGCTAATGATGCATTATTAATTGATCCCTTTGACGCCTCTTGACTGCATCTGGATTCCTTTTTAAGGGACTTCTACAGATAAACAGTCAAATCCACCAGATGTGGCAGGCCATTCGTTATAAATTCAATTAAAAATTAAGATTTAAAGAAAGACGTATTTACGTTTTATTTTAACGTCGAATTTTCAAACATATACACATAAATTCACGCTTTTTTCTCATTGAGGTAGTCGGAAACTAAGGAACACCATCTGCTATGATCCCGACTTTTGCATATAAAACAACTTTACAACGAATCTTCCTTTTCCAGGTCTGGAAGAAAACCGCACAACCCTGGACCTAGAACTGTCCCGCGTTCAGACGATGTTGAAGGAGAGTGAGACGGGCGGGGAACATGTGACCAGAGAGTTGAAGGCCGCGGAGGGACAGCTGAAGAGGGAGAGGGCTGCCTTGGAGCAGGCCAATCATGACATCAAGGAGTTGCAGTCCAGGTCTGTAGTCAAGTCATTGACCTTTGGAAGTGTTATACAAGTGGTATTTAGAGACGGGGCAGTAAGGATACCTCCCTTAGCCATTTTTAATACAAGAAAACACTTAACTTTTCTATCTTGTTTTACGTTTTTGTATAGTAAGCAACGACTTATTGTCGGGCCTACGCTGACTTCACATACTTAGCCCTAACGCTGTAACATAATAACATTGTAAAATCAAATATGAAATGACCAACCCGAACCATGCACCTTTTCACGACGTTGTATAAGTGCCCATGTAGGTCTATGTGAACTAAAATATTTTGATTTTGACTTTTTGAGAAATTTCGATCTGCATTCACAGATTTGGATAAAAGTCAGCAGGAAAATTTGCATTTGAAAAAAAATCTGCTAGTTAATCCTGTTTCTTATAAGTATCAAAAAACTCTATTAGGATGATCGATGGTAGAATGGATTAGTCGACGTCATCGATGCATCGATGACGATTGATCGATGGCATCAATCGGCGATCGATCGATTGGTGTGGTAACACCCTTACATAATACATACAAAAGTAAGAAATCGATTTCTCGAATTTTCAGAGAATCTGGACCGATCTGAATCAATCTCCGTTTTCACGATATGTAAGGCAATTATTACTTTGATATATTTTCGTTTTCCAGATTACAGAACGAATGCGAAGAACGTGAGCGTTGCGCGGGCGAGGCGGGTGCCGCGCGGCGGCACGGCGCCGAGCTGGACGCGTTGCTGGGCGCCGCGCGCGCCGACCTGGCCGCGTGCCGCCAGCGCGCCGCCGAGCTGGAGGAGGCCTGCCGCGCCAGGGACCAGGTAGCCCCGAACGCTTTCAACATTTTTAGAACCTTATCATATATCGCTTGTCTGCGAGAATAATGTCATAACTCAAAAAATAAGAAATTGCAGGACAGCGTTTTTGTTAAGTAGACTAAATTTTTTTTTTTTTTGCATAGATACCTTTTATCAGAGATGAAAGGTTTATATGTGTATATAACTTATTTCGTTACTTAAAACTTATTTTCGTGAATTTTATATTCAACTCCAAACAACATTGAAAAATCTAAATTTCATTTTGTCATCCTTGTCGCAAACGATATTATAAGATGCAATTGCGATGTAAAATTTAACACATGTTTGGGTTGTAAATTCGATTTGACAGTATGTGATGAGGCTTCAATTCAACTCATGCCAATCGGAAGCTCCGTTCTGCATCTACGTTCTCTGAAATGTGACATGTTGCAGTTGATTTTTACCACCCTTGTCTTGGCCGAATAGTACCGACCCGAACATATGTATATACAGTGTCTCACACTCTTATCTGACTGAATCCAAAAGTTTTATTATGGCTATAGTAGATAGCTACCTAATGTTCATTCAATAATTCAGGGACAAAATTATATCCGTTTTACCATGTCTTCTTAGCGTGTCGATGGTAATCTAAATTGTGTCGGCCCAGCTGAGCCACTAGTTCGGCGCCTTCAGTAGCGTCCATCAGTTCCTGTAGTGAACAAACAACAGGACACGTGGGACACGATATTAAGTGACCCATCGTTTGTGGAACAGCACCACATTTACAGTCCAGGGCAGAGTCATTAATGAATTTCCCACCTGAGTAGGTTTTCCTTGTTGCGACCAATGTTTATTATTTCTATTTATCATGTTTTACGTATTTGATACCTATTGCTTATATTTTCCAATCTTCATGAATTCGACTGTGTTTTAGGAGTTGGTTCTCCGTCTGGAGGACTGTCGGTCGAAAGAACGTCGTCTTGAAGAGCTTAAACACAACCTGGAGGTGTGCCTGGCTGACGCCACGCAGCAGATACAGGAACTCAAGGTTGGTGTGGGGGTGGTGGGGGTGCATATTGTATGTACTTGAATTATAATAAAAAGGTGAAATTAATTTGGAAACAGAAAAACGCTTCTTTTTACGAAATGTGTGGTTTAAGTTTTTTCAATTTAGGTGGCCCCCGGCGGCATTCGGCGGAGATTAAATGGACAGTCCATATAATAGCCATGGGGCCACAAATGGTGCAAACACTGTTTTGTTAATTCAAAAACCTAGAGTCGATGATAGTATTTGAAACGTCAATACATTCGCAGGCCCGTCTCGGCGGCAGCGAAGGGCGGTGCCGCGCGCTAGAGGCGTCGCTGTCGCAGACGGAGAGCGGCGCGCGCGAGGCGCAGGCCAAGCTGTCGTCGGTGGCGCACGCGCTGCGGCGCGTGTGCGGCGTGCAGCCCGACGGCTCCGTGCACGCCGCCAGCCGCAAGCGCCTCGCCAGCCCCGCCAGGAGATATAGTCCGCATAGAGGTCTGTGCTAACGGCAACGATTTTAGATCTTTACCAGTTGTTACAGGCACTCAGAAGCCCGAAAGGCTGACAACCAGTCTTACCAAGGGGTATTGGCGACCGTAACAAATATGGCTTTACAGAGTTACGTGACATAAAAATTAAACAAAATAATTGCCATGTTTACGCGGTTTAACTCCATTGCAGGTCGCGACCATTCCGAAGATCGCAATGAGATCATTGACGTGGACCCTGAGCTCGTGAAGAAAGGCATGCGCAATTTGATGCACGATGTGTGCCAGATTGAACGCGAGAAGGTATAGTATTTACACATACTGGTGCTTTTCTATACAAATGTCTTGAAATGACTGTACGTTTGTTTGTTTGGGTGTATTTAAATACTAAAGTACTTTCGTGTAAAGACAAAATAATGATGATGATGAAATCATGAGACAAATCTGGTTGTAATTTAATGAGGATTTCGAGTAGTTACGATCTGCTTTCCTCTTTTTTTTTAATGAAATCATATTTACACTTTCACTACCTCGTTGGTCAAGCGGGCAGGCGCTAATTCTGGTCATCTAATCCTGGTTTCCTTAAAACGGTGTTATTAGGTTTTTCTCAAGAATTTCTCAATAGCAGCTCGGAGTCAGCTTTTAGAAGAGCTCCTCTGACATGAGGCTTAAACACAACTGTCAAAACGTGAGTGTCTCTGCCTGACCCTACGGGGAAAACATGCGCCATGATAATTTATTAATCACTGATTGCAGGACGACTACAAATCCCAAGTGAGCATGCTAAAGAAGCAGCTCAAGGACGCGAGCGAGCAGGCCGGCAAGGGAGACAACAAGCTGCAGTCCGTCACCGCCAGCATGAGGACCTTGCAGGACGAGAAGGCGAGGCTGCAGAGCGCCTTCGGACAGAAGGAGGCGCAGCTTAATGCGCTGGTAACTTACTGTTTGTTGGGGGGGATTGGGGTGGCAAAATTATTAGACAAGGCTACAAGGTGTAAACGGAACCTTCTCTTTCAAGCTTTCTGTACATCAAACTATGTAACCCTTCGCAAAAATTACTGCTGGGTGGCATTTAAAGTTATTACCTTGAAAACGAGTGTTTAAAAAAAAGCTGTGAAAAAGGTGGAATTTTGACCCCCAATATCTCCGTAACTAGAAGGTTCCCAGGTATGGTCCAGAACGAAAAAGTGATCGCAATGACGGGAGAACATGTGCCTTTCAGCTGCCTTAATGGTCTATTTACAGCCTTATTTAGATCTTGAAACTACGTACTAAATATTAGTGCGTGTCGACTGATGACAGCTACCTTCGGAAAGTTTGGACAAGGGGCAGTGTGATGATCGTATCACGACTCTTCCAACGCGACCAGGATTACTTAGATTCTAGGATATATAACTAGGCGTGTAATATTTAATCTAGCATATCTGGGGAAACAGTACAAGCCTTATTGCGTAACCCAATTGCAATCCCTTTTATTTTATTGTATTCAACCATATTTATACAAGGTGTAACATAATCGTCACATGAGAAGTCGTGCGTTTATAATGTTACGCCTTGTATATTGGGGACAAAAATTTAATTGTTTTTAAAATCTTTTGGAATGTGATTCAAGCGGTGTTACGACATACATCGAGGACCAGCGGGCTAGTTGCGTAATACACAATCATTGTGTGTTTTACATTGTGGAGCTGACGAAATTTTCATACATAATATTGAAGCGATAAAAAAAAATGTAAATGGTTTTTCGTTCATTGCCTCAATATATTTTTTTGTATTGTTAGCTGTAAGCCCCCTAAACATAATAAAATAATATTTTAGAGGTATTTCTTCTGTAATCTCGAATGATCGGGTACCGGAGTAGGTACTACCTACACCTACTTATATATTAAACGATTTGTTTCAGAACGAGTCAGTGCAAAGTAAGACTCTGGAGATCAGCAACTTACGCGACAAGATCACCAGCTTGGAGGCTGCGTTAACATCTATCACCGAAGAAAAAACGCAGAATGAGGTAACAGTGCTGATTATTTTTACAAAAAAAGATTGTAGATAAAAAGACATATAGATATATTTTAGATTTTAAGGTGGAGAGTATTTAAGGGACTGTCTTTTGTTCAGCCCCTGTATTCACAAACGCTTTGATTCGAAAAGATGAATATCTATCTCACTCGCTTTTGTTTTGCCAAAAAGAGATAGGCACACAACTTTCCGAATCGAAATCGAATCGAAGCGTTTGTGATTATAGAGACAGTTTACGCCAAAAAGAAAAACACATTTTTGTTCAGATTGTTTCGTTGTAGTACCTAATCTATCAGTTTTTTTTCGCGTAGAACAAAGGAGATAATCTTCGAGTACAATTAGCAGAACGTGTACAAGAAGTGGGACAGCTTCGTGAAGCGCTTGCAGCGGCCGAAGGTACTTATTACTGACATTTACTACTCATTATTATGATCTTCATCCTTCACTGCTGGATGATTACGCTCGCTGGATAACTTAAAAGAAAAAATGGAAAGGTTGAAGCCGTTTACCTTGCAGTAGTACGACACATTGTCTAGATATAGTTCCAAAAGCGCAGTAAAATATCCAGTATTGTCCTAACGGGTGGTTTGACCTAGACGGGGGAGGGGGTTGGAAGTTTATGTAAACGACTCGCTTTTACATATACACAAAGTCAAACCTTTTATTACAATTAGGCCTTTAAAGTGCACTTTTGAACTTCAAACTTTAAACAAAGGAATAGCATCCATTCGTATGGAGAAGAATTGGCAAGAAAATCCATCGTTAATCTTTTAAAATGCTTAACAATATTTTGTATACATAAATAATAACCACTAATGTAGTACTGGAATCAGACTTACATTTCTCGGGAATGTGGTCACAACTTTAGTGTTGATTTATATTTCCAAAAGTGTCCCAATAATTCATGTATTCCCTACCAGGTCGCGCAGCCCGTCTGGACGTGCGGCGCGCGCAGCTGGAGGGAGACGTGCAGAGGGCTGCCGTCGCGGCCAGGGACAGAGACCAAGCCTTGAAGGTACGCAAGAAACACTAGTGTCATCATTTATCATTCATATTCTTATGCTTGGTTATGTTAGCAATTTAATTGAAAACATCAAAGTGAATCCTTACTGTAGCTTTGATGACAATTCTATCATCTCCGCTTCTCAAAATGGATGTAGGAATGGGTTCCGTGGTACTAAGGAGCTGCTCCTTATTGAAATGGCTATTAGCCAACAGGTTCGCCGTTCCCGAAAGGAACTCTCGACACGTTGGATAGACTATAGGAAGGCCTATGACTCGGTGCCACATACATGGACACAAACAGAACTAGATACCCTGGATAGGAAGGTCCGTACATTGTTACGGCATATCGAATGCATCACCCACGCTCTTCGGTTATGAGACTGTATATCCCGCGGGAGTGCGAAGGTCGAGGCTTTTGAAACGCTAAGACTCTTCTCAATCGCGAGATATACAGTCTCAGGCCGACGTGGGGATGCATCGAGATGTGGTTGCAGGGGACAAGGGCCTCACCCCGCTCTCCTTGGCTAAAAAGAACTGGCGAAAACCTGTAGTACTTGACACTAACGACCGCATGGAGGTATGGCAGAGTAAGGAGCTCCACGGATGCATTTTCCGGGTCCTGCATGGGCCCGATGTAGACCTATCAGCGTCCTTAGCCTGGCTACGTTCCGCGGATCTCTTCGTAGAAACCGAAGGTTTTGTCTGTGCAATTATGGATGAAGTTATTATGACGAATAACTACCGGAGATTTATTGTGAAGGACGGCACGGTTGACATATGTCGGGCATGCCACCGTCCGGGCGAATCAATCCGTCACATTATCTCTGGGTGTTCTCGGCTAGCTAACGGAGATTACTGGTATAGACACAACCTTGTAGCCAGGATTATCCATCAGCAACTTGCTCTAAAATACAACTTTGTGGAATCGGAAGTGCCGTACTATAGGTATGTGCCCGACCCAGTTTTCGAAAAGGGCAATATCACATTGTAGTGGGATCAATCCATCATCACTGACAGGACTATTGTGGCCAACAAGCCTTATATAGTGGTGGTGGATCGATCAGAGCGGCGCGCAATGATTGACATAACGGTTCCGCATGATGGGAACCTCGTGAAAGCCGAGAAAGATAAGCAAATCAAGTATCTTGACTTAGCTCGTGAGGTTGTCGACAAGTGGGATGTGAACTCAGCCATCATTTTACCGATAGTTGTTTCAGCCAATGGCTTAATTGCCAACAGCCTCGACCAATACCTGAGGAGGCTCTCGTTAGGCAGCTGGATCAAGGGCTTGATTTAGAGAGCGGTTCTCCTGAACACGGCTCGTATTGTTAGGAGGTTCCTCTCTCTGGAGCTTTGACCGCCGATAGCTTGGACTCTGTGCCCGATACCGGTGGGCTACTATTTTTATATTTATAAATGTTTTTTTATATAGGAATATTTTAAAATGTTATCAATAAGTTAGAAAAATAAATAAAGAAATAATAACACTAGTGTTTCTTGTGAATGTTTATTTCCTTCAGTAACGAATGTATATCCGTCCAGAAACTCCAAGAGCGCTGCGACGGGTACACGCGCACGATAGCGCAGCTGGAGGACCGCTGCACGTCGCTGAAGGGCACGGTGGAGCAGCTGTCGGCGGCGCTGCAGAAGGCCGCGGCCGCCGAGGCCGAGCTGCGCGCCGACCTCGGCAAGCTCACGCGCCAGCTCAACGAAGCCAAGAACAATGAGCATAATGCTGTTGATAAGCTCAGGCAGATACAGAAGAGTGTTTGTGAGTTTACTGTTCTATTAAAACGTTTGATCGAGTCGTCGATCTGTAGCTGTTAGCTGTTCACGTCGCTGTTGCGATCGGTTGACCAAACCGACGGTTCCAACCGACCACCGGTACCTAGGATCCGTCGAAACATAAAAACAATTAATCATAAAAGTGAACACAGGTTAATTTAAGATAGAAAAGCCTTGCAATGTTAGCAAATCCTATTATTGTATACTTGAGCCACGTCTACTGACTGGCGAAAAATAACAAGCTTAACAAAGTCATCACTTTTTGATACCGATTATCACTTTAAGAAAGAAAATACGATAGTGCGTTTTAATTTGTTTATGTGTTTTCATAAACATTACTGAACACACATAATATGTGTCTTCTTTGTCTCGCGTATCTCTCTTTACTGTGTCAACGCATAAAATGATCAGTTTCACGGCAGTTATGAGAAAATGAAATGTTTCTCACTGATCACGCCACGATGTAATGTATTGTTTCAGCGAGCTGTGAGAACGAGCGACGGGTACTGACTGAGAAGCTGGAGAGTGCCAAGTCCGCGCTCGGTGAGATGAAGAGACTCAACGCTTCACTAGAGGACCAGGTGCACAGACTCACTAACCAGCTGGCCAATGTGGAGGTGCAGAGGTATGCCCAGTTCTAAACGAATTTTTACCACTTGTAAGTACTGACATAAACACTTGTACATGCCTACATAGCTTAGCATGGTTTTCCAGTAATCGTTGGCTTATCCGAATAAATTATGTATTATTTATTTACTCACTCACTCTAGAAGAGGTAGAAGCAGTATAAGAGAACAAAGGTGTGACGTTCCATCGGTCGTTCTTCAGTGGAAACTGCGAATTGGCGCATGCAAGCTTAAAAGGGGTGTCGTGTTACTTTGCGAGGTCAATCCATGTAAATACTGGTATTCAGCTGAATCTAGTCCTATTGGAAACTGATTCAGTCATTGCGAGGCGGTTATCTACAGATGAAAAATGTAAGATGACCGACAGGTTTACAATTGGAGAGTCTTATGTCCAATAATGGACAGCCCAATGGACAGTCCACGGGCGATAAAAAATAGAATAACCTTATTTATTTCTTACAGATCCGCCTTCGAATCTCAACTCCGCATGACGACCTGGGACGGCAAGGAGAGCAACAGCGACAGCGAGCTAGAGCGCGAGCTCCATCAGTTACAACGAGAGAGATCCGAACTGAAGTCCAAGTGCGACGTGCTGCAGGACACCGTGCGCAAGCTCGAGGCCGAGCGGCGCCTGCAGCGGCCCGCGCTGCGCAGCAAGAGCCACGACAGGACCGAAAAGTCTGTGTACTACTCCGATCTAGACTCCGGTAAGATTTCAGCTGGATCTACATTACGCAGACTCATCTTAGTCACAGTTAACAGATAGAGAGAGAACTGGTGGCCCAGTAGTAACGGTCCCAGTTTCGTAGGTAGTGGTTTGCACTCGGGCTGGCATTAACACTCACCGTGGAAGAAAATATTCAAAAGACTTGTGACATCTAGAAAAGAAAGAAAGAAAATTGTGTTTATTGGCATTATAACAAACGGAAACATTTTAAAATTAAACAAAATAAAAACTTTTTTGCAAAAAAAAACCGACTTCCAAAAAAAACACAAAAAAAAGTGGAAAATAACATTACTTTCGGAAGTCGGTGCCAAAAAAAAAACGTTTTTGCTAAAAAAATAACCGACTTCCAAAAAAAACAAAGTGGAAAATAACTTTACTTTCGGAAGTCGGTGACTATCATGTACTGTTGACTTTTTTGACACCGACTTCCGAAAGTAAAGTTATTTTCCACTTTGTTTTTTTTGGAAGTCGGTTATTTTTTTTGCAAAAACGTTTTTATTTTACCCTTTTTTAGTTATCGCATCACACACAAATCCTTGTCAAGTATCAATTTCGCAATTTCTTTTACTTGGATGACATATTTTTTACAGCTATTTTGATTTAAAAACCAAATTGCTGAACCGATTTTGATGAAATTTCTATGGGACCAATCGGGAAGCAGATCCATTCAGATAAAAGAAGAATTTTTCAAATCGGTTCATAAATGACGGAGACATGAGGTAACAAACACAAAAAAAAAAACATACAACCGAATTGAGAACTTCCTTCTTTTTTTGAAGTCGGTTAATAAATAAACAAAGCTATTAATGCCAAAAAGGCCTCAGCTCAGCATAATGCCAGATGGAAACAAGGTATACCACGTGACACTGATTTTCAGCTGCCGCTATACACTCAAAAACATAATAACAAACACAATCATAGAAAATCGAAAATATCTTGTTCAAAAACAAAAAAAAAGGCTTGTGGGGAAGGAATTGCAATACGCAAGAAAAATTGAATTTCCCGGGCTACCCTGGCGTTTCCCTTGTAAGATGCACCCAACTCAAAAATAATCCGTTAGTTTCCCAGGAAATATGCAATATATTGTCACATGCTCTAACGTGATATTTATGATGCTGAAATTAATGCATAGTAGTTATGATGTCATTGTTATTGGTTTCACAATCAAAACAACATTGTATTATATTTCCCATTCCATTTTTATCTAAAATTGCCTCCATTGTTTAGTTTTTGTGTTGTGTTGCGATATTAATAAGTGTGCACGATGGGGCAAATTAACCAGTCGCTAGGTGATCTATAATAAAACTAGTGCTTTTAATGAGCCAGAACCATAAACTAGGTACTGTTTTAATTAAAACATACAATTAACTATGCTGTCGCAATAATAAGGCAACAGTAATCAACTCTCTTTATAATACTCCAACCACATAATTAAATGTATTTGGCAATTGAAATGCCCTAAACAAAAAATAATGGCCTTACAATATAGTCCATAATTAATCACGTTATTCTGTATTCGTAACTAGCTTCCGCTCGCGGCTCCGCCCGCATGAATTCAATTTTTGATCAATATTTTATTTGATGTATAAAGCTATCTCAATGTAAAGTTTTATCCAAATCCGTCCAGCTGTTTCAGCGTGAAGGGGAAGGAGAAGAAGGACACACATTATCTAAAAAATTTTTATTCAAATTAGACGAAGAATATTCTTTTTTTTTTCTCAATACTGTGCGGGTTTTTTTACATGCCAGATGTTTGACATGGCTTTTGACTAGAGCAAAAGTTGCAAAAGTTGCAAAAGTTTTTCATCCGAGCTACCGTTTTGGAAATATAGATCGTTTCGATACATAAAAAGATAAAAACTAAATCTCACAACTCGGAAACGGTGCGTCGTCGACCATGCTTCTCAGAAGTTAATTAAATAGAGTTTTACAGACAAGGTTAATATGCTACTGCCATAAAATTGGTAAATTTTCGTTAAAAATAAAAACCGAATTTACCAAGTCCCAAAAAAGTCTCCATCCAACCAAATCATCATCTCCTTAGCCTTTCCCAAGTATGATGGGTGTCGGCTTCTAGTCTCATTGGATTCAGCTGAATACCAGTATTTTACATGAAGCGACTGCCACCTGACCTCGACCCAGTTAGTACTGGGTAATACGACACTCCTTGGTAAGATTTGGAGTCAGGTATAAGATCTACAAATGGCAGCCGGGACCAACTTACAGCTAACCGTGCTTTTCGAGACACTGAGTAAAAAAATCTCTAGTAATATGTCCCACATTTCCTTAATAACCCAAATTTTGTATTTCATACCCATCAGGTCCAGACTCCACAAAGGACTCGTCGACGCGCTGTTACAAGGACACTTCCAACATCCCGTGCAAGGACAAAGGCTTCACCACCGACCTGAGTCTGATAGAACTGGAGAACAGAGAGCTAAGGATGAAGATCAGGCGCCTGGAGAAAGAGCTGGCTGATAAAGTAAGTTACAACTTTGTGGTTACTGTTTTAAGTGCCATTTTACAATGACGCATCACTTTTGTACCTGTCAATTACAGGTATTGTATTTAATTTATACGTTCTTCCCCTTTTTGATAGACTAGCGTGAGTTTATACGGATGGCCACGTAGTACAATGGTATGAATCAGCTTTGTTCGTTATGCTTATGCTTCACCGTATGATGTCCGCGTAAAAAAAAGGAAAAATGTCGTTTAAAATTCAGCATTTTGGTTTGGCAGCAATTTTAATTTCGCATAATAGTATCATCAGGCGATGGTGAGTAGCGCCGTGACGCCCGCAAATAACTGATCTTGATTAAACTGATCTTGACGACTTCACACGAGGCTTTCACTGTACTACTTACCACATCACCATGATAAGCAACTGGCTTTAAACCATTATTTGTTTGTGTGTCTGTTCGTTTTTTTTAAATAGTATACGAGTTTCTAACGCTTAACTTTCTTCTATAATTATTCAGGATGCAGAACTAGCTATGGCCCGTAGCCGCTACCTGTCAGACCTGTCCAGCGTGTCTCCGTCACGTCGCGGCGACGTGGACCACTACCGACAGGCCGCCGTGCAGGCAGAGAGACTCCTGGAGAGCAAGGAGGCCACGTATAGACAGCAGATCATGCGGCTTGAGACACAGGTACACACAAATAGTTGCCTTTGTCCTATAAACTGCCTGGTTTGAATAATGGGCTTAAGCAGCGTACGTTTTGGGTTCGACGCCCTGGTTGAACAAAGTGCTTTTAGATTTTTCCATCAAGGAATTCTTAGACAGAGCCTGAATTCTAGATTTGTGCTAATTTGCTGACAGATTAGAACTTGATTATAATTCGTAGTACCTACTTGTACTACTCGTATATATGTACCTAGACCCCCTTTCTGAGATAGCAGTCAGTGTGTTAAGTTTGTAAGCAGAGCTTGCAGAGTGTAACATTTTGAACTCGGTCATATTGCTAACTCCTGTTTATAATTTTTTAAATGTTTAGTGTATATAAGGTGGAGTTTTGCACCCTCGTCAAAATTCAGGAGGTTGTCATAGAAGACGTAAATAATCAATTTAAATTACGGTACCTGGTCAATAATAATAAACGTTGCTTTTTTAGTTGTTTTAATTTGACACTATTTCAGAATGAAGCCCAAAAGAGGAGAATGACCCGTTTATCGAATAAACGTCTGCGTTTGTTTGTGTGTGTGAAAGCGCGGTTATAGGGCTAGTATTAGACGGGCCGCGTTTCAATATGGGTGGTGTACACGATTTCCGATATTAAAAAAAAAATACTTACCCGTTTTATTATTGATTCTGGTCGAGAATCATTAGCATAGTTACCTCCTTGAATTTGACGAGGATGCAAAACTACACCTTGTATGTCTGGTGTCTGCGACAACGATCTTCTTTCACTACCCTGATACCTGCTTAGGCGTCCCAGCTGCGCGCGCAGCTGTCGGCAGAGATCCGGCGGCGCCAGGCGTACATCGCGCGCAGCGGCCGCGCGGCGCGCGACGTGCAGCGCCTGCGCTCCGCGCTCGGGGACTCGCTGCGGACCGTGGCGCAGGTACTCATGTCCTACTGGCCCTCGTTTTCAGAGGATGTAATCCCTGTGTGCATACACCAAGGTCGGATGCGTACAGGCAACCGGTTGGTACGGGTAGCATTTATTTCAGTTGATCAACTTCAGCTCCCCAAGTAAGGCCAACATCGCCTTGGCGTTACTGGCGATCTCGCGAAGAGTAGGTGGCCGTAGTACTTTACCCTGTATGTGGTAAGCTCTGAGTATTATAGAAGAACATGACTGCTGTCTCGTCTTCCTCTATGCACACACTCGTTATGACTTTCTCAATAGGCCGCGATGTCATTTACTAGCATTTTGTGACATAAAAATAACTCACAGCATAATATTTTATTTCATTTAAGGATTAGCACGGTCCCATCATATCCTTCACGTATTCAACCAATTCACAGCCAGGAGTCGCTTATTTCTGCGATCTGAGCATAAAAAATCGGTAGCTACGGTTGAATTCATAGTTTGTCCCATATTTTATCTACAGCCGAAACACGTTAAAATCAGACTATACCGCAATACGAGTACAATCGGTCAAAATCAAACAAAGATAAGGATAACAAAATATCTTATCTACTGAACTTCAGACAGACACAATAAATAACTTGATGAACTGCGTTATCTCGATAATTATGTTAGAAACATTTTGGAAATTAAAGAAGGAGAGGAGAACTCAACATAACTGTCGGAATGTGGGTGTAACTACTGAGGGACTCCAGTGTCTAGCCCTACGGAGATTACAGGTGTGGTGATATGTTTATGTTGCGGAACAGGGATAGGCTCAAATCACACCGAAATGGCAGCGGCCGGCAGCAAAGCGGCGAGCAGTTTCAGTGTCATATAATTTTAAACTTTATTTTCATTACTATAATACATAGTATCGCTTGATTGAAAAGGTCGCTCGGCCGCTCGCGGCGCCGCGAGAACTCCGGCGACTCCCGCGCAGCGGCGGCTCAAGCGATAGTATGTAGATATTACAGTAATGAAGATAAGATTTAAAATTATATGACACTAAAACTGCTCGTCGCTTCGCTGCCGGCCGCTCTAATCTCGGTGTGATTTGATCCATAGAAATTCTGTCCTAAGAGCTTTTTTGAAATATATTTTGATATGGTTAAAAAAAAGCTTTTTTCATTTGTTTAACACAGAAACAGTTTGGTGTCAAATCGGGAAACAAATTCTATCATTTACTGCAGCACACATCACACATTAGTGCTGTTATCAACCATAAAAATGCTAGATAGGGCACGGATCGGAAACATTTCATCGTAAGCACGATAAGTAGAGAAATAGTTTCCAAGTATTATTTTATGAACGGTTTTAAAACAATCGCAGTCAGTCAGTCCGTCAATCAGTACTTTATTTGCTTCGCAGAATAGGTATATTTATGTTTTTCCTGTTGCTGAAAAGTTGACACACCACAACGCTGACCTTATTGGTGATGTGCTTCAGAAACGTTAGCTGCGTAGTACTCTCAGCCGGTATGCGTGTGTGATCAGATGTATGAACGTGGACTAAGTATAAGGAGTATGTAGGATCGTAGCAGGTGTCGTTCTTTATTTTCTGCTCAGCACCATGGATAGAAAGCGTGAGTTGACGATTGGCTGCTGCGCTGCGTGTCGCGGGTTGATTTGCGGTTCGGAAATTTGTATGGCTTTTAAATGTTTGTAAACGCATCCACGATACAGGAGAAATTCCTAGTGTGAGCCGTGAAGGGCAACGTTTTTATATAAAAAAAGGATTTTTATTTCAGTTGTAACTGTTACTGTTGTCAAAACTTATTATAGGTACCTAGAATATATTAATTAACTAGATGAAAAAGTTGTGACTGGCTAACGTGAGATTTGTGCAAAGCAGAGTTGTTTTTGTATCCGTGTTCTATTGTTTCCCTTGATTGGTCTATGTTGTAATTTCTATGTAAAGGCATTGAACAACACATTCCTTATACAAACCCAATTACTTCAGAATCCAATGAGTAAAAACCATGTAATTACGACTATTGAACTAACATGTTTCTGAAAGATAATGACAAATGTCCTCAAATCCTCATATGACCCAGTGACCTAATAATAAAAGGAAAATAAATACTACTTAGGGTTTCTATGATTCTGCGCAGTTAAATGACTAAGGGGTAACGTACGTAATTTTGTTAGAATTATGCATCTCTAACAAACATCCAAGTCACTATATTGCGTTTGCAATGTAGACTTCCAAACATGTGTAAAAGTATGTGCTCTTGGAAATAACACTTTAGAAATACACACATAAAGTGCAAATTGCGCTACAACTTCAAACGTTTAAAACTTTTTCAATAGCACTGGACATCCTGAAATCAACTTGATAAACAGTTTCATAAAGTTGATATTTGTTTAGGTGGAAATAAAATCGATTAGATATGAGCAAGGATTTGATAAGTTACTACTTAGATAGTAGGGAAGGACTATGTAAGGATCGTAGCACATAGCGGTCTATGATTTCTGCCTGCCATGGAAATTAGGAGTAAGTTGATGTGTCCATAAATGTTAGCAGTAGAGGTAGGTACGAACACCGGCTTCTGGAAAATAACGGTGTTTTCAATGACAAATAGTTGCCACGTACGGTTGACTACCTGTAGGTAGCTGATGAAACCCACCGTGCTATTGAAAACCATCGAAGAGGAAAAAAACTTTGTACAGTATCAATAGTATGTCCCAAGGTACCCACAGTATTGTCATAATGCCTGAAATATTCGAATAAATGAGTGTTATCTGTTTATAACTGAAGTTTTTCCTGTATTTGTATAAATATGGGTACTAACATATTATTGCTTAGGTACTATAGCGATGATTGAATCTACATATATGTGGCTCAAGTACGGCCGCATGTTCAAACAAAAAAAGTTGCTTTTAAGTAGGTACCTACCAAGCTACCCCTCTTTTAAGTCCCTGATGTGACGGCAGAAATACTTTTTATCCAACTTCTAAAAAGGAGGAGGTTATGTATTCGCGCTATTTTTTTTTCATTTATGTATCTTGGTAATTGAGTCTCGTGGTTAAATGATAATAGCCGCACAGGTCCATCTTCCAGGTTAAGCCGCGATTGCCCAGGTCTGTCCATGGATGGGTGACCATTGACTACACACCGAGTTTCCTCCGTGCCTCGGAAAGCACGTCAAGCCGTCTATCCCGGCTGTCATTTATAGATCTTTGACAGTCGTTACAGGTAGTCAGTAGACCAAAAATGTCACAACCAGTCTTACCAAGAGGTATCGTATTATCCGGTAGGTACTAACTGGGTTGTGGAGGCTAGACAGGCAGTCGCTCCATGTAAAAGTTTGATATAACATCAACAACATTGCGGGCTCTCCACCTTCTGCATCCAGTCTGTTCTGACCATTTTTTAAAGGTTGACGGTCCACCTGTTTCGCGCCCTCCGACCAAGAAGTCGTCTGCTCCAACAGGCATAGATCCTTCGATAAAAATGGCCAGGCAGCTATGTCTATCGAATGATAGATATACCTACTACCCATTTTCTGTAAGTAGCTACTGCTGCCATCTTTGTGTATTACCGGGTGACCGACATCTGTAAACTACCGTGACCTGCGTTTATTTAGTCCCTTTAAGGTACCTACAGTTATATGTTTGCGGTGGACCACTTTTCAACGTTATGCTATGGGCATTAGGGCGAAGAGTGGTCAACCGTTAAGTTTGTCTTAGTACGAATGGATGAAACTGGTATTTGTAATTCTATATTTAATTAGAAGCTGAGATAAGTTTCAGGGAAAAATAACTGGACCATGGGCACTGAGCAATGTAATGACGTTAACACAATTACGCATTATTTATTGTAGGTACAGTTTCACGCGTACCTAAGATATGTACAGTTTCACGCGTACCTAAGATATGTACAGTTTCACGCGTACATAAGATATGTACAGGTATAGCACCTACAGTTTCAGGACTATCAATTAATTTTAAAATCATCCTTATTCCTCTTCATTTCCAAATCGGGTAGGAAGTTTCTGTAACAATTTCACTCACAATCGTAGGTAAAGCCTGACGTCAGTACTTTATAGGCAATGAACAGTTTTCTAGTTCATTCATTAATTCCGACAAACCCGTGTACCCGTTTTCACTAACACTAGATATAGGTAGTGCCTAAATATGATTGACTGTTGGATTGTCAACTCTCGACATATGAAGTTACCTACCTACATAATAAGTGCTCTAAAATATTGGTAAGCATGGCAACTAGCATTACATTTTCCTGGATGTAACTGCAAAGCAATTAAGGAGTCTTCTTACACGATGTCTAGCAATGTCATTGGCTATGGTAATCAATGCAAGCCATCTGAATGCATTATGTATTCGGGTTCCAGTTTCCGCTCGTCCAGGCTGCTCATAATGTGCATCATAGTATTTTAATTAGCTGCAATTTAGCATTATTTAGTCACGTTTAAATTGTCTTTTAGCAGAACTTTGCAGCGATTTGCAAGTTCCGGCCGCATACTTATTAAAATATTGCAGCTATTTTTAAGCTCCAGTTGCATTTAAAATGTTGTCTGCTTAAGTTTGGGAATAATAACCTAACGGATGTAATATACCCTTAACCAAAGACTATAATATAACCACATATTTAATATACTCAATGCCCTTAACGAAGCACCTTTTATATCGTGAACGGATGATGAAGTTTGGGACTTCGCTCGACCAGTCCAGTGGAGGCAATAGAATCCACCTAATAAAATTACTACTAATTGATTCATCAGTATGAATAAAAGGAATTAATTGCTTTAATTCTCGAGATGATGATGTCTCATACCTAGGTATGACGCGGGCTATGCAGACATTTTTGCTCGATTACGCGCGAGGAAAATGGCGAATGAGTGAATAGTTGGTGAAGTATGTAATTAGTATCAGTACCTACTTATAACAAGTAGGAGATACGTAGGTACTACTAACATTAATTAGCGGAATGGAGCAAGCCTTTTTTGCTATAGTATCGGTATTTGGGTTACCTATAACAGTCGTACAGAAATGTATAGTATTACCTTGGTAAGTAGGTAGCCGAAAGTTATAGAAAGATTTTTTTTTGTGATTTGCGGATTTCATTAGCTGGCAGCGTTACAATAGGCTCAGGATCACATGAACAAGATATGGGTTCACGTCACAAAACTGCGCAGAGTCAGGTGAAGTATTACTATGTGCGGTCGACTGTACCCACCCAAGTTTCGTACGCATTATTCTAACTATACTTTTATGTTCTCAGGACCCAGCGCTGGACTCGTACACCTTGGAACATGAAGCTCGCAAGTTGGACAGCACGCTCACCCACAGCCTGCCTCCGCTCAACGATAGCTACGACTCGTCCAAATAAACAACGGCGCGGCGACAAAAGATATTTACCAATATCGTGCTGCCGGCGCTCGAGCATTGTGGAAAAAACACACAATAGGAATACAGATGGAGTAATTTATAACCAGCCGTGTAGTTTCAAGTTTCTATTATAGGAAAACTGCGGCTGCGCTGTGTTAAATTAGCAGATAATTAATCGACACAATTGATGACAGCAACGTTATTTCTATATCCTCCAAACTGATTGTCATCAGTTTTTCCAAGTCACCGTGGTGACTATTTTTAATCTTGTTCGAAAATTCCTAAATGTAAATTGGACGCCAGCGACTACAAATATGGTACGTAGTCGCGAGGGCGAGTATTTATGACAAACACATTCTGTAGCGTCCGAGTCAAAAACAAGCCTCATTCATGATGGACCAAAATGTTGAAAGTTGTTACGAAATCGTTAATCAGTAAGAGTATTGCTGAATACCATTGTACTTATCGGTACACATGTGACGTCATCACTGCCTGTGTCATATCGGACGAATGTTTACTAATTTCATTTGTTCGACATGTGAGTTATATTCGAGTTGATTACACCACATGTCAGTAGTATGTATGAGATGAATCTATTTGGAATGTTGAATGTTTTAGCGTATAGGTAGTTCAAACGACCGAATTTTAAAGATTCTTCTTGGTAGGGTAAAGCACGAATTCACGAGTAATTTAAGAGAAGTGTATTTGTCATTTAGCAATGATTTGTTTGATAACACGCGTGAGTCAATGCGTCTTGAACGATGATTCACACCGAGGTCAGTTCAAAGACCGGAAATATGGAGGAAGCGATTTTTTTAAACGCCAATGACTCAGTAAAATCTAGTTTAGTAGTGAGATTAGGTACGTGTAAATGTGTGGACAGTATTTTTTCTAGTCATTTCGAATTTTGTGATGATTTTATTTGTTAAGGAACAGTCAGCAGAGTATTTTCTCAATAGGTCGTGATTCTAAAGTCAATGTGTTGCATATTTTTATTTATTTTAATAAAGCCATGATCTAATTAATGCTAACTAATACAAAAAATAAGGAAACTATGCCAAGGAGACTGGCTTCAGACGAACTTTTACATGAATTGTCTTACTGCTAAAAATGAGACATCTTCTGTAAAACCTGTTCTGGGCCTCAATTTAAATTGGTGATAAGCATTGTTTCACTATGTTAGTCTAGTCATTTAGGTTTCACGGCCTAGTCTAAAAATTTAAATACTAATGCATTTAATTATTGTCATTTAATGTTCCTCATTTATGCAGATTAAATATTAAAACGTATTTATTTACAACTTTGTGTCCATTACATCATTGTTTTTGTTAGAATACGTCATCCGTATAAATTAACACACGTGTTCACAAAAACATAATTATTATAATGTGAAGATTTCTTAGTTTGATATAATATATCTATTGTGTGATTATGCAAATTTTTATATTAAAATATAAGTAACAACCACCTGTACTAGTCATGATAGTATTAAGGCCAACGATTCCGTCCGGGACTATGTTCTACTTACAATCTATGTGAATAACAAATGTATCGACACCTAGGTACTTATCACGTTTTCCGCCTCAACGACTTATGAATATTGTTTAAAAATAGTCTCGTTATAACAATGTTTATTTCAATAAGACACGTTTATATTAACACAGAGGAAAATAAAGCGGATTTCCCGAAAATCCCACAAACATTTCAATTCAAACTGTACTGTGTAACAATCCATTGTATCATAACATGTTTTGTATAAAACACAAAGTTTATAAAATACGTATAAGTTTCACTTCACGCTTTATCGTAAAGGGGCGAGGCAGTTTGGCTATCACTATTTTTATTAAGCATGAATAAATGATGCGGATAACGTTATCAAAGTAATTTTATGAGTATTTATCAAAAAGCAAATTGTTCTGATAAGTGTATATGCACTAAGTATTGGGTACCATTACATTAGTTAGTAAAAAGAGCAGTAACAATGCTCCCCGCTAACATTTGACCCTGCTGCAACTCGCTAGATAAGCGCCACAGACGGGCTCGGGGCGCCTTGATAAAAATGGTTCAACACCATTTCATTACGCTATCTATTTGGCCGGCTATCGGCGCGACACTGTAGACAACCCTATTGTATGTAGGTTCACATTCCCACAAGCTTATTACTTCCAATTAACGACTTTAAAGTATTTTCTATTAAAGTTATATTTTCGTACGTCGCACGCGCCCCATAGTGGGCTCGATCTATGTATGAGACCTTGTTACACACCATGGGGTGTGTCAATAGGAAACTAACGCAACTGTAATCCAACACTTGTTTTGCATCATAGATTAGATTGCTTAGTTATCGAGTTCATAAGTAGATATTAAGTTAGGCGTATTGAGTTCGTTTCCACTGGACTGTGTCAATTCTTATGTTACTAGAATATCGACATACGCCCGCCACGTCACACTGCCATACATAATTTTTTAACATGATTGTACCTACTGTTTAGTTAGTCCCTCTAGAGTTAAGTATAGACACGTTTATGTAACTTTTTTACACTCATCAAGTCAATAAAATAGTTGTAGATGGTATATGGTTGTTTCAATTAATTAAATTCCATTAAAATTCCGAGCCAATTGACGTTTATTTGATAGTCGGTGGGGTACCGGCGGCGTGCGGCCGCGGGCCTGGGATGTGACTCATCACGCTCGACCTCGTTTGACATCACGGGAGCGCCAGCCGCGGGGGGGACAAAACATACCCCAAAACGATAATATTTAAAATTGGTTTTATTGATGCAAAAAAAAGAAATTAATAGATTATTGTACATGTCCATTATTGATTGAAAAGATAAAATATACAAGTTCTTAATTTTCACAATATATATAAAAATATAATCCAACTCAGATCAAAGTCATATCCAATATCCTTGTGCAGTAAATCTTACATGTTAACAGAAAAGAGAATGGAGGAAACATCTAATTCCGTAACAATATTTGAACACCTATATAATATTATTACTTTAACAAAGTTCTAGCAGCAAAACATAGGTTAATAATTTACATTTAAATGAGCCAGTAATCATAAAACTTTAATCCATTTACAATAACGATAAATTTCTTATTTCTCAATTTCGTAGGTTAGGGGTTACAGTATGGTGACCTGTGGTGTACACTCATAACACAAGGCATAGGGCACCACCATTATTACACTGAAGACTAAGGTCGCAGGATGCAATCACCTAAGGCTCTCTAATATTTATTCAAAAGTTACCAAAACGGCTTCACATTATCAACTTTTCACTTGATACATTTGAATTATATAACAAGACAATAATATATTCTGAAAAAATTTAATGTATCCTTAATTCACATATTTAAACATTACATACTGGGTCAGACCTTCAGGGCACATCACCCAGGTCTTTTCGGAGCCTGCTTCACTTTCACACAGCTGTTCAGAAGTTCCAGGCCCTCCCTTTATCAGTATGATTAGATAATAACTACTAAATGGTAAACTATTCTATATTAGGTTCAGACAGATAAATATATATTTATTTATATATAACTATAAATGCAGTCGCGTCAACATGTTAGCCATTTGATGAACAGTAGTATACATATAATGGTGACACTACAACTGGACCTTGAAAGATAATTTCATGGTAAATAAGTAGCTGCACTCATTTTCCTGTTCAATTAAATTTCAGAGGACTGTCTGTACCTAATATTGTTAATATTATTATTAAAACAAAAATATTTTTAGTTGCTTTTCATATATTTGAAAATCATAATTGAGAAACAATGAGGAGTACATACATAGAGGAGCGTTTCGAGTGAAGTAGTGCCTTGGTTTAGATTATAACTGGAATGAACATTAATGAAGTCAGTATTGTCACAGGTTGTTCTAGAACATACTCCTCATAGCCTCTAAATAAATGAATATGTTTATACTTACATCAAGTAGTTTTTAAATTTATAACCATTTACAACTTCTGAACCTAACAGCATCCACACATTACAATTGGAATTTCTAGAGTGAAACACACACAGAATTGTTGAATCTATCCTTGAATATTATAACTATCAAAATATAGATCAGAAGGTTTGAGAGACACATTGTATGGATAGGTTTCTGGATGTAATCCAAAACGCTCTGTGGATTTTCCACCAGTGCTGCAGCACGCCATCACATAACTCGACAAATGCACATTCTTGAAATGCTAAGGTATATTATCAAGCAATGATGCTTAACACCCGACCTGGATAACTTAGGGAACAGTCGAGAGCCAAATCCGGGTACCAGAAGTCTTTCAAATTATTAAATATTTTATACCTAGACGCTTCGGAGGCTCCAGCGACATTCTTACAGAATGTGACATTTTGATTTTTTTTTGGGGTCACTGTTGATAGGTGTTCTCCTGTTGATTTGACGTACTAGGTCGAAGAACACATCATTCACGTGTATTTTGGCTTTTGCCGAGGTTTCCATGAACGAGCAGTTGAAGTGGCGTGCGAGATTGCTTCCCTGCTCCTTCCCCACCACGCGCTCGGCTTCCAGGTCAGTCTTGTTGCCGACCAACACCATAGGCACGTCGTCTTTGTCCTTCACTCGCAGGATTTGCTCCCGCAGGTCTTGTAAGTCGTTGAACGTTGATTGTGCGGTGATGGAGTACACTAAGACGAAGCCTTGTCCGTTCTTCATGTATAAGTCTCTCATCGCTGTAAATTGCTCCGTACCAGCAGTGTCTAGAATTTCTAGCATGCATTGTTGACCGTCAACTTCCACCTGTTTCCGATAACTGTCCTCGATGGTGGGGTCGTATTTCTCGACAAAGATGCCTTGTACGAACTGTACTGTCAGGGCGGACTTTCCCACGCCTCCGCTGCCTAACACGACTATTTTGTATTCGCGCATTATTTACTATTTTTTATCACGTGATAATATCAACTTAAATCAAAGATCAAATTGCTAAAAAGCACATTAACTAGTAAGTTATTGCAAAAAAAACCTTTAACAAGTCAAACCGCCATGACACCGTTAGCAGGGCGATGGCTCACTGTGTCGGTATTGCCATAAATAAATTTAAATTATTTATCACTTATTCACTCTATGAACAAAGTTCAGTGTTTTCCATTGTACGCTAGTTGCAATATTGTGGAATGTTGTATTGTTAGGTACAGTTTTGCAATACTTTTTGTCTGCTATAAATAATAATTTTAAATAAAAGCCATGTTTATTTGAGTGAATCAACGGAGTGACTGATGTGAAAATACATGCTATGCACTGTGCACAAAATAGTTAATTGAAAATTAATTGAAAGGATGCATCAAATTATTTCATTGTTTCAGTTAATATCTTTCAACAACTGCAGGACAATAAATACAGAGTAGGTCATCTCTAATAGGTAGGAATTTGTTATGGTTAATGAAATAAATAAGTGAGACTGTATTTTTTTTTGGAAACATCATTTTTTTGTTTACTTTTGGTTTTCTTGCAAATAATGTTTTTTGTGATGGGTGCCTTTTGTCGCTTATGGCGAAGTGTTACTAATTTTATTGATTTTAGCTGAAATCAATCCAAAGTAAATTACAGCTAAAATACAAATAGATAAATAAGATTTTACGACAACAAAACGTTTTATTTTATGTTTTTTGTTTGTGGTATGTCTTTTAGTAGTTCCAACTTGCCCCGATAGATGACAGAAAACCAAAGAAACATGAAACCAAGAACAGTTTCCTTCCAGTTTGTTCATAAAATAATAGATGGCTCTGTTTTAACAGTATGCAATTTATCAATTTTTGTAATTTTGTTAAGTAGAAAGTGCAAGCAGTGCAGTCGAAACGGACCATTTAAAGCCGGTCTGATTATAAATAATGGGAAATGGTTATCTTATGCATGAAAAAGTTTCGATTGCACCAAGACACAGAATACATAATAGTACAAGTACAGAAGATTCTTTCCGCAAAATCGATTAAATAAATAGCGACTTTTGCTACGACACAATAAAGTGCAATTCAGACTGCACAGCGCTAAATTACCTGCAGTTATATTCACCTACAAGTTGCCTCTCTTTCTATCGCGTAACTCTTTGTACCTTCTGACTACGTGAGGGTTGTCGTCTTTTAAATAATAATTAATTTGAATATTTAATTACCAGTTATGTGCCTATTAGGTACTGTACTTTTGTGAGAAAATTACGTTTCAAATAAACCTAGGCTCGGTGCTTAATTTGCCACTGAAATGTCAACTCCACAATACATTAGCATTAGTTTCTATCAATTAAGTCCTGGAATCGGTGTTTTAGTCAATGTAAACAGAGAGCCGTGTTAAAATGGATTTTTTTATGGATTTTTTTATGGATTTTTTATGGATATAATAAAATTAAGACTACGAGTATTTTTATGGCATTTTAATAAAAAAAACTGAAAAAATAAAAAATAATAACGAGTATGACCTCCCCTTGCAGAGATTACGGCATGTAATCGTCTTGGCATGCTTTCCACCAGGCTTTTGATGGTGTCCTGTGGAATGTATGCCCACTCAGCCGAGATCACACGTTTAAGCTCCCTGATGTTTTGCGGAAGCGGTTGGACAGATCGTACTCGCCTTTTTAGGAGGACCCAGACATGCTCAATGGGGTTAAGGTCGAGGCTCCGCGCTGGCCAATCCAAACGACGAATACCGACCTCTTGCATATTAGCATCTACGTCGCCAGAACGGTGAGCCCGAGCATTATCGTCCATGTAAATGGCATATTCACCAATTACATTCAGAGCGGGTTGTGCATGTTGAGAAAGGAATTCTGTTGAGAACTTTGCGCATTTAGTGAGCCATTTTCAATGAATACTATTTCGGTACGATAGCTGGAAGTTACGCCCGCCCAAAACATAACGGACCCTCAACCATAAGGGGTGATTTCTTCAAAACACACATCGGCATAGCGTTCCCCTGGTATTCGTTACAGACGCCGACGTCGGTCCTCACCATTCAGACAAATTCGAGCCTCATCGGAGAAGAGTACGCTACTCCAGTTACCTAGTGTCCAAGATAGGCAATTTCTAGCGAACCTCAACCGAGCGATCCGGTGCTCACGCCAAAAGCCTCCTCCTCGCTGTCCATGGGCTGACTTGTGCTCCTCGTACCTCATCAAGGTTTCTTTTGAGGTCTATGTAACTGCATTTGCGGTTCCTCAGCGCCTGATTCACTAAACAGCGGTCGTCTTGTGGTTGTGTGCAACGTTTTCTCCCAGAACCTTGCCTTCTCTGAACGGAACCTCTTAGTATAGAGTCCAGGTTCTTTGGACGGTTGAACGACTCACGTTTAACCGCTGTGAGACGTAACATTAGCTACACCCCTCTTCCAGCAGAGCCATAATTCCAGCAGAGCTATAATTTTACTAGCTCATAAGTATTGCTTTTTCTGCCGTTACAATCGACATAAATACATATATCTGTTTTAATTCACAATAAGGCAGGATTATGCGACAGACATAAATAATTCTACTAAAAATAACGAGAACTTAGTTTTAGTTGCCTAATAACCCTTTAGCCGCAAACCCGCAAAAAGTAAGTAAAATAGCATCACTGAGTAACTGAGTTTAAGATTTCAAATTCGACTGAAGGACTCGTACGGCTACTAAACATTACGTTCTGTGGTTGGAACCACAGGTTACCTTTAGCCAAAGCTAAACTTTTAGCGAACATAATTTTATTATAATCAAGTTGGTAAAAAGGTCGCTAGTGACATCTATGACACTAATTAAGAACTAAAATCCTGCATGATGCAATTAGAGTCATCCGCGAGATCAGGATATTTAGGGCAGTAGCCCACCAGACACATCGGGTAGGCGCCCATCGGTCTGGTCGCAGGATTCTCCCTTTACATCATGGGATTAGGAAATTTACAGCCTGTTCCTCATACCTCTAAATACCTACTTATCTTAAACGATTTTAATCGGTCTTGCGGTGAAAATCGTTAATTTTCATCACAGATTTTCAATATTTTGAACCATAATAAATCTCATCTGAAATTGCGAAACAAAACCTTGGCACACGGGTCAGGCACACCTGCGTTCAGGCTTTAATTACTCTGCGTGTAATGGACATAGTTTAATACAAGCTTTGCGTGATGCACGAACGCACCCGATCATCCCCAAAATGGCGGCAATGATAGGGTCGGACGCGGCCATTTAATTAAAAAAAAAGTGTACGGTCTACAATTTTCGCGATAGTCATGTGCCACTCCTGTAAATAAGGTTACTAGATATTTATTCTGACGCAATTTTAAGTTTACGATGGACTTTTAGCGTTCTTTTAAAAATGATCCCTAGTAAACTAGTAAAAGTATTGCCGAAGTTTGGAGAGAAGAATTCGGGTTAGGTAATTGTTTCCTTGAAAAAGTTTGCTCCGGTATCGGTAGCTCGAAAACGTAGCGGATACGGGTGAATGAAATGCAAATGTTTTGGGGTATTTCGAAATTCCTATGAGACGTTGATGAAATGTAGTAGCAATTTCGAAAGAATAAGAACCCTGGCTTATGCTGGTTTTGTTATGAACGACGAAGATGGTATTGCCTGTTTGCCTGGGTCACCGTCTTTATGACTTGTTCATTGACAAGTGCCTTTAGGTCGTTGTTCCTGGCTTGGATCGTGCTAGTTAGTTAGAAGATCCTGAGACTGTGCACGACCCATTAAGATTTCCTGGAAAAAAAAAACATCAAGTCTTTGAAAACTGTCGGTTCCTTCGGTCTCTCTATTAACTTGGCATTGGCTGCCAGCAGGGATGGCATCCGCAAATATTTGGGGGTCGTAACCGGGTACGGGTCGGTAACTGTAGGTAACCGAAATATTTGCGCATGACAATTCATCCGACGACGTATCTACATTATATCATCACACCTTTTTTCCTAAAGGGTTACGCAGAGGTGTATCTGTATCGAATAAACCCAGATTTTCCCAGTTATGTTTCAAGTTTCCATAATACTGTAAGTTCCTTCTACCTACTAACAAACACATTCAAATATTTACGAGCGATAGACAAGACAAGACGAAGAAAATCGTAATCCAAATCTTGTTACAACTTGGTAACAAATCGTTCTGTCTAGTGTCACATGCTTGTCAGGTAGCATTCGTGTGTCAAAATCGAAAATGTTCGGGATCAAAATTTTTGTATAAAATATTCCCAATATCCGCTCTATAAGTCTTTTTAATCTCTTTGCATACTAACTAAAGACGAACGTTAAGACAACCTGATCAGTTGTCTAATTGTCTTGGTCGGGTCATCAAGTCAACTGCGAGAGCTGGTTCACTTCCATTTGTACAAGAAATTTTGCAAACGTGCACTATTCTAAAACGAATCAGGTTTATAAATAAAGGATCTCTATCTCTTTGTCTACACATATTCGAATTCCGCTCACTTTACCAACTTCGAACAAATAAAACCTTTTCAAATCTGAAGTTTTAAAACATAAAATTGCTCCATTTGTACGATTTCCAATTATTGTGCGAATCTCGAAGTACATTAGCTTAATAGCGTTGAAAAGCTTTTGCTGAACAAATTCAGGTCGCATACGAGACGTTTCTTAAAGGCAGCTTCCATCTATTGACGTCGAGGTAAGTATGTAGGACTGCGATGGGACTTTCTAATTTATCTTTAAGTTTAAATTCCCCTGGTAGCAGAGCAGACGTTATAGATGACTTAATGAAGCTTTAAATATAAACTGCAGTAGGTAGGTAGTTGACGACAATTTATGCAATTGAGCATTTATTATATGAACCCCAAAGTCAAAGCATGTCATTTTTCTTAAAATTCAATAATCAAGGAGTCGGTCAGAGAGAATGTGATTTATAAATCAGGTTCATATGGAGTCGGTAAAGAAACTACATGGACGCACTTTTAGATGGTTCAGTCGCAGAATGTACCTTTCGCAAAATGTGTTTGGTGACAGAAACGTAGGCGGACACTATGGCAACCTTCTCCGAATGGTTTTTTTTAATTCTAATAAAATTTTCCTCTAATCCAGAATTATAACACGGTATTTAATTCATCCTTCGCGTTAAACAAACCACGACCATCACGGAATTATGTCAAAACAATTTTATTTGGTAGCCTGATTGACGTCAAAGCCAGTTAGTTCGCTGGAAAACTAATTAACAAAACAATCCACACATTTAAGATTAATTTTCGGACAGGATGCAATGGCTGTGGTTAGCTGTTGAATCGTGTACTGAAAATTATTCCGTCAATTACGATTAAAAAATCTTGTTTGGAAAAAATAACCGACTTCCAAAAAAAATAAACACTAAAAAGTAGATCGTGAAGTGAAGTAGGTTATGTTTTGCAAAAAAGTTTTTATTTTACCTTTTTTAATTATGGTATCTCACACAATCAATTTCGCAATTTCTTTCACTTGGTTGACATATTCTTTCCAGCTATTTTGATTTAAAAGCCAAACTACTGTACCGATTTTGATGAATTTCTATGGGACCAATCGGGAAGTATATAGTATATTACATAAAAGAAGAATTTTTCAAATCGGTATTAAATGATGAAGTTATGAGGTAACAATCATAAAAAAAATACGACCGTATTGAGAACCTCCTCTTTTTTTTTGAAGTTAAAAATAGGTAGCCTTACCTAACTGCCTATCTTTTTTACAAGCTTTTATTTATCTTGCAATGTTTGTAAGTTTAAATCTTGCAACTGAATTTTAAAACAGCCCCCCCCAACCGATAGAGCTGAAATTTTGCATACCACGTTTAGTTTGGATGTCAATAGATGTTTAGCTAAGTGACATGGTAGCTAAATTCTAAATCCAATATGGCGGACTACCAAAGATGGCGGAATAGTTATTTTTACACGCTCCCATGATATAACTTGGTACCTTGTCTCGGTTCTGCAATTTTATTTTAATAAAGGAAAGGGGTTGACTACAGGGATGACGAGTAGGTATTAGAGAAGTTCGGAAGAACAACTCATGCTGCGCCGACTTCAACGGGGCAAAAGCTCAAGCAACTTCAAACTGAGCTGAACATCGAAGCGGTCATCACTGATAGATGATCGAGCGGGGTGATAGCGGCCATTTTCTTCAAGGCCGCCTCTTTGATCCAGTGGTAGCACAAGAGTGAGAGTTTGATTCCCAGGTTGGTGGTTTTCCCATCAGTAATCTCTCAGTAGCAGCCGCTGAGTCTGTTGATGGCAATAGGCTCGCCCTCTATTACATGGGGCTTAGACATAATTAGCGAAATGTGGGCGTACTTTATTTTTAAAATAACCTTGGCCCACGTTAGAAATTTCTCCTGTATCGTGGGTGCATTTAAAAACTTTTAAACTCACAAACACAAACAGGCAGACCCGGAACAATTACCTGTAGGTCATACATATATTTGTTCCGTGCGGGAATCGAACCCGCGACACAACGCAGCAGCCAATCATTCAGCCACTGCGCCAACCGTGCCGTCAAAGTACTATTAAGTGCCTGCCAAACCCTTCAGGGATTACAGTCGTAATGTTGTGTTAATCTTCAAGGTTATTCACAGTAACTAGTTCCAGTAGAGGTTCATCATAAAGTAGCTGAGTAAGAGTGAGCGAAGACTGACCTTTGTACAGCGTGCAACTTTTAATTACAAAGTTTGATTCAATTTAAGAGAGCATATCTCATGGGCACAATACGGGCGAGCGCATGAATGAATTCGTTAGAACCAACTCTGACGAGGCCAAGAGTGGTACTGGGCCGAAGAGCTACGAATATTGCATGATTTGGAGACCGCATCAGGTAGAAGCTGTGAATATTGCTGTCTGTGTCCACTATTGTGTTACTACATCAGTGGTAGCAACCCCGACTAACGCCACATGTACCATTCCTATCATCATCTGCCTAGCCATTTCCCAACTATTTTGGGGTCGGCTGCTAGTCTTACCGGATCCAGCTGAATACCAGTATTTTACATGGAGCGACTGCCTTTGTGACTTCCACACCCCAGTTGTTACGGGGCAACTCGATACCACCCATTGGTCACTCATCTACGGACTAACCTAGTCAAACGCGGCTTAACCTGAAGGTCGACCCTGAGCGGCTGTTATTATTTAACCCCGAGCTCCTCCGCACCATTCCAGTAATATACAAAATGTTATGGGTCCCATAATCTCCAGTTTTAGAAGTAGTGTCTGAAAGTTTTAATGAGCACGTTCGTTCCAAATATATTATGTCTCGTTCATGCAGTCCCGTAGGACAACAATTCGTGCGGTGAAAATAGAGAAAGGTGAATAAGCGACCCATTCATGTTGCCTTTCAGGCTGAGATTTCATTTGTCTAGCAACATACGAGCATACAGCTGACTGCGTGCACGGCAGTGAATGGACTGGCTTTGGGTAGGTAAGCTGGGTGGTCTACTGACGATTCAATTTGGGCTCATCCAACAGAGGCAGGTTGAGCTGGGAGTTTAGAGGTCCTATTAAATATATTATAGAGAGCCTCTATAAATACCACAGTAATAAAGTAAAGTATTTACGAAATCGATATCGAAACTTCTAAAAACAATCTAGTTTTCAACTAGTATTATTTACATAATCCAAAGTTGTGTGGTACCTTCTAAGTAGCTATTATTGATTCGTCGAACCCTTAACCAGCCAATCAATCGTAAAACCTTCCAAAAGGTAAACGTTTAAATTCATTGTTTAAAGTCATTCGTAGAACCACAGGCAATTATTACATTTAGCTTGTAACAAAAATGGTCTCCTAAATTGCTTGGATGATTTTAATTAATATTTCATCTATGTTGAGATATTCTCCGAATTTACTATTTCAATATAGTACCTAACATGTAATCAAAGACTTGCGTGACCTGCGCGTATGTCTGGCTATTTTCCAAAATTAATGACTTATTAAATACCTATAATTTACTAAATATACAGACCTTGTGAATGTTCTAATCTGCATAATTGTAAAAAAAAACAAAGTACACCTCACCAGGTAAAAACATGTACCTACGGACCTATCCTACCCTACTTTACTAAGATCTTGCATGCTCAATTTGTGTGTAAACGCATGTTTTTAACAAATAAAATTTCTTTATCTTATCTTTATCTAAAATAATAATCAAAATATGTACACTTATCAAAAGCAGAAAAAATTAAAGGGCGTCAAAAAGTTCGTCCGCATCGTTGTCAAAGGGGAAAGTGCCCAGAAAGCTGGCAGCATTACCATGTTGGATGGCAATGCTGATTCTTTAGCCAAAAATAGGCCAACACTCTGGTCACGGGAAGAGTCGGCCAACCGCTTGGCGATGTCCCGAAATAATAAATGACTCGGACCCCAAGGCTCCAGTGTTTCAACCCCAAACGGCTCAAACACATAACTACCAATTTAAAAGTTATGGTATTTGCGCCGTTTGAGGTTTTCAGCACCTGCAGCAGCCGCCCCCGCACAGCGCGCTATGCTAGGAAAATGGGATGGCGCAAGGGTGTCGACAAATACATATGATGCATCCTACACCAAAGGCTGACCCAACTTCCAAGGCATTATGACCATACCGTCTGGTCTTCGTGATCTGAACGACGTGACGTGAACACATTAATCTATGGCATTTTGAGAGCTTCGACAACAGAATGAAATAAAAGTCATCCGTCTTACCGCATCAATTCTTACCACGTCCCACCACTTTCCAGCGGGCGAAGTTAAATTGATCATTCAAAACTCAGATAATAGGTACTAGAAACGTTTGGAGCGTGCCTTAGACCGTCAGGGGGGCCAATAAGACCCGGAATTCTTCTCCGCGATCGCTTCCAGAAAACTAGTTCTTTGCCTACAAATGATTGTGAACTTTTAGTATCACTGTTGAAATTTTCTTTAGTACCGTTTCTATTTCGTTTTTTTGTCGTTCGAAAGCTCTGGTATAATGTTGGGGCCATTATTCTAGCGATAAGTTCTTAGAATTGCCTTTTGTTTCATTTCCTTTAAGGAAATGGGAGGGAAGGGACCTTGATTAAAAAATGTTAGAGAAATGAAGAGGCGAAATGAGAAATACTTACCAAGAGAAAATTCCAACTATTTTTTCGTTATTATTTATTACTACTACTATTTACCGTTCGTCATAGCCAGTTGGGCATGAAGGACTGCGAATTATGTGCTGATTTGATGGAGATGGAAGGTAGGTGAGCCTCTAACACCATAACTAAAACCACGCATATCGCTTGCGTACCTGTCTTACCCAAAACGTGGCACCACATCAGAAGTCCTGTTCAAATATTCAATATACTTAGATAGGCGAAGACAGCAAGCGTTGACATACGAATATTAATGAGGCCACATTTTGCAAAGTAACGCTTTCAAGTTTATTTAGGATGTTATGGGTCCAACATTTTTTGCTGAACACTGATACTGGGACCTCGGACGTACTGAAAATAGTTGGGTTGATTGGATTTCGCCGTCCGCGCCCGATATATGAATTCGGGGATTTGTTCTGTGTGTAAACTCTGGTTTATTCCTATGTGTTAGATACTGTTTGTGTAGGTTTTATTCCAGTTTTCCTCTAAAAGCTTCCTTTCTTCATTGACATTTGAAAGGATTTTTGAGAATCAAAATAAGATAGAAAAGTGTTATACGATTATCCATACCTATTATGTAGATAATCCCAGAAAAGAAAATCGAAAGACACGATGTTATAATCGCTAGCATTCTCTGAAGAAATTATTTTAAAAGAACCAACCAAGTATTAAAAATCACGTAAACGGCATGAAAACATGTAAGCTGAGCATAGCATCTCATTTATTTTCTCATTAAAAAGATGCCGAGACGTCGAGTGCATGATTGGACTGCTGATTAGTTATCCTGTCTGTGTTGAATGAACGGATAAATTAACTATTAATTAGTATGCTCAGGTTTTTGGTCGGTCAGCTGGGGCTCTCTCGTATGGCGGTGTTAGCGACGCGCTCATGTTTCTAGATTAATAGTTAATAAGTAGTAATAAGATATATGTACAACCTATGTAAGTATAGACGTATGGGCCGCTGGACCCCCACCCAAGACGCCGGCAGTTCAGTCCGTGCGAGCACTGCAAGCGGGTGCGCTTGTACGTGTTTACCTCATCTGTAAATTTATCCGTGTCTCAAACAAAAATATAAGTTTCCCGAGCTACTTTCTGGTTTCACTTCGCCGATTACCACCTACAACATCTACAAAGTGGTCAATCGAACCGGATTAATTTCAATTTATGTTTGTCACGCCACCAGTGAAAAGAAAGATGGTGGGCACGCGAAGTACGGTGCGACGCGAGCGCGCGCAACGCAAACTTTTCGAACAACAAAAGGAAGCTCAACAAACAGATACTGAAGAGTGTCAGTCTTCAACCAGTGCAGCAGCCAAAAATATGGTATTCAAAACACCTGCGGCGGAGCCGAGCGTCAAAACAGAAAACACATTGCCAAGGTCGAAAGGTCATTCCGAAACATCATCGGTAAAAGCTCGGAAGGCGCAGTTGCTTTTGGATGCTGCAAAGCAAAAGGCACAGATACGAATGGAGCTCATAGACAGACAACTAGAAGCGGACTTAGCTGAACTAGAGGAAGAAGAAAAATACAGTCCACACGAAGAACGCGCTCACGACGTGGAGCAATGGCTGGAACGGAGTCACCACCACGAATTAATGCAATCGGCCCCCGATCATGGCAACCCCTTGGGCAAGTTGCATTCCCCTGAGACAAAACCAGCCGCGCCTGCTGATGCTGTTCTCTTTACGGCACCAGCAGTACCACCAGGGCTAACCACGTCACCTCAAAAGCCACCGCCTTCAGTGCCACATCTGCCGATGGAGTCGCACTCACACACTGTACCCGCACCGCCACCAACGGCGGAGGCCTCCAGTATGCAAGCGACTATTCAGATACTAGCTGGCGCGTTGAAAGACCTGGCTTCCACGAGCGCACCGAATACCAACCTTATAACTCGATTAAGCACGCCGAAGGATCTTCCAGACTTTTCGGGAGACCCACTGGAATTTTTGCAGTTCAAACAAGCCTACAGAGAGTCAACCGAGCTTTGTAAATTTTCTCCTGAAGAAAACCTGTGGAGGTTGAGAAAGTGTCTCCGAGGGGCTGCCAAAGACGCAGTCGCAGCGTTACTTATTTCTGCAAGTCCACCGTGCAAAATCATGTCAACTTTGGAGTTACGTTTTGGCAATGCTGATCTAATAATATCAAGAATAGTGCAGGATATCAAGAAATTGCCCTCAATGTCACAAAACTATCATAATGAAATCGTGCCATTTTCAGTGAAAGTGCAAAACCTTATACAAGCAGTGCGAGCAGTTGGGCGCGAAGAGTACTTACAAGGTATGAGCATTGTTTCAATTATATTGTCCAAGCTGCCTACAACACTGTTATCTAAATGGGCTGATTATAGTTTCCCCCTCATCACTGAAGGACAGAAATCCCGTATGGTCATTTTATCTGATTTCTTGCACGATGAGGCCGTAAAGATATCAGTTACATCTAATATCTATTTTACGAGTCCTCGTACTGACCAAAATAAAAACAATCAGCATAAAAACAAAGATAGTTCCGGCAATCGATCTCAAACTATATTATTGCAAACAGATGATGATACTGATAACTGCAAATTCTGTCGTACCTCAAAACATAAGTTAACTGAATGTAAACAATTCAAGAAGGCGTTACGTAAAACCAGATGGGAATTCGTAAAACGTAACGGTATTTGTTATAAATGCCTACTTTCGCGCCACGCACGAAACACGTGCTCAGCACCGCCTTGCGATAAGAATAACTGTGGCGAGGGGCATCACAATCTACTTCACTACGTCGGAAACAAGCCGAAAGATGACGCTGGAAGCAGCCAGGTTCCGGAGCCGAAGTCAACGCATGTGCCAACGCCGACAACGACGGGGACGTCGCCGATGTCCTCCGCCGATAGTGCACAAACAGTGACTCATATAAACGCGAGTGAAAACAAAGTGTTACTTAAAGTCGTACCTATACGTATACATAGTGCTAACGGTGTGTTCAGTGCAAACGCCCTCCTTGATGACGGATCGACCGTCTCGCTTATCAGTGCGGGGCTAGCGAAGCGCGCGGGGCTTCGTGGCCGCTCAGAGACTATGCGAATTCGTGGAGCCTGGTCTGACGACGAACTGGTATGTGAAACGACCATCGCGAATGTTACATTATCTGGTATGGACAATAAGATGCATAATATTAAACTTCGGTGTGTAGATAAATTAAACTTACCTTTGCAACAACTTTCTGTTGTCGATTGTAATAATTATAAAAACCTGTTTGGAATGAATGATAAGCTATGTAAACATGATGTAAAACCTGAGATTTTAATAGGTCAAGATAACTGTCACTTATTGTTACCTCTCAAAGTTATAGTAGGTAAATTATATGAGCCGTCCGCTACATTGACTCCCCTAGGTTGGTGCATGCACGGTATGTTGCGAAGGCCGCACGCTCGGCACGTGCAGGTCGCCGCCGGCGCCGTCCAGGCGCACGCCACTCTGATGTTGAGCTCGGCAGCTACCACCACTGCGGACAGGGACGAGTGTATACTACGGGAGCTTCACGAGGAGGTGAGGCACTCATTCGCTGTAGACGCCTTGGGAGTGTCAGGTAAGCCGAGACAGAATATTAACGATACTCGTGCCGTCGCGCAGCTGGAGAAGTCTGTCGAACTCGTCAACGGTCGCTGGCGTGCAGGTTTGCCTTGGAAGGATGAGGCCTGCACCATGCCCGACACCTATCCTAACGCTCTGAAAAGGTTAAAGGGGATAGAAAGGAAGATGGCGCGTGACGATGGTTTCGCCGACAGATATCGCGAAAAAAAAATGATTACGCTCACAAGATGGAAAAGCGACTGCCATCACCCAGGACGTGGTATTTACCCCACTTCGGGGTAGATAACCCTAACAAAAAGTCACTTAGGCTAGTGTTCGATTCTGCCGCTCCAGTTGGTGATAAATGTCTCAATGACTATTTACTCACAGGGCCGGACTTGTTGTCATCTCTGTTTGGTATAATGCTGCGCTTTAGGGAATATTCAATTGCAGTAACCGGTGACATCAAGGATATGTTCCTTAGGGTTAAAATTCGCCCTGAAGATCAACACGCGTTTAGGTTCCTTTGGCGGAACAGCCCTGACGAGCCAGTTGATATTTACATTATGACGTCACTTATTTTCGGTGCTAACTGTTCTCCTTTTATAGCTCAGTTTGTTAAAAATGTAAATGCGCGTCGTTACGAGTCGTCATTACCAGCCGCTGCTAATGCGATATACAAATCTCACTATATGGACGACTATATTGATAGCCTGCCAGATGACACGACGGCGATAGATATGGTTAAAAATATAACCAAGATTCATAGCAGTGGTGGTTTTGAAATCCGTAACTGGACAAGTAATAGCATTGCTGTTTTGGATAGTGTTCCGAAGGATACCTTAGGTACCGCCAGCGTTAGGTTCAAATTTGAACAAGAGTACCATGGCGAGCGCACCTTGGGACTCATCTGGTATCCTGGAGAAGATGAATTAGGTTTTGACGTCTCTCTGAAACGAATACCTGAAAATATTATTTTAAATAAGGATAGGCCAACTAAAAGAATCATGCTGCGAATAGTTATGTCGATTTTTGATGTTTTAGGATTCTTGGCACCATTCACTATTCAGGGCAAAATTATGTTGCAAGATACTTGGCGGTTAAACATAGGCTGGGATGACGTAGTACCCGATAGTATTTACAATAAATGGTGCAAATGGATCGAGTTATTAAAGGATATTAAGCAAATACGTATACCTAGGTGCTATAATAAAACTACTGTGTTACAAGGTGGGAGCGAGACGGGACGAAAACCGGTCCGCGAGCCTGTGAAGACAAGGCCTCCTCCTCCCGCCGCCGCATCCGCGAACCCCGCGCTTGAGTTATCTGCTACGAGACGCTGCTACGAGACTTGTAGACCGCCTACGACAACCGCTACAAGTGCTACGCCGGCAAGTAATAATTATACATGCTTACAACTACATTTATTTTGCGATGCATCTGTTCAAGCCATGTGTTGCGTGGCGTACTGGCGATGGATAGTCAATGGGAATGTTAACGTTGCATTTATAGCAAGTAAATGTCGTGTTGTACCTGTTAAACCCATGACTGTGCCCCGAGCAGAGCTACAAGCGGCACTGTTGGCTGCACGTCTGGCTGATACCGTTCTGAAAGAACACAGATTAGCGCCCGAGCGACGATATTTTTGGTGTGACTCCACCACCGTTTTACAGTGGATTAGAAATAACGCACGTAGGTATAAAACGTTCGAAGCGAACCGATTAGGAGAAATTGACGAACTCACGCATATTTCCGAATGGAGATATGTACCTACGAAATTAAATGTAGCAGATCTTGGTACTCGTGATGAATTTAACCACACAATGTTTCACAGTGAGTGGTTCACAGGGCCTGAATTTTTATACAAAATGGAGTCTTTATGGCCTGCTGACGTCGTGAGCCCCGACATCGGCAGAGACGAAGGGAGCTTAGAGTGTGTAACTGTGATGCATGAGCCTACATGTAACTTACCTGTTCCTGAGCCGCAGCGGTTTTCCTCCTGGCTTCACTTGCTGCGAGCCACGGCCGTCATTCTGAAATTTATTGACAGATGCAAGAGACTTACCGGTGAAGTTGACTGTAATGCGATGGCTCGAGCTGAGATCCTGTTGCTAAAGAAGGCGCAGGAGGAATCGTTCTCCGCTGAAATATCTGCAATCAAAAATGGAAAACACATATCACGAGATAGTAAGTTACTTACCTTGTCACCATACCTAGACGAAATTGGTTTACTCCGACTCGGTGGCCGCATCGATGCTGCGTCAAACGTGGACCTAGAAATAAAGAGACCAATTATATTAGATGGAAAACATGACATAACGCGTCTTCTTGTCCGGTTCTTTCACATTAAGGCGGCACACGGGAACCAGGAAATGGTCGTCAATAACCTGAAACAGAAATATTGGATTATTAGAATACGGCCAACAGTTAAAAGGGTGGTTTCGAATTGCATGCTTTGCCGCATAAGGAAATGTAAGCCTCAAGTACCCAGAATGGGTGACTTACCTCATGCTCGACTAGCACATCACCAACCACCATTTTCATTTTGTGGCCTGGACTTGTTTGGTCCAATGGAAGTGACTGTGGGCAGAGGAAGGCAGAAGAGATATGGCGCTTTGTTCACCTGCCTCACTATACGAGCGATTCATATCGAGCTTGTTCCATCGCTCACGTCCGACTCATTGATTATGGCGCTACGACGCATGGCAGCACGGCGAGGATGGCCCAGTCATCTATACTCTGACAATGGCACCAACCTTAGAGCAAGTGATAAGGAGCTGAAGCAATCAGAGCAGGCACTTAATATAGATGCTCTCAAGACCGTCGGCGTGAACAACGCCATGCAGTGGCATTTTATACCCCCCTCCAGTCCTCACTGGGGTGGGGCCTGGGAGAGGCTGATTCGAAGCGTTAAAACATCACTTCGAGTTATAATGAAGGAACGCGCTCCCCGCGAAGAAGTGCTGCTTACCTTGATGGCGGAAGTGGAGAATATGGTAAATAGTCGTCCGTTGACACACGTCTCCGTGGACCCTGAAAGCTTAGAATCTTTAACTCCTAACCATTTTCTTTTAGGCAGCTCATCCAGCACCCCTATTATAGGGACTTTCGATGATTCCGACATGTTTCTTCGCAAACAATGGAGAAAGTCACAAGCGTTAGCGGATATGTTTTGGCGTAGATGGGTGAACGAGGTTCTCCCTGACTTACTGCCTCGAAGAAAATGGAACGAGGAGGTGAAACCTTTGCAGGTAGGTGACGTAGTGCTAGTGGCTGATCCTAACAATCCTCGTAGTACCTGGCCAAAGGGCGTTATACAGAAGACATGCCCAGGAAAGGATGGACGAATCAGACTGGTCGAAGTGAAGACTAAGACTGGTGTCTGGAAGCGACCTGCAGCCCGCGTCGCGCGTATTTCACTTGTTGAGGAGTGCTGAGCCAGCACTGGGGGGGGGAATGTTAGCGACGCGCTCATGTTTCTAGATTAATAGTTAATAAGTAGTAATAAGATATATGTACAACCTATGTAAGTATAGACGTATGGGCCGCTGGACCCCCACCCAAGACGCCGGCAGTTCAGTCCGTGCGAGCACTGCAAGCGGGTGCGCTTGTACGTGTTTACCTCGTTTGTTAATTTATCCGTGTCTCAACAAAAATATATGTTTCCTGAGCTACTTTCTGGTTTCACTTCGCTGATTACCACCTACAACATCTACAGGCGGTTATGTTTTGCTTCGTGATTCCAACCAGCAGAGTCATTAGCCTGACCTTATTATCAAATGGCGTGTGGATCTAAAATGTTGACGACGATTCTGTTAAGGTTGACAGGGAGAATGGAAAAAGAAAACGTGTTGCGCCGACCCCAAGTAGAATGGAACAAGGACAGGAAAATGATGGTGATGATGAATAAAGCAGAATTAAACTTTTGGATTCGAGTAGATACTCTTTAAATGTTAGGTTTACGGCTGTGTACGCGTCGTACTAATAGTACAATACTAATTTGAAAAATGTCTGATTCCTACACTTAAATATTAAAAGAAATTTAATGTACTCCAAGAAGCATGATGCAGGGTTGATGCGACCATGGTGCATATTGTTTTACGCAGTTCAATTACGTTACTACAGTGCAAACAGCAGATAGGTATAATTCAGGGTTCAATCTCATCATCACATGTGCACCAGTCATAATATACTAAAACAAACATGAAAACAAGCTAACGATATCGAGTGCTATACGAGTAAATAGAATTCAACGTGTAACACGTACGCACCAGTTTTGCATGGGTTATTAATCCTTTGTGCGGATACAATAGGCTTTCGTTGAATCGATTTCCTTTTTTTTTTTTACAAAATTTAATTCCATTTTGTTTTATTCCGATTGTTTTTCTTCCATTTTTGTGGGGATTATGGGATTTTTGGAGGTATGCATGGATTTTGTGTAACCATATTGCTTTTAACGCTTGTTTATTTTCGGTTACTGGTGAAATAACTACAGATAAACAGAAATTTTAAGAATGATTTGTCTCGTTCTGTTTTACCAAACGCGTTTGGTAGACTAGTGGCTCAGTGTAAACCACCACGGTTAGCTTACGAGTTGTATGTAGGGCGTATAACTTCGAACCCAGACAGGTTCTTTACTTATTGTAAATTATTTCATCACCAGCTCTCAAAACTGAAGAAAATATCGTGAGGAAACCACCAAAAGATATGGGGATATTTTTTTATTTATTTATTTCGAAATTATAATACCTCAGCTATATCGCCAATGCGATGCAATTTAAGTTTGATAGGATCTGTTTTTTGTGGTATTATCACACAAACACTAACAAAAATACACTGAAAAATTAAATTAAAAAATTACAATAAAAATACAATTAAAATCACCTCTAAACATTTTCAACAGATATGTGACAGCCCATTCTTATTCTTCCACGCAGAGGAGGTCCAAGTCAGAACTTTTATTTAAGTATTTATTTATTAATATAGGTTCACCAACAGCTCCTAGGTACAACATATCTTTAGTATAGGTTTTTACAGTCCTGAACTTACACATTCGCCAATTACTGGTCATCCAGCATTCACAACACAAGTAATTGAACAAGGCTGATTACGCAGTAATTTACGCAGTGATTCAATTTAAACAAGTAAGACTGCGCAATCACCACTTTCTCAACCAAAAGATCAAACATGAAAATGACGAACAACAAATTAAGTCAACATTTAAGACAAATTCATAACTCTCCACCCAAATTGAGTCATAAACGAAATTGAGATGCCATAATAAAAAGTGTCGGAACTTTGCGTCGACGAGTCACTGGGAAAAGAATATTCGCAAAAGCACAGACTTTATGGTAATGCGTAACCTTGGAAGTTCGACCGACACTCACCGGCGAGAAACCGTCGTAAAACCGGTCCGACATAAGGGTACCGTCCGGTTTCTTAACTTATGGACGGAAACGCGTTCGTTTGGGTTTTCTTTGCAGTTGTTATGAAACTCGCTCTGATAGAGAACGTTTGGTTGCGTGTTTTTTTTTTCTTTTGATCCAAAGGAAATAGTTGTTCAAGTATTTCTGTATGTCGTTTGGTGTTACTCAAATAGAAAACTTTTAGGGCTAGCAAGCGAGAGTGTTACCTACTCCGGCTTACAAATAGCTTATGATACTTGGGATTAAAGCTAGATAAGCTAGTTCCGACTAAGGTTATAATGAAGCAGAGAAGCCTGTTACCAGTCTATAAAAATAAACTTGGGCTTATCGGGAGCTACCAGCAAATTAATTAGTCGTCTACATGAAACAAAAATAAAACAATTCAATTTTCCATGTTACCGAACAAGTTTTGCGTTAACAATGTAAAAATATACTTAAAACTTAAAGCGCGTTCTAGTAAATACAAAGCTAAAAGCTTACGACCGAATATTTAGAACTTTACACAAAGTTATAAAAGGTTTATGTATTAATTAACTGTATAACAGTTTGCGTTCAACTAAAACTGAGACTGGATGCAAAATTCGAGTAGTAACACTATAAGCCAGGATTTTACCGTGCCCGACGCAGTTATAACACTATACTCGTACAATGTACTGAAATATTACTGTTATTACGAAGCGGCTTTCCGTCTAATCTATGGTTAAGTAAGTTAGGAGACGCAGCTCGAAATTTACACTTTAATAGCTAAAACTTTGCAACACCCCGCAGTCCGGCCAGCCGGAGTTCAAATAACAGAGCGGCTTCCCGTATCCGCATCGCGTCGGTTCGGATACGACTGCGCGGATATCCGAAACCACGGCTTGTGATAGATAATTTTGGCGTAGTTCGATTTTTGTACATATGCATGTGTATATTTGACCTAATTAAATTGTCACGGGAACAGGAAGAGTACCCTTGTAATTTGAGAATTTTGAAACTAATTTGAGCACTGTTCGACCCTTTGCAAAGTTAAATTAAAGGCCTCGTTATACAAATAGAACAATTGACTTCTTAATGGGAGTGTGATCTTTAGAATAACGCTTAGCCGTGTGTATAAATGACAAACTTACTTGGAAACTACATTTTGTTTTGACATGATCAATTCATGTCAAAACAAAATTAATATCACTTTTAGGAGCGTTACGAAAGATCACAAAATATGTATATTCGGGAAAAAGTTAGTCGAAATACTATATTAACTCTCTAGTAAAATCAAACGTGGAATACCTAATTGAACTATAGAGATCAGCCGCTAAATCTAACCTAAACCCACTACAAAGAATACAAAACAAAATCATCCAAGTACTATGTCATTATCCCTACCTATATCCACCAAAAAGATATACGAAAACTAATCTTCTAAATCTCACTCACCTGTACATATACATATTACACCTGTATTTTCATAAATAACAAAAAAATCACCACGAATTCCATACAATTGAACATACAACTACACAAAAAAACATCTACATACAACACAAGAAGTAAAAACTAGTTTCAACTAATAACTACACGTGCACGGACTAATTACGGCAAAAAAACAATATTGACTGAGGGAGCACAACTATTCAATAATTTACCAGAGGATTTAAAGTATGATAGTATAAATAATCAAAGCAAACCTCAGGAAACATGTACATATGTACCCTGTAACGTCGCCAACAGCCTAGAGGCAAATATTATACTATTTAGATGTGAGAACTATGTATCTCATTTAAAGTGAACTGTTATTTAAGTTCTTAAGAGAATAAAATTCTTTAAACCTGTAAAGTTGAAGGATCCAAGAATAAATGCTTTTGCCAAGATTAAATTCTATAATTTTATCATTATTCTAACACATTACTGTAATGGTCGCAATCTTTGTTAGATCTGTGACAGCTAGAGTTAATGGATTTTTTCTATTTAGATATTATCTGAGGTAGCCCGAGCTATTTAATTGTGTCTGGTAAATCCAATTACAAGACCGATTACCGTCACTGGCGAATTGCTATTTTGCTTTCATTAAAACATTCACGTGTATCCGCATGCGGATATCAAAACGGCGGATACGAAGTCCAGCTCGCCGACCCCCGAAAGGTCGCTCCCAGCTTATTCCAGTTGGATACAGCACAACTCTAAGTTGTAATTTCCGCTCAATTGTAATTTTCAACTTTTATGAAAAAAAAAATACCATTAAAATCTATTGAAATTCTTCTCCAAAATTTTTCGAGCGAGATCCGATAATGAAAAGGGGCAAACTTTTTTATTTGTTAGGTTCTCATAACATTTGAATATTGGGATTGCTAAGGGTCGTATTCAGGCGGTCACACTTGACGGTTTGGTTTTGAGCTCAATTAAATTTGTGGAAATACCTACTGCTGAAAATTTTCCATTGTGATTTTTCTCGGAAAGAACTTCTTTGGAAAAAAAGTCTATGATATAACGCGAGTCTGGGTGAACCTAGCATGGTTCATAAAAAAATCTATAATAGACGGTATCAAAGTCATAACGTCTAAAACTGTCTTTACCCTTTACATAGCAACAAAGTTGCGAAAAAAAGTAAATAAAACTGAAGTAGCATAACTCTAATGCCTTCACGCTTACAATTCACTTTTCCTTATTGTGACATTCACATTTCCTCCTTCGACTATCGCACCAGCTGCCAATACATCCACATTCATCCAAAGATTGAAATCGTTAAACTGTATTTACCTAAGCCGCGCGAAAAATGTCCTCAAAGGCAGGAGTAAGTTCACATTCTGCACAGAACAATTTAGGTTATTAAAACAACAGTGATTTAATAAACTAAATTGTTCCGTGCAGAATGCACGTACTTTTTTACAAACTAGATGAGGTCAGTGTTTCCTGTCTGACTACTCTGAGATGAAAGTCTTCAGTATGAGTTACCAAGACAATTATACCATAAATTATAATAATTTTACGTTTATGTACTTTCAGCTGTGAAGTTACCTTTCATAAAATCTATACATATAATAAATCTGTAGACGTGGCGTTTTATACATTGAAAATATTTAGAAAAAAAAAAATAGTAGGGGCGTTAAAGGATAACAAACAGAACCCATTTCTACTATTTTTTGAATTTTTGTCTGTTTGTCTGCAGTCTGTGAGTCTACGGCTATGTTGTGCTATGTGTATGTGTATACTAATGAATAAATGTGCTCACAAGATCACTTTTAAATCGACTGCCCGAGTTTTTCAAAAGTTATGATAGCAAAAGGTACTCAATAAGGCACTGCTTTGAAAATCTACATAATGCATGCATTTTATTTTAGCAGTTTAACTCCGTGCTCGACAGTTGGCGTTGTGCATTTGACGCTAGTTTCTGAATCGCGATGATAAGATTTTCCATTAATGAACTACGCTCGCGACAGTATGTGGTCGTAAATTTTGATTTATTAATCTCCTAAATCTATACATAAACAATATTTAAATTGTATAAATTCATAACGATGTTCCGAACTTCCGAAATGGCGCAACAACTACTGCATGTATCTGTTCACATTTTGGATTCCTTCCTTAAAGCTTTATTTTTACACATATTCTCAAATAGTAGCCTATATGTTATCACGCTATGTGCTTGAGGAGGTTTCGGCCCGTAATCTTCAATTGTTTGTCATTTCAGTCATGACAAGCATGAGAACGGCTATTCATATATTATTATACTCGTATAAACGGAATAAACGGCCTAGCGGTTTCATGACCGCTCTGTAAATTACGTGGTTGCTAGTACGAGTCCCATATTAAATTCACTTTTTGAGATTTGTTTGAATATTTTTAATGCTGTGAGATTTCTATTTTTCTTCAACAATTTATCCATAAAGTAATAGGGAAGTATGAAAGAAGAAGACATGCTGAGCCGACCCCAAATAAATTGGGATAAGGGCAGGAGAGTGATGATGATGATTTTTTCAAAATCCAAAAAGTAGTTTATGGGACAGATTCTGATAAGTTTACATGTTCTTGCTGTAGTATAAGTATTTTTCTTTCTTTATTTACAAATGAGCGTCTTTTTTTAATTTTTAAGGGTATTAACCTTGAGTTTGGGACCCAGGATAGATCATGAGTTGCATGTATTTGGCAATCCAAATTGATTCCCCCCAGAAATTGACTATGAGTTCCTTTAATACTTAAAACAAAGATGTACTAACAGGTTTTATTTTAAATTAACGTTAAGTCAGCTCATTAGTATATTATTTGTAGAGGATGTTAGGAATATACTATGACTTCACGTTCCCTTGTATTGTACCCTGACAATGCCAAAAGAATACGCGGTCACGTGCCCGAAACCGCGGGCACAGCTAGTAAATAAATAAAAATGACATTGTAAACGAAACATCTTTTCTTCTTCTTAGCATGTCCAATCCAAATCGAATCGGGTTAAAATTTGGCAACGAGAACGAGGCGATGGTTTTAGCGCAGTAGGGAGCATCGAACGATGTAAATCTTTCATCCATCCATATTGTGGACAGGCCACAGATGTTTGTAACTTTCGCTCGTCACTCTTTTTTATCGAAGCCTGGTTGCTATAGTTACCAGTCATCGCTTGCGTATGAGATGATGAGGCGTTTGTAACAACGAACTTGTAACAAGAGACGGTAGGTTGTTTTAGAAAATAATGGTTTTGATACTGAGTATGTGAAATGGTGGCATCGTAGCAATCGGATGTGTGTGTGCCTCGTCGGGCTAGCATAGGCAAGCTAGCATTTCATGTATACAAATACATGAAATGCACGTGCTCTGCAATGAACACGAGTCGAGGAAAGTTTTAATGGGTTTTGACATCAGGAATTTCTAAGTAAATAAAAGCTGGGAAAACGAGCCAGGGGCGGATATAAAAATAGAAATTCAAACAACCGTTGGCATGCTAATTATATGAATTGTTTGAAATATGATGATTCTTGTTAAGGGTAACTGAAATGTATGGAAGAAGATGCTGCAACGAGACCGAAAAACATTCGGCAAAGTCGTAAATACCATATTCCGTATATGCTCTTTGCGCCATGTTATTTATACGTATGGGATGAGACAGCACTTTTGAACACTCAAACGTGGCAAGTCATTTGTTTTTCTCGACATCAGCTTCACAAATGCGTTTTCACTTTCCGCGTTTGAACGAAAGTTTTCAAAATTGTGGCGCTTGGTTGATTGACATTTTAATTTGTTACGTTATGTGGATGTCTCGTTCGCCTAGTGATCGCGTGGCTGGGGGGGTGTCCTGGGTTCAATTTCTAGGCTGGGTTACGCGTTGGTTTTTCCACCAAGAATTCTCTCAGTAGCGGCCACGGAGTGTTGATTTGTGCCTGGTTGATGGCAATAGGCTCGCCCCCTATTAACTAGGACTTATAACGTAACTGGGTAATTATCGATGTGTAACAATTACTAGGTGTGTACGGTCTCATCAACCGTACATTTACTTTGCAAACGCAGCAACCTACTTGGATGTCGTGCGTCACAAATATTACGCTATAATTGTAACTTTTCGCGCTAGGCAGGGCGAGTCAGACAACAACTGTGGAACTAACCACTTATCAAGAGAAAGAATCGCTACCGCTTTAACTTGTACCTTTTACATTTTAATATAACTTTAAACTTAACTTGTGGTTCTTTTTGTGTACTCCACAACTAAACCAACATCAACTAAGTGATAGTGTACAACCATTGGCTCCTACAAGGTGTATGATGATGATCTGATGTTGTGTTATTACACATCATGCAAGGGTGTAACGATTTTTTTTTCATTTAGATGTTTTCTTAATAAATACCTTCTTGGCTTGCCAAGCCATGGTTTTCTCATCATAATACTAGTGCTACTTCTCAGGGTGCAGCTTCAAACAAGTAATCTAAACCAACTCAAGTACATCTATCTATATTTAGTTTCACAAAGCTCAATTCAACTGTATTTACTTGCAAGTGCTTGTTTCCCGAATATCACGATATTATTGTGTATTCAATGTTCATAGATCAAACAGAGCTAGCAAATACATTGCCCGGGAAATACATTGGCTCGTGTCCCTGAGCAATAGACCACATTTACATCCGATCGGTATTCCAAGAGACGATTATCGGGGAAGTAATGTACAGTTAGGTTACTCTCCCACGAGATCGTACTACCGGGATAAAAAGTACCCCATGTGTTAATCCAGGTTATGAACTATCTGTATGCCAAGTTTCATCCAAATCCGTTTAGTAGTTTTTGCGTGAAAGAGTAACAAACATCCATACATACAAACTTTCGCGTTTATAATATTTGTAAGGACAGTTCCTTTTTAGTTTCAGTTTATTAAACAGTTAAATACTGTTATAATTTCTAAACAATTTAGGCTTACACACATACACACTGCCAGTCAGCCTGTAATGATCCCAGCACTGGGACACGGGCCTGCTCTATGTGATACAGAGTGTGCCATAATCCACCATATCCAGTGCGGGATGGTTGAAGCCATGTATTCGGATTTTTGGTTTTAGGGCTCATTTACGGAGACGCGGCGCGTAAAATCGCTTCTCCGTAAACGCTCCCATACATCGCCATATGTTGGAATTGAATGCGGGCCGCGACGCACCACGTTTCCGTAAATGAGCCCTTAGGTGTTTTTAATTTGGTTTAAGTTGAGATCTATCATACTCTGTAATGCAAAATACAAAAGCAACACACGCCTATCCCTCTTAACTTAACCCTTCAAGTTTTCTCTCACTACCCTCCAACACTATAGAATACAAGTTACCGACACATCGTTCTAACATTACAGACTACTGAACAAGTTGCTTCCGATGCTTTACTGACTGCGTCTCTAATAAATTTGTCGTTTCGAATAGCGAGAGCCTTGTATTTCAAAGTTTGGTGTTTCGTGGTTTTGCCGTCTGTACTACAAGTGATTGAAGAATTGGAACTTTCTGGTAATTAGGTGAATGAAGAAGGCAAGATAGATTTATTTTGAGTTCCCCATATTTCGTGATCCGTGATCATGGTGCTTGCAACAGCGCCAAAAAGTCGGGAACTCAAAATATATAGTAAACACGGTAAATATCCCGTTTGTGCAGCACGAGCCGAAATCTATATGAATGTTTGAACAAAAATGCGCTCTTGGATTTTCAACGCTCGGCTAAGCGCAGATAATTGAACATTCAATGGCGCAGTATTTTTAAGAATGCATTAAAGTGTCGACTATGTGAAAACTGGCATTTATCTTCCTTGTTCAGGGGAAAACCTTTGTTACCAAACTATTATCATCATCAACTTCCTGGCTATTTGTATGCCAATTCATATGTGGACACAGGATGTTTTCTTCACAGCCAAATAATCTGTGTGAAATAACACATATCCCTCAACTAAGTAAGCAGATTTGCTCACACTACGATTTACGTAGAACTATCCTAAAATACATTTTACCTAAACCAGACTTAAACTTACTTAAAAAATTACTGTTACTACTACTGCGCACAAAATTAAGACCACCAGTCCAGTCTGGGCAAATAAAAATGTCAGCCAGGGATTTTTATGAGCTAAATAACCAGACGTCGTAAGTCAAGACAAAATTGTGTACAATTAGCACACCGACTAGCTCGCGTAATTGCCGGAGGAAAATATGCTAAATTTAGACAAGCAGCCTTCCCGTCAAAGTTATTGCGTCTAGCCTTATTCTGATGAACGATCAAACAAAAATACTAACATAAAGTCATGCCTTTATCCCATGGGTAGGCAGAAACCAAAGAATCCGCCGGCTGCAATCCTAACATACTCCTTTCTCTTCGTCCACGTTCACACATGCATCTGGTCACACACGCATTACGTAGTACGTTGCGAGTACGCACCTGATCTTTCTGAAGAACATCACCTATAAGGTCAATGTGTGCTTGTTTGGTTACTGGCAAGGCGATAGCAAGCGTCTGAGGGGTAAACTCCACTTAGATGGATGGATCAAATTCGCTCATCATCAGTCACAAAATTCCACGAGCTTCACAATGCCAAGGTTAGCCACAGATGAAGAAACATCGTCAAACAGAAGATGACTTTGACTATAATAAGGATGAAGATACGGCGTGACAAACATCAAACACATTAGATAAAAAGATTGCGAAATCTTTTTACTGTAATATTGAATTTCAATAACAATGCCTTGTTTCCGTATTGGGAGCCTGCGTTCTACTTCGGCGTTTCCTTTGAAAGGTTTATAACTGATCTGCTTTCAAACGTCTTATTTCAGGAAGGTATTTCTTGAAATAAGACGTTTGGTTTTTCGAGGTCGAGTGGAACAGGTTTAAGGAATGGTTTTCTTTTCACTATCTTGTGTCACGTACTAACTATATTTTCTTAGAAGCACATATAACTTTTCATATGCGGTAGCAATGCCGAGAAAACTTGAGTAGTGTACGGTCGGTGAATATAACATAAGTCTTTGCCCTGCGTAGCTTAGGTGTTAAGGTGGATGCCAGATCTTTTTGATCGGCCGTACCTCCGACATTTTGAAATCGAGACAAATCTACAACGGTAAACTACAATTGTAGGGACCTGTCTGACGCCACTACCAGCGCCGTCGATCTGATCTAGAGATCTGTGCTAAGTTAAATTGACTGCTGAGATCCTCAAGCGGCGCAAATACTGTAACCTTATTGGTAGCTACTGTTTTAAGCCGTTTGGGGTCGATACGCTTGGGTCCGTGTGCGCGTGTCCTTTTTAAGGAAATCTGTCACCGACTGGTCGACACTTCGCGTGACGAGAGGGCTGGCTCTTTCTTTGGCCAAAGAATTAACGTACAACGTGACAATGCCGTAAGTTTTCTGGGCACGTTCCCGGATGACAACGGTGCGGAGTACTTTGACGCTTAAGTGTCCTATTGTTGTCTTTGTATATGTAGGTATTTACTTACTTTTAGTCTTAATTTTTTTTTGCGATCTATTTGTAGTTTGTATATAATGTACATAATTGACTTAAATAAATGAGAATCATCGACACGACGGAGAAGAAGAACAGCAGGCCTAGCCAAGTTTCGATATCGTAAAATCTTCGTAACTCAAAATCTACCCCTACAATTACACAAGATTAGCACCATCAGTTGTAAGGATTACGCCGATTACAGTGAGTTAAGGATAAACTCGCGAACGGTGTTAACGACTACTATTAAGTTTTTAGTAAGCTACATAGTTTGCATTAAGTGGTGTCAGAGTCATTATCATATTATCTGTAGTTGTTGAGTTTTTCATGCTTTTTGTATCTTTAGCTTTAAGTGGATTTTGTCAGTGTGTTTACTGTTAGTTTAATGGTTAGGTTTTGCGAAAATTATAAAAAATTATCCATAACTCGCAAGCTATTTGGTAAATTTTATTTTGTGGAGTATCATAATCAGCATGCTGATACATAGACCTCCTCTGTGCGAGGTAGTAGGCAATAATTCACCACGCGGCCCCAGAGAATAATACCTGGAGAATACACTGGCTTCTGTAACACAGGTGGCTACCTAGCTCAGGAGCCAGGGCTTCAAATTAGTATGTATGTATTTAGTCTCAATAAAAGTATTTATTATTATTTATTTACCTTGATGTAAAATGTCTTCAAAATGTTTGTTCTAGGACACAAGATCGCCCGTGTGTCACCCGGTGTGTAATGTTTACTTTTATGTAAATTTAAAATTTGAATGGTGTACAAAATAAATAAATAAATAATTGTTTATTACCACAAAGGTCACGTACATTGCACATACAGATTAAAGTTCTTAATATTTAGCAATATAATAAAAAATATTCTATCTATTTACCAGCCTCACGATGTTTTTCTTGTCTGTTTGTGAGCTGTGTGGTGATGAAATGAGTTAATAACTCATGTTTACCCCTATGTCAAGAGCCGCACGTATGGGAAGATATGTATATTTCGGCAAAACCTGCCTAGATTTGTTCAAATTGAAAGAGGCGTGCAACTATTGTCATGTTTAATTAATATAATTATGTGCATAGATGTATCATATTTTTGCTGGGTGTAATTTTATTAACTTGTTTTATATTTTGTGGTTTATAGCATCGTATTGGATGAGTCTGTAATGTTGCTATAATTGGTGGTAAATAAATAATTTAAAACAAAACTACACTTGAATGCTCCACCTACGATGCACTGACGTTGCCACTCGGATAATATTGCTCTGTTTTTGTGGAGTAACTTCTTTAAAATGTTGGAAGATTATATAATCACAGCGGGAGCCTATCTGAAAGAGGGCAACATCAAATAAATTTCTTAACTTCCAACTTTCTTACATTTCATGTTTACTAAAGCATGTCTTTGCCAATCTCTCATTAGTTCATTCAAATACCTTATGTATTTGTATATAATTAACAAAATGACGAGTACACGTACAAAAGTAAATAAAGTGCGCGATGTATCCAAAACTTCAGAAGTAAAGTGACTAATTAACTTCGCTCCCAAACCTCCGAGACGTGAAAAGGGTAATTAATTAGAGTCCGAATATAGTGAAAATGTGTTCTAAATTACCGTCGTGTGTTTATTTACTTATTTAGACGATCGTTTAGACTGAGTCTAGTAAATTGGGGCGTGAATTGACGAAAATTATGCTTATTAGAGTGGAAACTATGTGTGATTATAATTTTCAAGTTGGTAATTATCTCTATATATTATTACTAGTAAAGGACAAGGTAGACTAAATAAATGATGGATGTCTTGTGAGGGGAATGATACTCAATCATTTCATCACCATTCTTCTGCCTTATTCCAATTTATTTGGGGTCGGCGCAGCATATCTTCTTCTTCCATACTTCTCTATTACTCGTCATCTTAGCAGTTACCTCACACAGTCCATCCATCGTTTCTTTGGTCTTCCTCTACTCTTATAGCCATCTACATTCAAACTCAGCATTTTCCTCACTACATTTTCCTCATTCCTCCGCATAACATGTCCATACCACGATAATCGATTACTGCACCACTTTTCAGTCACCGGCGCCACTTTCAGACTTCCTCTTATGTACTCATTCCTTATTTGAAGGGTACAGGGGCAAATCAAGGAATGTCACAAAAAATTCAAATATAAATTAAGTATAGCAAGATCTAGGTTTTCGCGCGTATTTTTATGTAGCATTATTTAAAAGGCGTAAAAACAATCATAGTCCTTCATATCTTCAATATTTCAAAACCCTGTACAGGTGCAAAAGTGGGAACGTCCCAATTGAAACGGAACATAACATGGAATGTCCAACTGTCAATATCAGATAAAGAGAAGTTATGTTTTGTTGTTGTGTTAATATGCTGTGACAATGTTCATTCATTTTGTGGTCCGCCATGTAAACCACCATGAAAATTTTGGACTCCATTAGGTCAGTGGGTCATCTTAGGGGCGGAGTTTTCCTATTAGTAGTTTCTAAACAATTGATATGTAAGACAAAGTTATAAACTTTCAAAAATTAAAATGTTAATTACACAAAAACCTGTTTTAGTGACTTTCCTTGTTTTGCCCCTGTACCCTTCATTTTATCCATTCGCGTTACACCACACATCCCCTTAGCATTCTTATCTCAGCCACATTTAAATGCCTTCGATTCATCCTTTTTGTGGCCAAAGGAATAATACGTAATATGAAAGAAGAATGCGGAAAATGATAGCGTGGCGGCCGACAGGGTAAAATGCAAGAAAAAGATACGTGTAGCGCCGACCTGAAAGCAGTTCAAGTAGTGGCTGATGAGTGGTTGATGATAATTATTACTAGTCGAGTGGAGAACTTGCCATAGGAGCGTAGGCAGGCCACGAGCTGGGTGGACCAACCTGGTGAGAGAAGTAGGCAAGTTGAATGAGAGAGGCTTAAAACCCTATAAAGTCTCGTGCAATGGAGGCTACAGGATACGGGTTGAAGAGACCTGACCATGCTTGCCACGTTAGCAATCTACTGGAGAAGCGGAATGTCGAAACATCGAGATTCCTATATTTAAATTCATCATCATCTCCTGCCCTTATCTCAATTAATTTTGGTTCGACGCCGCATGACTTTTGCTTCCATACTTTAGAGAAGAATAGCATCTCATGAAAGCCCTTTCCAGCCATAATGTGCTGTATCTTAATAACCCTTATCATCATGAAAAGATCAATTGAAATAGCAGGTATATCTTCCAATCGCTACAAATTATAGAGCACATACATATAAGTTAGTTTTCCACGGACAGATTATCCATGTTCTAGTTCTCGTGTTTCGCTAGGAACACCGGGAATTGCGGTGTCAATCTGTCTCGGCTACGTCCAGTCTTTAAACCGGTTAAATCCGGACAGATAACGGGTTTGGGCTCTAGTTTCGTAGAAAGCGGAGCGGATTTAGTATATGAAATGAACGTACCTGCACTCATTTCGTAGTTATTTTACGTTCTATTAAGTTGGCTAACCTGAATTTTGAATGATTCTCCTGTAGAACCTTTTTTACACAAACTTCATGTTGGCCAACTTAAGAGATAAGTAGCTGTAAAACAAATGTGAATTTTTAAATAAATAGGTATTATTAGACTTTGAGCTTTAAAGAAACACTGTCACCGAGGTATAAGTAATACCCAATAGTATCTTAGGTGCTTAAATGACATTGATAAATTCGATTATTCGATAAGACCGCCCATTGTGCCACCCTATGTGAAATGTTTTCTTTTATGAATGATATTTGTGTGGTGTACATAACGAATATTCTATTCTATTGTCAGGGGGCGTTGAGGTAATTAATCTGTTGTGAAATTATATAGATCAAACTAGAAGGCGCCGTTCGCCCTGATTTCGCCTACGCACCAAAATATCCGTGTCCATCTTTTGGGCAATATACACTGCTCTATACAGCCCAATATTTTATAAAATAAAATGGGCCACATATACAGCTAGTTATATGGATTTAATTATGATTTATGTTCAGAAGAAAAAAAATATCACAAGGAATCATTAAGAAATCGAGCATCGGTGTCTGTTTGCGAAGAGGTTCATAATATATGTTCTTTCAAAAGGATATAATCTGCTTTTGTTGGAAAATAACGTGTAATAGAGTAGAATATACTCCTGTCTCAATCGGAGAGGGTGGGTTTTTCCACGACGGCATATTTTTCTCGGTCATTCGATTCTTTCGAAAGCTTATGGAAAGATGTGTGGAATATTACCGCCCACCTTCACTATCGCCAGAGATCGGAATAAATAGAGTATTTTTGCCTAAATTTCAAGGAAGTAAGTCAAACATTTGGATGATAACTCCGTATCATCGGCCTAGTCTTTTCCTAATTATTTTGGGGTCGGCTTCCAGTCTAACCGGATGCAGCTGAATACCAGTATTTTACATGGAGCGACTGCCTATTTGACCTTTACAACCCAGTTAGTACTGGGTAATACGATACACCTTGGTAAGACTGGTTGTCGGACTTTCGGGTCACTGACTACCTGTAACGACTGTCAAAGATCTACAATTGACAGCCGGGACCAATGGCTTAGCGTGGTTTCCGAGGCACGGAGGAAGCTCGGTGTTTATAGGTGGTCACCCATTCACGGACCAACCCAGGTAAGCGCGGCTTAACCTGACGATTGACCCGAGCGGCTGTTATTATTTAGCCACGAGCTCCTCCGGATGATAACTCCGTATAAAATCCTGAAATGATTTTTAAGTTTCGAAAGAAAGCTGTTAAATTAGTGGGTGGTATTATCCACATGTGACTTACTTCTTTGAAGTTTAAGGACATAAATTGTACATATTTCGATCTTTGATTATCGCTTATTTTTATTATGATTAAGTAAGTGTAAGAATCGATAAAACATCGTTTTCGCTGCTGGAACATACCAGTGGGGATTGATAGATGTCACATGTTTTAGAATTTTCTGTTCTATGATATAACAGTTTCCGAATGATGTTTTCCTTCACCGTTTTGAGAGCACTGCTTCGTTGGTCGAGTTGTTGCAAGCGCGACTGCTGAGCATGAGGTTCCTGTGTTCGATTCCCGAGTCGTGCAAAGTGTTATTGGGTTTTTCAATCAGGAATTTCTCAGTAGCAGCCACAGAGTCTGGATTTGTGCCCGGTCGATGGCAATAGGCTCCCCATTACATGGGACTTTAAACATAACTGCTGAAATGCGGGTGTACTATTAGGTACACCTCTACTTAACCCTTCGGGGATTACTGGCGTGATGTTATGTTTTTAACGTAAGTCTGGACCGATATCACGGACCCCCAGATAAAAACAAAATAACACAATATTGCTTTCTTAACCCTCTCGGCCTTCAACGTGACCAATGCCTTAACCTCCAATTCTGCACTACTGCACTTTCATATATTACAAGTGTTATAGTCTTCGATTGCCAAATCACATGGTTTCTAACTAAACCAACGTAGACTATTTCATAGACTGTGATACAGGATGCAGTTATGAAATGGGTTTAGGGCAAAATGTTAAACATCTGAAAATGTGATTCAAGGAATTTTGGACTGGATTTCGAAGACACTAAAAAAGATCTGGTTTCTGGTTGACTCAGGACAGCTGCAGGTATGGTGGTATTTTATAATAGTCTCATTCACTTTCGCGTTTATACGCGAAGGTTTGTGAGGATCGATGGATAAGTCACCGTAAGATTGTAAACACCGTGTATAAACCGATAGAGAGTTTTTTTTTTAATAAACCAAAGAATGCTTAAATATAGGTTATTATGCCGGTAACCTTGTGTCATAGTCAATGTCAATTTGATTGACGTAAATGTCTGGCAGGGCGTTATTATTGGAATTCGATTTGTCAACATCGGCTCAGTTGCCAAAGCGACATATCGAAACTTAAATCTCTTTGTGTAAGCAAAGAGATTATATACATATTTTTTCGCCTGAGATCGTAGCGCGACATCACAATAATTGGAAGATTAAAAGTCTCATTTATAAAACTGCCATCGAATATATTAATGATTTTAATTTTACAACTGACTACACTTTCTATATTTTACCGATCATTCATTCAGTCGAGCCGCTAAAACAGCCGAACTCCCTTACAAAATTTCGCATCCTCCACTGTTAATTGTTTCTTGCAGTTTTTCGATGGTTATAAATTATCGAAATTTTAAACCATCCAAAAATCTCGCGACATAGATAGTACAGTAACGATGCTCACAATCGTACGGTGACAGATGTAACACGTAAGCCAAAAACTAAGATATCGTGTAGAAAAAAATATTTACGCAGGCGAAGTCGAAGGCAGAAGCCAGTCTTCTAAATGGAAAATGTGTTGTTAAGAAATCCTGCCTCCAGAACATTCGTACCAAGATTTTTCTATTATAGAAGACTGCCTTAAATAGCCTTTTATTCTATTATAACGCTGCCAAATATAACAGTATAGATGTAAAGATATTTTTGATGTCTCCATTTATGTTTTAAATGGTACAATTGCAAATAATAAAAAAGATAACAGCTATTTTTGATGGGCAAGCCAGCTGGATTCGCGTTACGGATAAAAAAACTTATTCCTTTTGATTTTATAAATTGTTGCAGGAAATTGTCTAGAAATTCTGTTGGATATCGCGTTCTCTTTTGTATGGGAATGAAATAAAACAATGAACAGTAATGATAAAGAATAAAAATATGAGTAAGTATACTAAGTATGAATAAAATTAAAAAAAGGAGGAAATAGAAATTTTGAATATATAAAAAACCAACATCTAAATATATGCCGAAATGTTATTGCACTATTATAATGTCAAATCTCGGAGCTGATTCGAGCGTTGAAAATTCAACAAAGCGCTTTTGCTTAGGCATTCGTTTAGGTACACTCAGGCAAAACACATTATGGACATCCATACCTGTGTTCCCAGAAGTGGGCGTGCAAATCCTGAGGTGTATATTCTCAATAGAGGGAAAATCCTATTTGTATTGCCAAATATTTTATAGAATTTCTATCGATATGCATTAACTAAAAAAAAAAGCAATAACTATCGTTACATGTTTTACGCAAATAAATTATCTTACCTACTCTTTATTCCATATTTCCAGCGATCAACAAACTACTGAAACGACCACCTAAAACAGCTGGCAAACAAGCAGCAAAGCGCTAACCCTCTTACAGTTCCAGCGACAAAAGCGCTTTATTACTTAAAACATTTCTCCATACACCCAGTTTGCATAAGGGGCGTCTTAACACAATTGCAAGAATAGGTCTTCTATAAACTTATGCGCTGAATAAAGCGCTCGGGGGAAAAGTCGTCAGCAGTCTGGGCAAAGTTGTGTAACGGCCTTAAGTGAAGTCGTGAAAGAAATCGAAGGTAGTAGAGATGCTTCCGACAACTATTTGTGAAGTAAGAATGCTCGTAGTGCAGGCTAACTCGAGAAGCGAGCTTTAGGTGCAGTTGATTTTAGTTTTTGATGTTTATTGGAAATGTTTGGGACTAAAGTTGGAGTATGCACGGATGGAACCTGCTGTTTAGGAATGTATTAACGTTTGCTATCCTACCTACTCCACCGCTATTCTTTTCTGATTAAATTCATTGCTGGATGCAAGACAGTTAAATCGTTTCTCTGGGAACTCGTCGAACTTTATTGTCTCGGCGCTTTTCTGGTGGTCGCCACTGTTGATTCTGGCGTTCGGGAGTTGCAGTGGTTTGGGAAAAGTGTGGCGGGCTTATCCGAACCTTTGGTATCCGGAACGTGGATCCGCGAACTAAACTAAAGTTATCTAAAAATAATGCGTGATGTCGTTTTGTCGTGGATCCGCGTTCCGGCAGTCTAACAGGATTGCGCGGATCCACGTTCCCAAAGGTTAACGATTACTCCGATATAATTTCCGAGTGAATTTTGCATTTTAAATTGACATAGCTCACAGTATAAGTAAGCTGAAGTGGCAATGGGCGGCCTTATTACCTACCTACCCGTAGAATCGATGACTGTTGTAGACGTGTTCTTGATTAGAGATCGCGAATCGGCAAGCGTAAGGTGGGTGCCTCAGGGTGGCTGGCAGCAACAGGATGAGAGTTGCCGAGAATCGAGTTAAGTGGCGTGAAATTGAAGTGACTTATGTCCAGCAGTGGACTGCTGTAGGTTGATGGTAATTTATATCTACACGTTGGTTTGTGTACAGTATAAAGAGTTTTAGACCCTTCTATTGTTCTGGTAGCTTTGTTGTTATTAGAACATAGGAGGGCTACTCCCTTGACGTCACGTCATTCGAACACTCGCAAAAAAGACTCGTAAATTCATTCACATTGCAAAACTCTTAAGAACTAGTGCTCCAAAGAATATTTGTATTCAGGTTTACATCTCTCTATGCCAGTCTGTCCTGCAATACTGTGTCGGTGTCTGGGGTAGCGCCGGAAAATCGCATGTGCATGCTGGAGCTGGAACGCGCTCAGCGGGCCGTCCTCAAAGTACTTTTGGGAAAGCCGCGCCGTTTCTCTACGGACGAACTGTATAAGGAGGCTGGGGTCTTACGCGTACGTCAACTGTATGTTCTAGCGTCACTTTTAAACCTCATAAAAGTCAACAGAAATCGCTCTAGTTGCAGTAAGAGAGGTAGGAAAACTGTGGAAAGAATCCCCCTCCCAAAAGTTAAAACCCTCTTTACGGCCCGGCTTTCGTTATACTTTCCCATAAGAGCGTTTAATGCTATTAGCAAAACTCTCAGTGTACCCAAAGAATGGTTGCTGGGCCGGACTTATGAGGAAACAGAAAATTTACTGTGATACTAGCTGAAGTTAATACCCACGCACACTCAGATGCAATACATACCTATCACTCACACACACACACACGCACACACCACACCCCAACACTTATTCACTTCAACTGTGTTTTGTATGTTAGGTACCGTTGATTTTTCAATGTTATTTATTATGTTATCAATTAGAAATCATATTTAATTTTTGCCATTAATTTAAGTTATTTTCAATTTAATAACTTTTTTGTTTTTTTCTCTCGATTTCTTGCGCTAGCAGAACTTTGTAAATTCTTAACATTTTGTAGTGTCTGGGTCACCAAGATACAGGCTGTGCCTAGTTTGGGACCCGCTGTTATACATGCCTATATTCTGTTGTGTAAGCTAATAAATAAATAAATCGCACCCGTGTTAACAATCTGATCTTGACAGTGCCTTTGCTTGACACTTCAACCAACTTATCTATGCAGGCGGGTAAACTCAGAACTAAAGTAAATGAACCAAGTCTGACATATCGATGCAAATTTTCTTGACAAGCATCGCCAGCTTGAACTGCACACTTAAAGTGGTCATACTATACTGGTTTTAGTTGTTCAAGAATTAGGGTACGTACGCACTGAGTGGTGCCTTGCATAGGGCCTAAAGCCTTACATTCACATGCATTGGTATTTATTAGGTATTTACTTTATATCGACTGTAGTGTTTGTTTTGAGCATGAAGTCCTGGGTTCGATTCCTAGGTCGGGCACAGTGTTATTGGGTTTTTCAATCAGGAATTTCTCAGTAGCAGACACGGAGTCTGGATTTAGGCCCGGTTGCTGGCAAAAGGCTCGCCCCTTATCACATGGGACTGAAACATAACTGGCGAAATGTGAGCGTACTATTTGGTATACCTCTGCCTAACCCTTCGCGGATTACAGGCGTGATGTTATGTTTATATCGACCATGATCAGTAACGGTTGGACGCCATTGATATTTCACTTTGATTTTATTAGAAGATTATGTGGACTTGATGAATTATCGCGGCTCCGCAAGGAAAGGGTGGCCATTGTCGTGGTATTTATTATAAATGTAATACATTATTTGAATGTCGTGTTAATTATAAACGCAGTCTTTGATTGAAGGCACCGTGGCGCTCCGTTACTCAGGTGTACATGAAATGGTTTATTCATAAGCCCTGTTTAAGTTAACTCACGATAAACTTCTGCTCAAACATTTATATTCATTGACGTTTAAACGTCTATTAACTTTGATCAGGGTTGGTGAATAAACACCTTAATTGCCAAAGCATTTTCTTTATGAATGAACTCTATATAATAACTAAAATTAAAACTCTCATTTCAGAATTTAAAAGTTATCATACGTGAAAAACAAACATTTGAATTAGTTTTTAAACTAATCTAGAACTAGGTTCGCTTTCACTTTTATACTAAGAGGATGCTTTTTATTTATATAATCTATACTAATATTATAAAGCTGAAGAGTTGGTTTGTTTGTTTGATTGAACGCGCTAATCTCAGGAACTGCTGGTTCGGATTGAAAAATTATTTTAGTGTTGGATAGCCCATTTATCGAGGGCTATAGGTAGAAGTTGCGCGGGTCAGCTGGTTGTTGATATGACTAAATTCCTTGATGTTAGGAACTCATGAGCAAGGTATTTAAATTAACATTATTTTAGTTTGTTATAAACATTTAGGAAGCTTTGAATAAATCTGAATAAAAGCTATAGAACTAGAATTTATGGTAGGTTTCTAGATCATAATCTTCTAGCCTAGCCTTTTCCCAACTATTTTGGGGCCGGCTTCCAGTCTAACCGGATGCAGCTGAATACCAGTATTTTACATGGAGCTACTGCCTATCTGATCTCCACAGCCCAGTTAGTACTGGGTAATACAATACACCTTGGTAAGACTGGTTGTCAGACTTTCGGGTCACTGACTACCTGTAACGACTGTCAAAGATCTAAAATTGACAACTGGGACCAACGGCATAACGTGCTGTCCGAGGCACGGAAGAAACTCGGTATGTATGGGTGGTCACCCATCCACGGACCAACCCAGGCAAGCGCGGCTTAATCACGATCGAATTAGGTTTCTGGATAATTGTGCATATTGTTTAATCTAGACACTGCTGTAAATTCAGCAGTAGGCGATCGATTTTGATTAGTCCTCATGAGAATGAGAATTGAGCCTTGGTCTTAGTCAGACAGTATGGCCAAGGACAGGGATGGCGAACCAATGGCACGCGACACAATATTTTGGGCACGCCGCCGATTTTAACTATATTTTAATCTACCTATGGCCTGAGAGTCATTGTTTACAGATATGATTAACATTATAATAAAAGACTCGCTTAGAAACCGTTTGCCAGATGACTCCAGCATGCATTCTACTAAAAGTAACCTCTTACAACCCTAATTTAAGTTAATTGTCATCAGATGTGCAACACAGAAGTCACACTAATGTTACTTTAATTTGAATTACACGTACCTATAATTGAAACATGTGTTAATATACAGTGCAAATTGTATTTTTTGGTAGTAAATAAAGAGTTTTGTGTAATTAATTTCCAATAATCACTACGTCAAAATTATTTGGCGGCACATCTATGGCCTCATAAACATTTTAGAAAAAATGTCACGTTAAGCCATAAAGGTTCGCCACCCCTGGCCTAGGAGTGCAAAAGGTCATAGTATAAGTAGTAGCTCCATGAAAAATACCAGAATTCAGGTGCTGCCAGAGCCTGGAAATCGACACCAACATAGGTGGGAAAAGGCTAAGCAGATGAGAAATTACCATAGTTTATGATGATACCATTGAAAAATAAAAGGAACGACACAAACACTGTGAGCTATAAATTGCGTCCTTCTTTGGCTATCTCGAAAAACGAAGCCCGAGGACATTTTTCATTTTTTCTCGAATAAAAATTAAAATGCGAACAGGGACTTTTTAGTGACAAATTATTATGTTTGTTGTACCTATGATATACGAGAACCAACCTACGTATGTACGTACATCATACGAGGGTAGGCACACAATACTCCGTCAGCTGGTTATTATTACACCTCGTAAAAATTAATGGCGATATGATAATGGCCGTGGTGCCCATTTGAAATGGATAACTTGGATACCTATAAGTAAATGCAGACTTGTAATAGATCGTAAAAAGAAAATTATTGCCAATAGAATTATCAAACATAATAATATACCCCTTAATTGTAACCGGATTGAAGTTATGGCAGAAATACTAAACTATTTTTTTTAAAGTTGCCCCACACTTGGAATTTCTCCTTTATCGTTGGTGCGTTAAAAACATTTAAACTCACATACACAAACAGCCAGACCCGGAATCACTATCTATAGTGATATATCACTATCTATATCTATATCTATAGGCCATACAAATCAATTTAATCAAACCCGCGACACGCAGCGCAGCAGCCAATCGCTAAGCCACTGACTGCGCCAACCGTGCCGTCAAAATTATTGTACCTCTGAAGTTTATACTGGTAGTTACTTTACTTCGGTTTTTTATTAAAAAATAAGTTCGAAGTATATCATTGTGATGAATGTATTTAACATAGGAGTACTAATTCACTATTGTATAGTATGTAGTATTAAGCGATCCATAATATAATAATAAAACATTTATTTTCAAGTGACATGGACTCATAACGTTAGTAACAATTTACTTTCAAAACTATGTTAGTAAAATTTAAACAAATGAGTTGTTATGAGCTGGCACGTGCAGCTGACTTAAATGAAACAAGACAGGACAATCCAGTTTGTTAGCAATTACACTGAGGAGACTATTGGAGCTAGCACGCACTCTGCGCAACAGGGATGCTGCACGCTTGCGCCTGATTGAAGCAAATCCATCAGTATGCGCGTCCGCGAACATACCCGAGGCACTGCAGAAGCGTGGCAACCCCAACAGCATCCTGAATGCTGAACGCGAAGAACATTAAAAGCTTTTTGCGTGAAGCTATACCGCAGACTGCACGAGTAAAACACTTGATAATACGCCTTAAAAAGTGTTATTTTAACTGCAACCGCGAAGCGCGAGAATCTTCGGATCAGCATATTACATCGCACTGCTAATTCTCTTCGCTCCCGGTCAATATCTAGATTGTCCTTCATATCCTCAGTTACAATATGCCTCAGATATTGAAACTGACGGACACGGTTCAAGACGCCACCGTTTAAAGTGACAGGTGGATAGTTCACTGCCCATAAGGACACTCACTTGCATCAGCGAGTGAATTCAGGCTGTAATGCAGTCTTGATAATTTAAATCGTGGAATTTATTACCACGTCTTTAATTTTACCCATTCAACAACAAAACCATTTCCAGCTTCAGCAATCAACGAACAAACAACATGCCTTCCGACTCAGCCCATGGATAATAATACAATTTATTTTTTAAATAATGAAATACACGTATTCCCGAGGAGTTCCGTTCCTCATTCCGCGGAGACACGGTCAATTGATTCCTTTGTCTTTCGTACACTGTCGAAGCTGAATTTTCCGACCCATTGACAGTTTGTCTCTACAATGTTGTGGAAAATGAACCTTTATTATCGTATTGACATTCTACGGGAGACTGAAAAAGGTCTTTTGGAGTTCCTTTGTAAAAGAAAAATAAAGACAGATCTTGTGTTTGTACTACTTGTGACGAATGTTGTACACTAAGGCCTATTTCAGAGCGACCGGCGCCGTCGGTTGATAGATCGTTGACTAGAGTGCTGAAGGTATCGCTAGATTCACAGATTACAAAGTAATGTGGAAAAAGAGGATAAAGATCTTTATCCCTACTCCTCAGGAATGTAATTAATAATTTTAATAACACAAAACAGTGGTAATTAAAATGAGAATATTAATCAAGGCTCTATAAATGGCAAACGATAGAAGGAAGTACCCTTTTCGTGTGAATTACAGCCATCGGTGGACAGACAGACAGTTTAATTAGAATTTTAGAAATTATTATCATTAGAGTATTTTGTTAATTACTGTCAAATTATCTTATTTTCAATCCATCATTAATTGTATCTTTAACGTTATCAAGGTGAAGCATTTCAGTAGCAAAACATCCATCCATGCTTTAAATTCATCGGTTCAATGAGTATAATATCCGGCGAGATGACACAGGTACGCGGAAGTCAATGTTGTTAAATTAGCCTTATTTCTCGACGTAATAAATTACACAATTGAACAAGGTCGAATAAAATTACGACTTTTTGTAAATTTCTGGCTCCTTTCTTTTGTCTCATGCTCTCCCGGTCCATGCGAGTCACATCCAGGGCTTTCCTACTTCAGGTAGTTCAAAATCTTAGGATACAATAATTCATTTACTGTTGACCCCGACGTTTGTCCGCGTAAAATTATTATTATAAATATATGACTGGGCTATTTGAACCGGATTTTGTTAAGAATTTCATGGGTTTGAACCCCACTCCTTTTTCTAAACCAAAGGTAGCCTTCATTACTCCTTATGACATCAGCTATCTGCCAGTAAAAGTCCCGTCAAATGATTATGATTTATTAAAAAAAAAAAACTTTTTTTGTTATAAGTAGGTACTTCATATAATTTCATACACATTCAGTAAAAACTGTTATTTTTAAATTACAAACATACACTTCAATTTATTTATTTGTATAGTAGACAATGTACTTAATAATAATCATGTCGCCTACATAGAAAAGAACTGGTGCAATAAATCATACGGCCCGAACAAATGAAGCTGCAAGTACGTGGTATCCGAAAAACTAAAAATGGTGGAGTTCCGAGACCAAACATGACGCTGATAAATTGAAGAACGCAGTCCAGCTTTCTACATCTGGACTTACCGCCAACGAACCCAAAGAGCGTCAACCCCGGATCGTGGTTGTAGGAGTGCCGACTTCCTTGGCTGAAAATGAGGTCTTCAAGTGCATTTTCGAACAAAATAAATAAAATAAATATCGCTGGACATTACACACAGCGCCATCTAGTGCCACACTAAGCAACGAGGCTTGTGTCGTGGACACCAGATAGTTGATATACTGCGCGTCACATAGATACTTTTTGTTTGTAAATACATACTTATTATACATATAAACATCCATGACTCTGAAACAAATGTCCACGACACAAACACTTGCTCCTACCGGTATTCGAACCCGGAACCCTATGAACGTAAAATGTAGCCAACAAGTTACCAGCGATGACCTTTGAATCCTTCTTGACCTTGGTAAAATTAAGCCACAAATCTGGCTCTCTGGGAAGAGAGAGGCTGCGACCTAAAACTACGTTATTGAAGTAGCGGCCAATATCCGAAAAATGTTAATACCCCAAACTAGGATTTTTATAAATTGGACATCTTGTCCCGTCAGGGACTTTACGTTAGTTACAAGGTGTTATAAATGCCAACAGTATGGCCCTGCAGCCAAATCGTGCAAAGAGGTAAATTCTACATGTGGTCAATGCGGTTAAGCAGGTCATTATGATGTCCGAATGCGCGAAGAAAGCTGACACTCCGAGATGTGCGACTTGCTCCCGCTTTAGAAAGCCCAGTGACCACAAAACGAGAGACGCTGAATATGAGACGCTGCTAGAAAATTGCGGAACACAGATACATACATAAACTCCATCGATTATGAGGGCACCTAGTGGGTCATACTCTAGGCCAGACTTCCGTTGATTTCGCTGTCTAAGCAAATTGTCGCCCGCAACAAAAATGCCTTAACGGTGTTTTTTTGCAATATTTACTTGTTTAATACTGCTGACACATTACTATGCTAAATGCTTGATCTGTGATCACACTCAGTTGTACGTATTATTGCGAATGCATTCAGCAGTTGCATTGTACAACTTAGTAGATAATGGAATCTAATGGCAAACTACACGTGTAGGAATTGTACGAGAGACCTCTGTTTGATTTATGAGAGCCTAGTACTCCATTATCGAAGTGACGCATTGCATGTCTTCGTCGAGTGTTTATAATTAAACTTTGTCTGTTAATTACAAGTTTAATTAGTAAAATAAAATGTTTTTGTTGTTTAGGTTTTTGATGGTTAATTTAAACTTGACAGGTATTTCATTCTCAGGTTATCAAGTTCTTTGATCGTCAGATGTACCAGAGCAATAAGAGGTCAAAGATCATTCTAGCTCTACAGTGAATGCACTGTTAGACATGATTGGCTTATATACATTTTAACTTACAGTATAAGATCTCCCTATCAAGTTCCCACTAGTGGGACAGGCCTCTTTGTGCGGGGAGAATAACACGAGGCGCCACCAAAATGAATGCCTCTCTTCTATTTACTTGAGCACGAAGTTCTAATCCCAGTTTGGGCAAAGTGTTTGGGTTTTTCCATAAGATATTACTTTGTCGGTAGCAGCCACGGAGTCTGGATTTGTGTTTGGTTAATTTCAATAGGCTCGCCCTCTTTTAAATGGGACTTAAACATAACATATGGGTGTACTATTAGGTACTCCTCTGCCTCACCCTTCGTTCATTAAAAGGCGTGATCCTATGTCCATTATGTAGCCTATAAAAAGTTGCCACTGTTGGTAAAACAGACAAAGAGACGCCCGCGCAAAGACGCACAGTGACAAGGAAATGATAAAAGGCGACATCAAAATAAATGCCTCTCTTCAATTTTTTTCCTACACTTTTTACGAGAACAGAGTCATACAAATTGCAGTGAGGCGCACAAAGGAGCTGAAACCTCTCCGGTAACCATCTGTGCTGTAACAATGTAATTTAAAGCCTTTGGGGAGCTCTCCCGTACTGAAGATTAGATCACCTCTCTTGGAGTAGACGATAAAGGTGATAGAATATCGTGTTGTAAATATTTTCAATAATGCTCCTTTTTATGATTAAGTATACTTTTACAGACTAGTTTTTTTTAATTTTTTTATACAATACAATTTGCAGTTTGTTTCTCTAGTGTGATAGTTATTGCATGCGGACTCAAGTGACAAAACGCAGCATATCAGCAAGTTGCTCATCGCAAGATTTACACCAAGGGAAACTTTTTTAATTAAGCCCAATATCTGATTTGAATGTTTGATTATAGACCTACTATAGTAAGCGCCAGATAAACGTGGAATAACGGTTATTGACTCACATACATTTATTGACATATTTAATTCCGAAAACAATAATAATGACATAAAGCTGTCCTGAATCGACATCAATCGTGATCCTTTCCTTTTTCTAGTAATGAAAAACGATTCATAATTTATTGTCCGCGTACCTACGCAGAGAAATTAAGGAAAGGGCAATGAACTTTATTCCACGTTTATCTGGCGCTTACTATAAAACTATTATTATGTGTTTCCTTCCTAGTAATGTAGTACCTACTCTAATTTTTATAAAACCTAAGTACGATTAAGTTTTTAACTTCAATAATTACTCAATGCTCGGTTTCTTTGTTTACGTTATAGTACAGTATACGTCTACTATCCAAACAAATCTGTAGTAACATTTACCCCGTATCCGCTCGACTAAACAAAAACCAAATCCCGAAACAGTAAAAAATCACTCAAATCCAAATAAGAAAGCTTCAATAAATAATAATAATAAAGCAAACGTCAACAGAACTGATCAGTTTCATCAGCTCAATATCCAATTATTCAGGAGGGTAGTATTGTATCCATGCGCGCGTAATGTCACCGCATGAACGGAAATTACCGACGATGGCCGAATGCTACCGAATCGTTTTATGGCTTTTGTTGACTTGTTGAGTATTGTTTGGCGTGCGGAGTTTGCTGGATAATAAATTTTTCATAATAATTTTTCACATCTTCCAAGGTGCGGACTACTCGCTACATGCTGCCTCCGATAGCCTTCTTCGTTGCGTCTAAGTATTAATTTAAAGTTAGAACTTAGCTGAAAGAAAGACCCACAGACACAAATTCAACAACTACAGGCTTACCGAGAATCGAATCTAATCGAGACGAAGGAATCTTGCGAATCGAGAAATATTCGGAGAAATAATCATAATTAGCCTTTGATGTTCCTCCCACAGCTTGGGCGCAGGCTTTTTCTCTGTGGGAAGAACGCGGGCTCGAAGAGTGCGGGTGAGTTTCGGAGAAATGTTCTCCCGATATTTCAGTTCAATTATATTCAGAAATACCTGTGTATTGGGTCAATTCCCGGTAGTATTAATAGCTCATTACACGGACGAGCTAACTTTTTATCATTATGATTCCCTTGAGGTTGGAACTTGTATTAAAATCAATATATTCAATCAGAGCGACCTTCTGTCCGGGGAAAAGTGCGATTAAGAAAAATTATTAATAGTTAACCGAAGCTTCTTTGAAGAATCTTTATCTGGATTTGTCGTTAGACTAAATTGTAGGCAAATAAGGTGGTAACAAAAATTCTTGACAGGGTGTAACCGACGCTGAAACTGTTACCATGATTTCAGCACATGACAACTCTTGACAGTCCAGTGTTGACCTTTTTCGTAACCTATGGGGTTACCATGACGCCTCAATGCAGGAATGCGTGTAGTTCTATTCCTGTGTGGGAGAGAGATGGCACTAGACATCTTGTATAGCTCTGTCTCTTTCCCACACAGGAATAGAACTAAGCCGTCATGGTAGGGCTCCTGTTCCAAACAAAAGTACAAAACTTATACGGTGAAAGGCACGGAACATGGTACCCTCATTAATGTATTGTACTTAAACATTTTATTTCCCCAAATACCTAATCAACATCATATATTATTGAGATTGTTTGTTGTCGCAGGTGTTGCGTCTTTTGTTACTAGGTGCGTAGTTATGATTTTGTCGAGTGACTGTCGCCTAACCTTCTGATAATATAAGGTTAAACCAAATTCGCTAGTGAAACTCCGCAGACGTCATGAGTTTTCAAACGCGATAAAACAAAAACAGTACCTTAGAAATCATCACATCTTTGATGATTGCTACGATTTTTTATAAACTAACAGATACTCATCGAGCCTCAGAAGTTTCGCCTTGGAGTTTGCCAAAGGGCAATAGAACGCAACATTCTGGGTGTCAAAAGGCAAGACAGGGTTCAAAACACCAAGCAGCGTTCTAAAACGGGCATAGTGTACGTTGGCAAGAAGGCTGGGGATTGGGCGGGTACGTCAGCCGCATGCATGATCACCACTGGGCAAAAGTCTCCACACGATGGTTGCCCGAAGACGGACGGCGCCGGCGAGGCCAGCCCAGAAAGAGAGTGCGAGAAGATTTGGACACGTACCACGAGGGCTGGTTCGAAGTACGGAAAAAAACCACATGGAAGAAATTAAGGGAGGTCTTTGCCCAGAAGTGGGACAGTACAGGCTATTAAAGAAAAACAGACAAAAGACAGTCCTTTTTAGCAGTAGATAATATGGCATAAGTACATTCATTTTTTATCGTGGAGGGTACGTAGCGATGTATGTAATCGTAAAACAAATAGTCCGTGATATTTAATGGAGGCTGTAGTTTATTCTGGAATCTCTGATGGATTACCATGATTTATGTGTGTGTACCTATTATTTTTATAAAAACGTATTTTGGATTCGAATTGATTGAAGTTTGGTTTCATTTGTATTTATTCTTTGTATTTCAGGAATGCAATAATGCATGGAGTACGTATTAAGGTTTAGAAACGAATTTAATAGTTTGAAACTTGACTAAATTCACTGTGGCAGACCTCGTAGCAGATGGCAGGAATTTGGTGCGTTGTGAGTTCCCACCATCTTCTACGAGGTCTACACGGTCTAAATGTATGGGAAATCAGATTTTTTGGAGCGATCGCATTTTGCGTCGATGCGATATCCCTTAAACCCTGTATAAAAGAGACCTTCAAATAATAATTATGCTGTCGTGAGTTATGGGTATAAAAGACATGAAGATATAAATTAAAATAAAATAATCCCTTCCCAACTCCTCACATTTTCAAAAGAAAACTTACAACAAATTACAAATGTCGACAAGTATTTGACATATCCCAGCACATGTTTATAAAAGAAACTCGTGTTAAGTTCGCTTCACAAGTTTTTGTTGAGCTTGACATGTTTCAACAAAATGGAAACTTCGGGAGCCTTTACAAACTGGAACTTGCTGGCGTCAGTTGATAAATTTCGGCTTGTCAACATCTGAGACCTTGTGAAATAAAAATAAACCAGGACTTTTTTGTTTTTAATCTAGCTCTTGCCTGGGGCTTCGACATGGAAACATAAATAGTCTGCTATGTTTGGACATAGCATACCATCCAAATTCATATGTTAAACATCCAAATTAGTAAAAAAAGTAATAACTTACAGGCAGTCAGATCTACTTCAGCATGGATGTAAGATTACGCGAACATTTAGACTAGTTGTACCGAAAAGTAATCCATCTGGAACTCTGGTCTAGACAGATATGCAAGAGGTCTATAATAGAGAGAAATAAAATTAAAGTTGCATGAGAGGTAAACGGGAGTTCCACCATCCCATTATCGAACAAAAATCTACAGTCTCTTCACAGCCACTCCACCCCCAACAGGAGCCTCACTATAATCGAACTAAAAATTACTTAATACAAAGACCTCTCACTAAATAAACTATTATAATTAAGTCAATAAGAGACTTGGATAGGCCCTAGGCCTAAGCTAAAAACAATTAGACGAGAGATAGACTTAGTTATTATTCTCTCCACAAAATTATGAAATTGCTGAACTAAAGAAAGGCCAAAGGAATTTATAAAACGAAACTTAAAAAGTTAAGTTAATTAAACAATAGTTAGAGAGACGTTACATAAAACATGGTATCTAGTTAATTTAGGCCGGGATTACACTCATAAGTTTGACGAAATTTCTAACATTGTGACTGTTATAATAAAAAGATCCTTATCTAAAGATATATTAAATTTTAAGGCTCTAACAAAGAGTGAGTTTGCTCTAGTGAACAAAGTTGTCTAATATAAAAGCAATTTGTTAGTAGAGAACAAAAAAGATATTTTTTTCTACGGTATAATATTAAAATTCTCGCCTAACTAATTCCTAGTAAGTATGTTGGAGATATACGGGAGAATAATGTCCCGAGCATGAAGTTGAAGGCTCGTCAAGCTTCTATTTACCTACCAGTTTTTTTTTTCGTTGCAAATAGATGCCTATATCTAACAGTGATTGCAATCTGGCTGTTAATTAGAACTTTTTCTCTATCAGAGGTTACCTCGAAGATTTTTTTTTACTAAATTGGCTTGCGTTTGGCCGCAACTTGTCTGATGTGAAGCGATGAGGCGGCCTAGGGTGGGGCACGCTTGCTTAGAAGAAACCGATTTCCCGGCTTCCCATAAGTTTGTTATACAGGTAAATAATAATTAACATCCGTGTTCTAGCAGGTTTCTTACTTAGAGTAGCTTCTGATCTACTGTTGTGTTGTTCTGTTCTGTTCTGTTGTCACAAACCATAGGAAAAAAATTAATGATTATCATCACAATAATTCAATTTGAATCTTCTTAACGAACAAGAAGTATTTCAATCAAAATCTTATTTGTGTAAGTTCTACACAATATCAGCCCGTATAACAAACACCAAGATCCGCCCCTAAAACTTCACAGATTCATCGTAATTTCGTGTGGAACAACCCGACTGTCATCAAACTCTGTTTAGGACGAAGACAGGTGGAATTACAGGCATTACCAGGGCCTATAACTTAGCGGTAGGTCGAATGTTTCCACCAATAGCGAGCCAGCGATCATAGAGAGCGGTTAGTATTAGGAAGTGGGACATCGCTTTTTGAGTAGCTTTTAGTTTTGTAAAACTTCAAACCAAACCAGGTGTGAATAGTATGAACGCGGATGACGCGAAAGGATTATGTAAGGATCGTCGAAGGTGGCGTTCTGTGGTTTCTGCCACACCATGGGAAAGAGGCGAGATTTTATGTTTGTGTAAAATGCCTGTAACTTGGTCTACCAAGCCATACAATTTTATTTTGTGTCTTACTTAACATATCATCACGCCTGTAATCCCCGAAAGGTTAGGCAGATGTGGACGAGGCATTCCAGTCAGTGGTTATGTCTTGCCAGCTTCGTAAATATTTTTTAAACCTCGGCCTCAGGAAAGATAATTGAACATTTTCATAATGGGCCCAATCGCCCGTGTATTCAAAAATCATTGTAAAAATATAATTATTCAAACATAGTATATTATTTCAATAAAATTCAAACAAAAATTTCAGCTTCCCTCAATTTGATTTTGAATAAAATCATAGGAATTCCGTATCTATCATTCGTTTGTAACATTTTCGTCGAAAACAGAACGAATGTTGGGTGCTCGAAAATTCGAAATACATTTACAAATGCATGGTAGCAGCGATGGCGATGTATCATTTGAAATCCGTGTTAGTTTCGGCTAACAAATAGTTCAAGATTTCGGACACCCCACCACCCGCGCCGGTGCACGGTGTACCGAAACATTAGTCAAGAGACCAAAGTTCCTATGCATTGTTGCTTGATGGAACAAGGCTACTCTGTTTTAGAATAACGAAGCCACACAAGTGTGATTCTGGATTTTGGAATAGATTATACAATATATTATACCTAGTCTACGACCCACTTAGAAGAATTGCTCGATTAAAGGTTAGCTCTTTGAGTTTTTGAGTCAAATAAAGTGCTAAAATATTTTCGAAATATGAAAATGTTTCGTTTTTGGTTCGGCCAATACTCTGTACTCTTATATTTATACTCTTTTTCCTCTATTAGTAATATTTTGTCGAGTTATGCGTATGTGGTGGCTGAAGTTTCTTTTGAAATTCCGGCTTGTTTATTACTATAATAAAAGTTTTTGTTAGTAGATTACAATGACCCCGTTTCGGGTGCTCAGTTATTTCACACTTTGCTTTAATAATAATGTCTTGTTCGCAGTGTTTTCTCCGCCTTCAAAGGCAAAACCTCTAACTATTCGTTAGAGGCTTTCATCCGTTTAAGATTCCCGACCGCCCTGTCTACCGCACACTATACCGTACACCAACCGTAGCGACTACCGAGGCGCCCCGTAACATCAGTCAGGCACTACGTTGTATGTAGCTCCTGATTTATGCCCCTTTCACGTTCTTAGGCGATACGACTTGTGTCAAGCGTCACGCGCGTCTGTACTTGTTTTCTTCGCGTGAGCACTGTTGCGCCGCGGTGAATCGTGGAATGCTCTCAAGGTGCGCTCAAACCGAGCAAACTGGTTAGTGGACCGCTGCGGACTTTGACAGATAATACACTAAAACTCTCGGTCTTCTCGTTCAATGAGTGCGTCCCTCCTGTTATGATTTACGGGGCCGAAACGTGGACACTTACGGTACGGTTGGTCCATAATGTCAAGGTCGCTTGGCGAGCTATGGAACGGGCTATGCTTTGAGTCTCTGAAGGTTCGCATTCGACAGAGAACCAGAGAGTTCTCATATCACATAATAAGTAAGCTGAAGTGGCAATGGGCTGGCCATATTGGCCGTAGAACAGATCTTTCAACCTTTGAGGTAGACGTGTCATTGAGAGGAGAACGCGAATCAGCAAGCGTAAAGTGAGGCCCTCAAGATAGGTGGAGCAACGATCTCCGTATAGTGGCTGGTAGCAACTGGATTAGAGATGATGCTGATGATGTACCCAAACATCCACCTAAGCCGCAGCCAGTCCGCTGTCCAGTTTGCTCAGTTTGAAACCGCCTATAACATCACTCTTCTTTATTTGTTTCGTCTAAACGCGTGAAATTAGAGCATGCAGCTCCTGGCCAAGCCGTAATATCAGTCTGCCGTTATGTTATATGTTGCTCGAGACTTAATTAAATCAGGTTTAATTAAGGTGTTTAATTTAATTAGAAGCTCAGAGAGGAGAGGAGCTCGTGGCTAAAATAATAATAGGCGCTCGTATCAATCTTCAGGTTAAGCCGTGCTTGTCTAGGTTTGTCTGTGGATGGGTGACCACCCATTACATACAGAGTTTCCTCCGTGCCTCGGAAAGCACGTTAAGCCGCTGGTCCCGGCTGTCATTTGAAGATCTTTGAAAGTCGTTATAAGTAGTCAGTGGCCCGAAAGTCTGACAACCAGTCTTACCAAGGGGTATCGTATTACCCGGTACTAGCTCCTGGAGTGTGGAGGTCAGATAGGCAGTCGCTCCATGTAAAATACTGGTATTCAGCTGCATCCGGTTAGACTGGAAGCCGACCCCAACATAGTTGGGAAAAGGCTAGGCAGATGATGATGATGATTTAATTAGAAACTGTGTTATGGATATTGTAATGTTATAGTTTGGCTGTACGAGCTTAATATAAATGTCAGTAATCTGTACTATGGGAAGTCATAGTTTGACGGTAAGAAATTAATTATTGGTTCACCTGTCTAGACGTTTAGTGATAGTAGTCAATTATTTATTTATGTACACACAAAACAGATATACAGGAAACAACATACAGCCAAAAGAGCACAAAGGTACTGCTTTTTAAATTAAGAAATCTCTTCCAGCAGACCTGTGATAGTAATATAATTATTTGTTAATTAGCAGTGAATATCATCGTGTTATAATAATTGCTTCAAAAGTAATATTTAATTGAGATTCCAAGTAAAACATGACCGTTTAAGGAAAAGCTGCGTTAATTGCCTCATAGAATCCAGAATATTTTCACAGCAAAATGAAATTTGTTCTACGAAATAGTCGTAACAGGAAAAGCCTTAAATTCCCTCGCACCCTTGAAAAATACAGCCCCAGTAAAATCCAAAAAAAAAAATCCTTAACCAACGAAATTCAAATTGGCAATCTACATCTCGTGTGCCGTAAAATATAAGAAAAACTATGTAAACGTTCACAAACAAGAGCCGGGCACACCGCGCCGACTATTCGACGAGAAATATCGCTAGTTACTTATCAGATTTATTGTATTTCGGCTATCATAGGGGAATATCGGGAGGGGTATAAAACAAGAATTGGCGGCCCAGACGAAACCTATAAAATTTATAGGAATCATAACAAAAGTAACAACGCCCCGAGGTACGTTATATTTTGCGCAGTTATTTTATGAGTATGTTCTAGATTTGTTAGTGACTGTATACACTTGATGATTGTGTGTGTGATTTAACATTTATGTCTGTGAGGGATCTAAACACGTCAGAACTTTTAGGTGCTTTGTATTCATAACTTTTTTTTATGAAAATTAGCTACAGCAGTAACACCCTTGTTCTAGTTCCATCTACGAGTATTACCTGTACCTAGGTCTCTTTATTGGGGTGTGGACCTAACTTCACTTTTTTTTTTCCTGATTTTTTTCAACAACTAACCCTCACACCTCAGCACTTTTAAGTGGATGCCACATCACTGACTTTATTTAGCTTCTACCCGCGACTTTGCCCGCATTAAAATTCACACCTTCTATGGCATTCGGCATTAAAGTAGCTTTCCATCAGTGAAAGAATTTTGGAAATGAGGTGTGCAGTTTTAGAGATTACCCCCTCCATCCAAAATTTCAATAAGAACAAAAAACAACACTTTCCTCTTTATAATATTCTTTTTAGCGTGTCGACGATAATTCTAATTGAGTCAGACTAAAATTTAGCAACGAGTTTGGCACTTTCATTAGCGTCCATCAGCTCCTGTGATGTGTAAATCACAAGACAGGCAGGGCACGATAACAATATAAATAAGTAGGTATTGATAAAGGCAAATAAATTACTTGGAAAAGCTTCTCAAGCGTGATACCGGTATATCAAAAAAGTATTTTTTTTTATATGTAGAGTTTGTTGTAAATGTCTATAATCTTTTTGTTATGAGCTTTGGCCGATGGAATTGGCCTGGCCTCTGTACATTCGCGAGCGTGATTGCTTCATCAGGCCAATATTTGAATAGCCCAGGAATATTGTTTCGCGTTTCCAATACCACATGAATGTAGTGCCTGCAAACTTTTATTTATTGACATAACAAGCTTTACAACGCTATTTCAAACAGATTTTATGTTGGATTCTCTCAATGGTTTTAGATATTTTCGTAGATACTGGATAAAATTGGTGAATAACGCCAGCCATACTAGATATTTGAAGGGGAAAATCCCGGTAAATAAACAAACACAACAACACGCCTGTATTTTCTCAAAGGTTAGGCAGCAGTGTTCTTGTACCATAGTACACCCAAATTTAAACAGTTATGTTTAAGTCCCATGTAATAGGGGAGAGCCTATTGCTATCAAATGGGCTTGGATCCGGACATCGGCGTGCAACTGAAAAATTCCTGGTAGAAAAACCGAATATTATTTTGCCCAACCTGGTATTCGAACCCAACGAACGGCATGTTCAGCAGTAACTGTTGCGACTATTAGAACAACGTGGCAGTTGATGAGAAAAACCCGGTAAATAAACGCACATAAAGAAAATGGCGTCAACAATTTTCGCTTTTGATCTATTTAATAAATAATAATGTCACAAACAGCAATGATTTTATTGCGGTAGTAAAATATGAAAACTTTCGGATTAATAAGGCAATGCACGCAGCCATATCTATAAAACTTTTTAGTAAAGTAATGAAATAAAATATTTTATTGAGTTTTTAAACAAATCATGACGGATTTCAAATTCAAAAATACTTTTAGTTTTTCAGTGCAAGATTCTGGAGCTAATCGAGATTTTTATTTGTAACTATTTGTTTTCTTTTGGAACTAGTCTCCTGGATAACAATTTCAGTTGAATAAGCCGTGTACAAACGATTTTATACTTCTATTTTCAAAAACATTCTTTATTGCCAAAGGTTGCGTTTAGACCCAGCTGTTTTGTATGCCAGTGAATTTAAGACTTAATTGCTACCTGCTTTCACTTCACTGATCATTCCAATTATTATAGGTAAAAAATATACTTCCAACATAATTTTGACCAAAGTAACGAAAAATTTTACCGTTGACATAATTTAAAAAAACCGTTTTATACCAATTTTCCTTATTCCATCCAAGCTTAAGGAGATTCCTTCAGGAAGCTTTATACTGGCTATCTAAATTCTAAAAGCCCAGTACACTACCGGGTATAACGAGCGAGTTGTCTCAGTACCAACTACATTTGTGAGTGTCAGTCTGAAACATTGCCTTGCGAACGTTCTCGATTCAAATTAGTAAGGAGTAGACACCATTGTTGTTCGAGGAATAAAACCTTTTTTCATTGTATTTAAAAGAAAGGATGAAATGGTTCAGCCGTGCGGAAAGAGTTAGCGAAAGGTAATTAAAGATAAAGAGTTTGTGTGTTATTTGAACTGAAGTGGAAGGATTAAGGACAGACATACATACAATTGGTCGTTTTCCAAATTATAAACGCAGATGGAAAAAAATATGTACCAGGAAAAAGAAATAAGACGTATGCGACATTTTAATGAAACATTTCATTAAAACTACAGTATTTTAAAAAGCCGTTTCATTTTGGTACTTGATGGCTTTTTAATGTTTTCTTGTTACTATTCGAAAACGCAGCGAAAAAGCCATTAAATGAACCAACAACCCGAAAATGTCTCTACATTTTTCGGGTTGTTGGTTCATTTAATTGCTTAAACAGGCGGTCACGAAATGTTGAGAACCAGTCCTTGTATAATTCGGTCGAGAAGTAGGCTACAGAAACATAAGTTAATAGAAATTGCATATACACCATGCTGGATCAGAAAAAACCTGTTGAGATCATCAGCATTCAGTTTTAAATTATGACTGTGGATGGCTATAAGATTAGACGAAGACCAAAGAAACGTCGGACGGATTGTGTGTAGGATGATAGGGCTCGAAAGGAGGTTACTGCTGAGATGACGAGTAATAGAGAAGTATGGAATTGGAATAAGGACCAGAGAATGATGATGATGATCGTAAGCATTCAGCGACACATAATAAATTATTAGAGTATTCTGATATATCCACAATTATATAACGTCACATAATATAACATCATGCCTGTAAACCCCGAAGGGTTAGGCTGCGGTTTACCTAATAGGACACCCACATTTCGCCAGTTATGTTCTTGTACCATGTAACAGAGGGCGAGCCTATTGCCATCAACAAACGGTTCAAAGTTGATGCGCTTGGAGGAATACCGCAAATTCGATGGTCGAATAAATGCGAAAAATAAATTCTCAGTAGTTCGACGATCGAACTAAAGAATCGACCTAGTGAAAAAAAACAAATCGTAAAATTTAGTTGAGCGCATTCCATATTCAGTTCCTTCAAAACCTCCCAGATATCCCATCACCAGACTGATCCATATTCCTTTCCGCAGATCATACCTCGGTCTTAACGCTCCCTTGCTACGAATATGTATGTAGAAACTACAATAGCTCCTGCACATCACTGGAAACCGATGTATTTGGTGTTACTCTCAACAAGTTTAGAAGATCAGTTTCTGAGGTACGGGAGTAGATTAATATTTGCATTTAAACAATAAATTTCTGATAATTCAATTCACTTGCATCTGCGCAACTAGTTACTAACACAACTGTAAATAAAAAACTTTAGATGTCACATTCATAATACATATCATCATAATTAATTTCATTTCATTTACACACATCAAAAGTGTCTAGGGATCAAGCATTTTTATGCGGATTTCTTGAGATTGAGATGTGGCTTTGTAATAAATTTATGATTTTATAAATTTATATGGATCCTTTTTGGTGCATTTCATAATTTGAATCAGGAACTCTCAATCAAATTCGAGTAAAAGATGAAAATAAGCTGTCAATATTTTCCCTATAAAAACATACAACGTATTGAAGACATTATTAGTGCTACTGTTTCCCTACTACTGATTAAAACCAACGTTATTATGGAGCGGCGACGTCATTTAAGCAGGGAAGAAATGCTCAGAGCCGTGGGAATGATAGAAGCTGGTTCCCGGCAACGTACTGTGGCTTTAGCTCTGAATACAAGTCAGAGTGTTATCAGTCGACTTTGGACACGTTACCGAAGCACTGGTACCGTGGCTGAGCGCCATGGAGGACGGTATCGCTGCACCACACGGAGACAAGACCGATACATTCAAATCTTAACTCGAAGAGCTCCAACAATAACCGCCATGATGTTAGCCGTGAGGCTTCATCACTCTTCAGGGAACTTAATTAGCGACCAAACAGTCAGAAACCGCTTGCATGAAGTGAACCTTCATTCCCGAAGACCGCTACGGGTACCACCTATAGCAATGCACAATCGTAGGATTCGATATCAATGGGCTCTTGAACACAGAAATTGGGCAGAAGAACAATGGCGTTTCGTGTGCTTTTCTGATGAGTCTCGTTTTGGTATGAGACCGGATACAAGACGTATACGACACTGGAGAACCCCTGGACGCCAACAGCGATTAAAATCCTGCCAGGAAGTCCATCCTTATAGTGGTGGAACCATCATGGTATGGGCGGGTATTTGGATCGGCGGAAGAACTGAGTTGATTTGGATCAGAGGCAACCTCAACGCTCAAATTTATGCTGAGACGATTGTATCAGACGTCATCGTTCCTCTACAAGTGCAAATCGGTCCCTTATTTCAGTTAATGCATGATAATGCACGACCGCACACCGCAAGAGTTGTAAGACAGACTCTCGCCGCAGCTAACATCAATGTCCTGCCCTGGCCTGCTCAGTCGCCAGACTTGAACCCGATTGAGCATGCATGGGATATGCTACAGAGAAGAGCTCTGCCGAATATGGAGGGTATCCAGTCGCAAGAAGACCTTTTTTTGTTGTTGCAACGAACATGGGCGGCCATTCCACAGCGTGATTTGGATGAACTCACTTTGAGTATGCCAAACCGATGTTCTTGTGTTGTTAGTGTTCGCGGTAGAAACATGGATTATTAATTGTTTAAGTTACCCAATAAAATTTTAAAGAAAACTGTTATTTCAGTCTTTTTTTCAAACTTTAATGTTAGTGGTTCAAATGTCAAAAATCCCTTTATTAGGAAAATGGCAAATTTCTTTATTAATGCAAAGGTGACTTGGTTTATCGTTACTGTGACAAACGAAAACACTTTATTTGATGAATCCTTAAAGAAATTTTTAATTAATATCAATCAGGAGAAAAGTTATTGCAAAAATATATGTTGATCCCTAGATACTTTTGATGTGTGTAGTTATTGTATTCAAATTGTAAGATTGTATTTTGGTATTAGGATAAGAGAACTTTGTTGTTGTTGTCACTATGGCGAATGCTGCGTACGAATACCTGTAATAGGCATACATACCAGTACTTTTATATTTTTTCTTTATTGTCTCCTATTAATGTTTAGTATGTAATACTGTATGTAATACTGTAATACGCCAGACGAACAGAAAACGCCTGGAAGAGCTACTGGTCCATGAAGGAATTATTCAAGGGTGAGTTGCCTATGGCACTAAAACGAAAACTTATGGACATGTGTGTTCTCCCCGTCTTAACCTATGGTGCACAGACTTGGTCTTTGACTAACATCCAGAAGTCCAAACTCAAGGTTTGCCAACGAGCAATGGAGCGCAGTATACTAGGTGTTAAATTAACGGATCGTGTTCGAAACACAATACTGCGCTCCAAAACAAATATAGCTGACGTGGCTCAAAAGGCTGCCCAACTCAAATGGGACTGGGCAGGACATGTCTGCCGCATGCCGGACAAACTGTGGGCCAAAATAGCAGGAAACTGGTGCCCTGACACAGTGAGGCGGGGTCGCGGCAGACCACGAAGGAGATGGCGGGACGAACTAGACAGGTTCCGTCCGAACTGGAAGGAAGACGCGCGGGTTCGCGAAAAGTGGAAGGAGTGGAGGGAGGCCTTTGCCCAGGAGTGGGACAGAGCAGGCTAGAAAAAAAAAAAATGTAATACTGTTGGTGTACCAAATAAATAAACGGATCAACGAGGTAGTCACAAACATTCCGCAATAGATCCAGTGAAATCTAAGTTTTGCGTTAATAAGCGTAATTTCTGTGATGTTCAAGCTAATTCTAAGTTAAGTAATTCCTTGCAGCGATTAAGCTATAAATGCATAAGTGGTTGAATGTAGTCTACTAATGGCTTTAGTTTAGCTAGTAGTTGTAACTTTAACAATCACTGCTCGAGTGTGTTTTGCTTGTTTTAATTTTCATGCTATTAACGCTTAACTGAGTGGTGTGAAGTGTAAATACGGGTACAGTATAGTGGACCTCGTAAATGCTTTAACATTTTTGAGAACAATTTGTGGTAAGTAGACATTTTACACTGACATATTTCTAGCTATACAAGAACTTATTGAGGTGTCAGCAAAATCAAAACTAATCGCCATTTTGTATTTTCAATACATTTTACTAGACAAATATACAATACTAGCTAATGCCCGCGGCTTCGCTCCCGTTTGGTTGGAAATTATCCCACGGGAAAGTTTTAATGGCATCCGGGGAAAAACAATGAAATAGTAATGATGTAGCTTCACATCAGTGAAAAAAATTTCGGTATCGAACAGGGCACATGAACTCTCCTAGTTTAAACCCGCAAGCTATAGCACTCGTTCTTTAACCTCAAGTCTACGGCATGCGAAAAACGGTTTCGGTCCCATACTCAGGACCTTAACTGCATTCTGTTCCATTCCTTGCTGTAGGTACAACGGCCAGGACTTCAAAAGCAAAATCGACGTCAATAATACCTTAACAAAAATAACTTTTGTACAGTAAAAGCTCTTTATTCGCGGGGTATATGTTCCGTAAATATGCCGCGAATACAGAAACCGTGAATATGGAATGGTGATTTATATGGGATTATAGGGGATACGTTCCTAGGCGACAAAATAAAAAACAAATATATAAAAAATCAATTTAAATGATGTTTTTGACCATGTTGATTAATTATTATCTTTAGGTTAAGGCAATGGTTTAAAGAATTTTGTATTTTTCTCTTGAATGGCAGTTTTTAAAAGCTCCTTCAATTCAGACTGATATTGAGCAGTGGCATTAGGAATTTGCCTCGCGTTTACAAAGGATACCGAATGCTTTTTATTAATATATATGTATGTACCGATATACCGTTTCGATCCGCGTATAAAGAAATTTTTAGCCGCGAATATCGGAATTGGGTCGCATTTTTTTGATTCCGCGAATAGTAAAAACGCGAATGAAGGAAGCTCGAATAAGGAGCTTTTACTGTACTTAATTAAACTATTTCTTTTATCAACTTGACTAACTACACTCCTGGGAAAAATACCAAACAACAAATCCAGGTCAGTTATTCACTGATATAGAATAGATATGTTTTTCTTTTATTTCCTTTCAACCAATGAATTCCTGACGTTGCACATTTTCCGACTGGTCTGCAATTGATTGCATGCAGATTTTATAGGAAACTGTGGTGGGTGAATGGGCTGTTGAGCTGCAGAATGACAAACTAAAAGAGTTATTTTTCATGGATCTTCCAAGTTGATAGCAGTTACTAGGCTAGGACACATCACAGAAATACGGGCATAAGCACCCCGATTAAATGAGTTACGTTACAATAGATCAGTGAGCAACGCGTGAGTCGAGTGAGCGATGTACATGTATATGTATAGAACAAAAAATAACCGACTTCCAAAAAAAACAAACTCTAAAAAGTGGTAAATAACTTTAATTTCGGAAGTCGGTGAATATTGTTTGTTTCATTGACTTTTTTGCCACCGACTCCCGAAAGTAAAGTTATTTTCCACTTTTTAGTGTTTTTTTTGGAAGTCGGTTATTTTTTTGCAAAAAAAGTTTTTATTTAACCCTTTTTAATTATCCTATCACTCACAAATCCTTGTCAAGTATATTGATACTTGACAAGGATTTGTGTTCGCAATTTCTTTTACTTGGATTACATATTTTTCAAATCGGTTCATAAATCACGAAGATATGAGGTAACAAACACAAAAGAAAATACAACCGAATTGAGAACCTCCTCCATTTTTTTAAGTCGGTTAAAAAGACTTTCAAATATTATTATTACAAGAAAGTCTCAATTTGTTTGCTATAAAAAAGTAGTAGACGATCTAAACTTCTAAAGAAACAGTTCTAACAACACTAAAGACAACAAAAACATACGAATAACAAAAATAATAAAAAAAGATTTACAAGCAATATGTAGTGGCTGCTTATGTTGCGGACACAAAATTAATGGACGATACATAATATTCGAATGAATTGTGTCCGTACTAAGAGCATTATGTCCATAAAGTGTCCCCAGGATATTTCCTTAGAGGGTAGGTTGTATGCTTAATCGAGTGTCTGGTATCGTGGTGAGGAGTGAGCGCATAAACCCAAAGGAGTATTACACCTCCTTTGGGTTTATGCTCCCCTGGTACTTTAAGAGTGAATACCTGAACAGGTGGGGTAAACTGTCTTCTATTTGGGCTTATAATAAATATCATTTGTTTTTATGTGATATCTACGAGTGAAATAGAGAATGTAGTAGCTTCATCTCATAAAAGGGTGAGTCCTTAAAGAATTCGTACGTATTTCATCAAAATCACTACCAGTTTCTTCAGATAATGTATTTATCTATGGATCTCGAATTCATAATCCTGCAATTATTTTAATCGACATTGAATAAGAAATACATTTCTGCGTGAAATTTCGTAGGAATTCGTAATTAGATGTTTAAGTAATGTTACATTTTAAATCCTCCATTCGAAACTGAATAAAGATTATGGAAATTGTCTACTTCAATTTATTTCTTAGGTAAAAGTTTCTTACCTATACCCAAGCGAATAAATACGAATGAAATTGGAAACAAGACTGGTAATAAACTAATATTTTTTACTAAGTCGCCCATTCAACCGTTATTTGTTTCGACGGGCATGTCAAAACACCATGATATATGGATTTAAAGCTCCTATGATTAACTGCCTACGGAGCAAAACAAATATATTTTTTGTCAAAAATGGATTTTGCTCAACAATATATTTGCATGATAAATGTGACAAATTGTTAACTAAAATGTCATATTTATTTTTGGTTTTATTTAATTACGCTCCAGTAAACTCAAACTCAAAGCATTTATTTCAATTAGACCATTACAGGCACTTTTGAATGTCCAAACACAAAAAATAAACTAAGCTACAGTCCCTGTCACAGGGCATAATAACCTGTGAAAGTGCTGTAGTTGCCCATTCGAAAGCGTAGATCCTATGGAGAAGAATGGGCAAGAAACTCGATGGACACTCTTTTAAATCAATATGTTTTTACAAAATCTTGGTTACATCATTCATGTCGAGATTATACATACATGTGAGAACGATGTAGAAAGACGTGCGAGTAAGAGCGTCCAGAGTAAAAAGATAAAATCAACAATTCAAAAATACAATAATCCATGGCAGCTGCGAGATGACCAGTCCCTACTGACAGCGCCCGTTCACGAACATGACGCATGGATCAGCCATCATTCAACTCAACCATTTTGAAGGGAACTAAACGACCCGACACACGCACCACCATCAGCGAGACATTTTAGTGAACATGACATTCTCTCAGCCACCAGGGAAAATGCGAGTCAATAAAAGATGTAAATGGTAGCTTTGTCGTACATAGTACTCACACATGTGCTACGCAATTATACAATACTAAGAGATTGAATCTATACAATGCAAAGATATGTTTACAATCTTCTGCAACTTCCACAATAACTTCCCATGGTAACCAATAATATTGCCCCTATGGTTGTGGAGCAGGACCAGCATTGAGCCAAGCATTTTTATCATCAATGTAATCTCCCAACTTATAGTATGCTTGCCTAAAGTAAATATGCAGAGGCCATAACCCTGTGCATATACATATACCCTGTGCCTACAAACAGATGGTTCCTGTGTTACCTGAGTGGCAGAACCCTATAGACCTGCATTTCTGGTGTTGCTGGTAAAGAAGCAACAGTACAGCTTGGTGTTCCGACTGGTTCAGTTTATGGTCCGGTTGGCTATGTCATGCATGTCAATAGCGTCAGTATTGTGGTAAAGAAATGCTGGGTGTATATGTACGCGGACGACATGTACTCCTCTAAGAATATACAAGAGATCAGGACTGTGCTGCAGGCTGACTTCGATAATATCACCCGGTGGGCGCACGATAATGATATCATACTTAACCTAAATAAGACAAGAGTGATGCATCTGCACTCACCGCACAACCTGGTAGCGGAAAATGTCAAGAGCGTGGATATACATAGGTATCGTGGGTCACGTATGAGTGCATGCACGTAAAAAATATCAATTGTATTTGTCAACAGCTGGAGTGTGTTAGTAAATTTAAGTATCTGGGTCAGTGGGTGGACCGCAACATGAATTGGAAAACACAGGTTGACTCTGTGTGTACAAAGAATTGAGTAAGTTTTATATCCTAAAGGGGCCGTTGAGCAGGAAAACGCTGCGAGTCATTTATTTTGCGCTTGCCGAGTCATTGCTAACCTACGGATTATATACGTATAGTCGTATATTTAAAACCTATCTTAGCCGTGTAAAATCGCTGCAAATTCGTTTTATGAAATATCTTGCCAACCCAAAAACAAAATTTAAATGTAAAGAAAACTATGAAGAACTTTTTGTTGAATGTTAGGTGCTTTCTATACATGACAAGGTTAAGTACCTGCTGGTTCTAGAACAATTCTATGACGATCAATTCAAAGTACATGTGCAAAATAGATATAATACCAAAAGCGTTAGAGAACGTTAACTAGTGCGACCACAGGTAATAAATTACTATGGCAAAAGAACCAATAAGTATTTGGCCCTACACTCTTCAATAATCTCGATTGGCTAAGAAGGGGTAGTAGTGAGCTTATAAGTAAACAAACATTAAAAAATAAATTAAAAACTGTTCTCCTTGATGAAGTTGTAGCAAGATGTTAAAATCGCCTCTAATTTGTTGCTGTGCCTATTGATTTAAGATATATTATTTCTAAATATGTACTCGTATAACGTCGTAAAGTGTACCTTCCTAAAGGACATCATTCATTTTGGACCAAAAACTGAAAGTGCCGGCCAGGATAAAAATGTGTAATATTCGGATAGAACACCCAATTCCTATCGTTTTTGACTACGGCACCAAATCTGTGCGCCCTTTGGTTACAGTGTTATATACTTTTAAAATACAATAAAAATGTTATTATGATGTTGTTATTTTCATACATTTGATATTTAATTATTCATACTGTGTATGTCCTTTTGATGTGCAATAAAGTGAATTCTATTCTGTATTAAGTATTTTCATCATTGATACTCTACGCGCCGCACAGACAAAGCGTCACAATGCACAACAAGTCCAAACCTGTTTTAAGCAGGTACCTGGAAAATCACCGGTTTGTCCCTCCCCCCGCAGGCCGCAACTACTGTACCCCGCGTCGTCCGTTCTTTTGTTTTGTTCAGTTATCCATGCGACTCTTGTTACATCGGACGGCTAAATCGCGACTTGCACTCCTCAGTTAATATTGTTATTCTTGTTTGTTGTTATTTGTAGTTATTTTTTTGTTTTATTGATTTGACTGACGTTATGAGTGCACAATTGTGTATTTCGTGTCGTACGCCTGTCGGTGATCGTCGAAGTTATACTTGGACTTCCCGAGAATCACAGCATACGGAGGTTGCACAGTTTGTTATTGAAGATCTATTAGTTCGACAGGTATGAATAATTATTATTTTATTTCATTCTATATACAGACCTTTACCTACCTAGAGTTTTATATGATTTTGACTATTTATTTCATCATTTCTTTTTATTCTGAAGTCGGCGTTGTATGTTTTCTTTTTCCAAATAATTCGTTCACTTGCCATCAACTTATTCATGTTGAACATTTATTTATTAAGCATTATTTATTTCACACGTTTTGGTTTCTATAATATAAATACACCTTTGAACTTAATTAACTAATCATTGTATCACCTTGTATGTATACACCGTGAAATCGAATCCTTCTGGCTTAGGAAACAAAACGATTAGAATATCACGGCTCATGTACTCACATGTGCAACGAATAATACATGTTTCTTGTTTTACAGGAAGAACCTACAGAGGTTATTTGTCGACCCTGTTGGCAAAGGGCTGAGCGTCGGTATCTCCGACACCAACGTGAAGTGGATCATGACGTTGCAGACGAAGAAGTCAACGTTGAGCCTCATGCTTCACCAACCGTTTTACCCGGGTTCAGCCGTACCGGTAATTCGGCGAATACGTGTGTATTTCAACACTGTCAAAATGCAACGAGGCGCAGAATACCCGAAGATATCATACTACGAATGTTATGCCGCTACAGCCTATTCATAACCGAAAATAGCCGTGTATGCAGTGAACACCTTGAGCAAGGTGAATGGCATTTACTTGCTTTGCAAGACAATTCAATCGGAGGATTCAGTGCAACTCAAATTGTTTGTGCTTTAAGATTATTAATGAGCCATATCAGCACAGAAGTTTTAGATTTTGAACAATATGAACTAATAAATGATAAAGAATTTCATAACTGGACTGGCCTGACTATTGAACAGTTTACTGATTTATTAGCCAACACACCTAGCCTAAATCAAAGAAGAAACAAAAGAACTATTCTAGCAGCTTTGTTAGCAAAACTCCGAACCGGCGAATCAAATGCACGGCTAGCATCGATTTTTAAAACCAGCGAAGCCACTTACTCGCGAATGCTCCATACTGGCAGAGAAGCACTACTTCAGGACTTTGTTCCTATTCACTTAGGCTTTGACCATATGACCCGGGAAGATGTAGCACGGAGGAACCTTTTGATACCTGAAAGAATTTTTGGAAACCCGGAGAGTCCTACCGACGAAAGAAAAGCCATAACAATTGTAGATGGCACTTACATATATATTCAAAAGAGTTCAAACTACTTTTTTCAAAGGAAATCCTATAGCAGCCACAAGTTCAGAAACTTATTAAAGCCGTTTCTGTTTGTCTGTTGTGACGGGCACATCATAGAAGTTTCTGGTCCACACGCTGCTACTTCTTCAGATGCGCAAATAATGCTTGATATTTTACAAAATGAAAATGATCATGGCGACGGATTATTTCAATGGTTTTACCGAAATGGGGACGTATTCATTTTGGACCGTGGCTTCAGAGATGCGATTGCCACCCTTGAAGGATATGGATATACCGCTAAGATGCCCGAGACTAAGCTCCCTGGGGAAACGCAACTTACAACAGAACAAGCTAATAAGTCGCGACTTGTTACTATTTGCCGATGGGTCGTGGAAGTCGTAAATGGCCGATTTAAAAGAGATTTCCGGCTGCTGAGACACGTCCACATCAATGTAACACTGCACAATATGATGGATTATTTTAGAATTGCTGCCGCATTAATAAATGCCTATCACGTTTTGATAGTGGATAACGTTCATGCTACTGATATCCTTCAAATAATAGGTGAAAGAATAAACATGCCCAATACACTGGGAGATCTTGTGAATAGACACAATTTAAACCGAAGGCGAGCACAGTTCCAACCCATGGCTGCGGATATGGCAGATTTCAATGATTTTCCAACATTGACAGAAGAAGATTTAATATTATTCAGCCTTGGTGTATATCAGCTCAAACAAGCAAAAAGCTATTACGGAGAGCACCTTCAATCCGACGGAGCTTTTATCATTGAGCTCGGTGGTGGGATTCCTCTGGAAATAGTCAGAGAACTTGAAGGGGAAGACTTGTGGATTATAAGAGGACGAATACAATCCCGCCACATCCAAGCCAAGAAATACTATGTGTACATTGCAATAGATCGGGCAGAAAATGGTCGTCGAGCATTAGCTCATTATTACTGTACATGCAATATCGGCAAAAGGACCATTGGATGCTGCTCTCATACCATGACCATAGTCTGGTACATGGGTTATGCTAGACATGACCCATACCTCACACCACCTGCAATAGGATTAGATGATGTATATGTTAGATTAGGACAAATATAAAAGAATTAATACAATTGAGTGTTGTTTCATTTTGCTCTTTTTTACCTAAATGAAAGGTAGGTACTGAATCTAAATGAGGCGCTGTTGGTATTGTTGCTTGGTTTTTCATATTTAACATATTTGTGCAAATGTATTAAAATAAAACATCTTAATAACATTTTATTTCACATTGTATTTTAAAAGCATGTAACAACATAACCATAGCGCGCACAGGTTTGGTTTCATAGTAAAAAATAATGGGAATTTTGTGATCTATCCGAATATTACGTTTTTTTTTTCTGGCCGGCACTTTCAGAATTGGCCCAAAAATGTATGGAACGTGAATGATGTCCTTTAATTCTGAATAATTATTGTGACAGCGCAGTCCGCCGAGCGGCGCGTGTGCCACAACACTGTCTGTATGTTACCCTTGTACCCACTTTTTTGGTTACTTTTTCCATTTCTTTATTAGATAGCATATGAGCCAAATGTACTAATTAAGACGAGCGCTAATCCCGCCGACAAACTGTTTCGCAGTTTGGTGGGTTTACAAAATGTAAAACATTTTTAGTCCAAAATAAATAATTTATTTATTATTATTATATGAACAAAAATGATGAAAAATGAACTATATTCCTATCAAATGAGAAATTTGATTGACATAAATCATGTGTTCGAGTGTTGACATGAATACTTAAATATATATATATATAAATAAACTTATGCCTATATGCGTTTTTCCCACGGGGTGTAGACTTCATGAGTAGCTAACAAATTCGAAACAACATGCTGTAATTTTAATACCTACTATTCAGACAAGAAAAATACATTCAAAAATAATACTCATGTGATTTCTCAACTGCAAAAACTTTAAAGAAATGTTCAATCTTCTGAAAACATGTCGAGTCATAAAATGGACAACGCAGACATATTTATTTGAAAACTTCAAACTAGTACTGTAACATATTTGTGCTCAGACATTCTAGACAAATTCTATAATGATTGGTCGACGTTTTACTTTATCATATTCAATTTTTCATTTCTTCGAAACGTCTACATCAAAGTAATTGTTAAAGTCAAGGGACAGACAGAAACAAAGATACGGTTAGTAGGGAGGGAGTGAGATTTATAATAATGTTCTCTTACTGCAGACTAGGGGATGATTACTTTATACTTTATTCCTCTTTCCCTCATAGGGAGAGTCGTCTAGAAGAAATACGCCCAAAATTGGTTGAATGAATATTATCTTTTGACAGGTATCTTTATCCTTATGGCCGATTGAAACGACCGATGGTGTTGGACTCCCGATTATTGTAGGACTTCGTAAGCCGACAAACATGTTATTCTATTCTTGAAATAGTTTTTCCCGAAAGGGTGACGAAGCACTTTGTAGAGCGCAAAAACGGTGTTAAAACTGCCACCCACATCAACAAATTGGTAAAAAGTATTAAGAACTGCATCCGCCAGCTTCTAAAGTAATAGAGACCATGTGTGATATAAATTCATAGCGTAAAGTGTGTTGGGCGCACAAATTCTGTCACGATCGCCTTCAAAGCCACCAGCTTCTATACGCCATTTATCTCGTCTCACTTAGTATCTATGCACATGTGGACAATGCCACTTCTAGTATCGGTCAACAAGGCATCTGCGTGCTCTGCTGTAGGTAATAAGAATCAGTACATGGCTGCATGCTTGTCATATTCTTATGCTAAAATCTATAAGTCTGAAATTAATTAGCAAGTAGGTACTTTGACTTATTTTTTTGTAGTTTTTAAAACGTAAGTGCAAGGTAGAAACGGGAAGGTGGCTAAGTCAAAGGAGGAAGACGTTGACAGCGAAGCTGTAAGAAGCGGCAAGGCTCCTGTGGAGCCCAACGCAATAGTGCGCGCCGCGAAGCCGAACACCCCGGTGTGCATCTCTCGCCTTCATTACATCACTGAGGCAGATCGAGGAGTACGTGCGCTAAGAGTGCGGCCGCAACGTCAATTTTAAGGCGTTTGTGTTACACATACCAACGTGTTTACTCCAATTGGTGTAGGAAGAAAGTTTTTGGCCGCAGGACATCCGCGGACAAATTACACACAAACATCGTGCGTGTGAAGTGTTACTAATATAGTTTTTAGTTTTATATACTAACACAAATGTTATTCAATATTATGTGTACTTATGTTAAGGGATCTATGGGTCTTTGTTACCCGAAAATTAATGGAATATTATGTTAGTTCCTTTATTCATTTATCCTTTTGCAATTTACATTTTTAAATATTTTTCAAAACAAACGTATTTAAAATATAAAAATAGACAATTATTATTATTATCAAGTCAAAGCCCATGCAAATCTCTGCCTTGGAATTAAAAGATATTCCCATCCGAGCTATCTTTGATGTTCGAAAGCAAGGTTACCCACAAGAGACTAATAAGAGTACTTGATTCATAGAAGATGTTTCTGAAAAAGGGATATTCTCCAGACGAATGTTCGCGGGCAATTTAGTCTAGACACGAGTTATTTGTAGGACATTGTCTGGAGTCTTGCTTGTCGATGATTGTAATGGACTGGTAGACAGACACCGCTTATTGGGATCCACGCAAAATTAAGGAAAATTCTGAATCAGAGAGCTATTTTGAGCCTGTTTGCTTGAAGGATTTTGTGAAGATTTGAAGACAAAAGTTTTATTGGGAAGCCATTGGTTGTGAGTAGTTGGAATGGACTGACTTCGTTACTGATGCACAGTGTTTCGGTTTGGTCATTAAAAATGAATGTTTTAAACGTTCAAGGAACAACATAGTGCAAAGAGTACACCAGCGATATCTATGATACAAATGGAGAACTAACAACAAAATCGTAAATCGCGCAGTTCAAGTTATCCGCGTGTTAAGTTTATATAGAAAAAACCGACAATAACTGTCGGGCGGTAACTCACCAGACACAACACCGCACATGAAAAAGAGATGCCGGCGATTACATGACCTCCTCCATTTTAGAAGACGGTTAAAAACAGGTGTACAATTGATTTATAGCCTATGTCCATCTCACAAGTACATCTGGCTAATATAGGAAGGTACTTACAAAAGCTTAGCACACCTAGTGATCTGTTTCAAGAACAATAGTTCACAGCTGAGGTAGCACAGTGCAAGTCTCAGAATTACGCAGTACTTAGTTAGTTCTGTAGTTTTGCTACTCCGACTTGTGGGTAGTAAGACCTCCTTACAGTATTATTAAACTTTTCTTTATTATTAACCTGTGGTATTCTTTCAAAGAAGATTCTTTCATAAAGTTTGGAATTAAATTTGTAACAATTCTTTGTTCTTTGGCGTTTATTTGTTTGAATGGGGTTTAGTACCGAGGGTAATGACTTACCCTAGGTGTAACAAAAACATATTAAAAAGTTTTCAATGTGGTAGCTGTATCAATTATTATAACGAAATAAAGTTTTATCCAATGAAGGACACAGCAAAGTTAAAAAATAACCATTGAATTGAATGAAATGAAAAAACTAAAGTATTTTCGTTCATAAGACTCTTCTACCGCTCAATCTTAATTTTTCTTGTAACAGCATTTTCAGACACTAAAGAACATAAGTTACAGCAGGAGATGATTGATTGTTAAGTAAAAATAAACCTGCTTTGAGTAAGTAAAAGCAGAAAAAAAATGAATTTAATAAAATAAACTAGAATTAATCAAGTAAACTAATATTTGGATTCCAACTCTCAACTTAGTCAGGGAGCTAGTTAACATAATATTATTCCTCAAAGATCAAGCTAATCATAATGATTGCCTTGTTAACACTACAGACTCACTTAATCTTTCTAATCTAGTCATTATCCCAAAGCAATAGAGGTGATAATTGATGAGCATAGCAAACTTCTCGAACCAAGTTTCCTAGAAGTTAGACAGGGACGCAAAGTGGAAATCGTTTTTCATTTTAACAAATGGAGCGTTTTTTATTAGAAAACTTTTCGTCGCCTTTCAATATTTTAATGTCTGCCTCCTACGCTTATTGGATTCCCCGGGCAACGTTCGGCGAGTACGTTTTTCAGGAGATGACACCGATATCATGTATCGGGTCGGTATCGGAATCTGGACTTTGAAGTTTTTGTCTGTCTGTCGAGGGGTTTCGGTATAAGAAAATGTCAGATTGAAAAATTGGTAGTATCTATCTATCTATGATGATAGTGCATGTGTGTTTTTATTTTATGTTCTTTTGAAGCTACCTGTGGCGTAGCTTTTATCACTTTTGAAAACAATTCACACTAAATTGATACTCCACTATGTCAAAAGTAAATAGACAACTAGTTGATCGTTTTATGACTTACATGTGTCTCTCAACCTTTACTTGATAAAGTGGTCTAGTCGACCTTATAACTACTTTATCACCTAAAATCACTTAGTAAAAACAGACAAAAGATAACTTGCAAATTACTTAAATCATAATTGTAACTGAAATAAAGTTAAGAGTAACTCGAGAGGAAAAATTAAGTAAATTGAAATAATTATTTAGCGTTAGTAATGTATTTATTTAACACCTTTTTAATCTCATTGTTTCAAGTTATAATAATGTCAGGGACTCAGGGATGACCGTCCTCTTTAAATTAAAATTATAATTACAATAGTGTAAGCATCTTTAATATAAAATTCAATTAATGAACAACAGAAATAATTACACCAGGTGGCGTTTTTAATGTGTAGTTGTTTTTACGATCTATTTGCTTTGCGTTTTTACGATTTTTTAATTTAGAAAAAAACAGTTCTGTGTTCAAATTAGTTCTAGAAAATGTATAAATATGAGAACGTTTTGGATTCTAAAATAAATAATCAGTTGATTTTATGTAAAATCGAATAGTTGGAATGTTACCAAAGAATACATAATTGCTGTTACTGATGTAAGAAAGACGAACAGAGACGACAGGTTAAATATTTTATTTGTTGTCCTTGATCTCGCCTGGTGGTAAACCATGAATAGGGTCTACGAACGTACCTGGAAGATATCTGTTCAGTTTCTTAGGAGTATATAAGCTTCATGACAGTTGGTGTTCTATAGTTTCAGCCTACCCCATGGGAAAACGTGTGAGTTTATGTATTTTATGTTTTTACGAAAACTAGTTTTTACTAAAAACTGAGGCAGCAGATGGGAGGTTTTATACAGTGCCCATACATTTCAATCCCCTTAAACATTTATTTAGAACTGTGCGCTAAACAGTAATGTCGCCTATAGTTAATGTTGAGGACAATGGACTAAACTAGGAATGAAACAAACGCAGTCTCATGAACACTACAAATTTATTGTCTGTCACTTTATTTGTATTATAATTATATACACTAATTCTGGTCAAACATAGCTACAGAGTACACCGTGTCTTATAACCGTACGCGGTCTTGAATACAAGACTAGAGAACAATATATGGTCCTCCTCACCGTTTTCGGTGACGGTGGCGGTCAATCTTGGCGAGGATTAGCCATCGGCGCTGGAGATATTACAGTTCACAAGTGTGTACGCAGGGCACAGGTGCACTCTCTGTTCCTTTATTCTCAATGTCCGATGAAGTGAGAACTGTAAAAAAATAGAATTCGTAGCTTTGCTTTCTTTGACGGTTCTTACTTCGTTTAAATTCATGTCTATTACATAAAAATGTTTGCACAAGTAATTATTTAAGCCCAAGTAATTACTTTAACTTGACTATATGTAGATATGGGTGTAAGTATTTATAAAGAACTGAGTAATCTCTACATAGTATAAAACAAAGTCGCTTCCCGCCGTCTGTACGCTTAGAGCTTTTAAACTACGCAACGAATTTTAATGCGGTTTCCATCAATAGACAGCGTGATTCAAGAGGAAGGTTTATATGTATAAATACATGCATATTATAGTAGAGAAAAGCCGATCTACATTGCACCCGTGCGAAGCCGGGGCGGGTCGCTAGTATTTACTAAACAAAAGTCTAACCAATTCGTTTTGAATTAACCATTTTAATCAGAAAACATTTAACTGTTGAATAATAACTAATTTGATTACTAAATTCCAATTAGGCTGGTTACAAACTAATTGAGCACTACAGTAGTTTAAAAGCAGCCCCATTTCATAATACCTGAGTTTTTAGGTGTAATTAATATTCTATTTGGTACATTCCGTGGTATTTCAGAGAATTTAACGTGAAACTAAAACTAGTGCTTGGAAATATTTTGATGAGAATTTGAGTGAACCATACCAGGCTTTGGATTTGTTGTGTGAACATCAAACAAAAACTATTAATTACATGTCCTACGCTCAGCTAAAAGTTTTACTTACTATTACCCCTTATTATGGAAGGTTTTGTGTCATTTCTTTTAACGTTTTTTTTCTTGTACGTCCTTAGTAAAAAAAAAATGTCGCCAGGACGACGTGGTTCCAGCGGAAACAGTTTTTGTTGAATCGCTCCCCAATGGTTGGATGCACAAATGTGTACTTACCATACACAATTACACGACGTCATACACTAAATATCTGCTAAACTGAAATGATGAAATTCGACATTTTTCCGCTGCGACTACACACACTACTTAACATACATATTTCAAGTAGGTTGATAGTAAGGAAATGTTCCTCTTAATTCAAGCTTTGAGTGTCAGAATGGTTTCTTGTTATTTATTCTGTCTCTAGGTTCAAAAAGTTCAGATTTTCAGCCCATGCATGATCCTTACTAATATTATAAACATGAAAGTTTGCATGTATGGATGTTTGTTACTCTTTCACGCAAAAACTACTGAACGGATTTGGATGAAACTTGGCATACAGATAGTTCATAACCTGGATTAAAAATTATGTATTACATAATTTTTGGCCCAACAAGGGACGAGTCGAAGGCACGCGAGCGAAGTCGCGGGCATAAGCTAGTCAAAATATAATGTTCCCACTGTTGGGATTGAGTCCCAGCAGCTTTCTCTCTAAGAGGCTACATTTCTTCTTCGGCCTGGGGTATCCTCACGATGTTTTCCTTCACCGTTTTGAAAGCAGTGGTGATGAAATCAATTACTATAAAGTCACATAAATGGGTGCCGATTCATATAAATAAATAAATAAATATCGCTGGACATTACACACAGCGCCATCTAGTGCCACACTAAGCAACGAGGCTTGTGTCGTGCACACCAGATAGTTGATATACTACATAGATACTTTTTGTTTGTAAATACATACTTATTATACATATAAACATCCATGACTCGGTAACAAATGTCTATGCTCATCACACAAACACTTGCTCCTACCGGGACTCGAACCCGGAACCCTATGAACGTAAGGCAGCCTCACTACCACTGCGCCATTCGGGTCGTCAAAATATCAAAAGGTCTTGTTCAACCCGTATTCAAAAATATGTTATTTTGCTAATAATTTGTTTGTTTTGTCTGAAGATGGACCGCCCCGCCAAGGTTGCTCCAGAAAGAGGTAGTGAGATGTCCTGAGTGTGCACTGCGATGGCTGGTTCGAGGTGGCGCATGAAAACATTACCTGGAAAGATATGAAGGAGGCTTTTGCCCCGCAGTGGGACATTCCGTCATTGACGATGGACGTCATGACGGATGGACGTTCAAATTGCATACAGAATCGTGTTTTATCACTATCCGGCAAAAAACACAAATTGGTGTTCACAATAGTTCCGTGATTTTTCGGGAGCGAGCGCATCAGCGAATCCGTCACAAAAAAATCACGATCCGTGTTTTTTGACGTACCTGATTTTTAAAAGACGTTACTTGATTTAAGACGTGTCCGTCATTTTTTTTAAGGATCGTCAAAAAAATTGATGGGTCGTGAAAAAAGACAATGTTCGTCAAAAAAAACGAAACGTCGTCGTGTGAACGGGCTGTAACGGCAAAAAAAAAGTTTTATTGCCAAAATTAAACTGCAAAGTACGGTAATAATGATATTAAAAAAAAATTAAAACACGTATAAAACGGTGATAGAGACGGTGCTTAAATGTTTTTTATAGTTCTCCAAGGAATAAAAACATTTTCTAATAATGTAAATGTAATTAACCGAACAAGTTTCTTTATTTTCATCTCGAAATTTAAGAAAAATATTAGATTGAAACTAGTAAGAGATTACATTATGAAAGCCGTTTAGAAGAGTGAATTACGTAGTTATTTCTTATTATAAAGGTGAAGTAAAAAAAGAAAAATGCCATATGTAAGGAAAATATTACTTTTGAAAAAAAAAAAAATTGGTAACATTTTTTTTTAAACTTTACCCTCAAAATTTAACCTTATTTTAACCTTAATATTTTCGAGGTTTCAGGTATAATTCTGAAATTAAACTAGGGCCTGGATCAACTAGTATAGTTTAAATAAAGTTCCCATTGCAGGAACACAGGCCTTTTCTCTATGGGTCATTATCCGCCAAGAGGGTTCTGTCTAGTTTTTGGTAGGTAGTCTAAAGGCCATGCAAATTCGTATTAATTGGAATCAAACTACTAAAGTTACTCATACATTGGAAATTAATCGCCCAGTTCACATAGTTTCGACTGTAATTAAAATGACAGTGAAATTGAACCTTATTAATAAAGTACGTACTTCCCTGAAAACTGTAAAAATAATCAGAAATGACATAACTTTTGTTTATTATTCTATACTCATTCATTTTCCTTCATAGGAATCTATTCTTATGGACATACGATTTCATCGACGTCTTGTGATAATTTTATTCAGATCTGAAAACATTGTAATTTGCTGTGTTTGTAAAATAAACATAACTGTCTACAAACACTATTGTTTTGGTCAGCTAGCTACTGTCCAACTCTCACTTACATTCTGAGAGCGATGTTCTTTAAAATATTACTATTCCTACCCCATCTATGTAAGTTCGTCGTATTTATTCAGGAGATGTCAATGCACTTACTCCTCAGTTTACTAAGCTTCAGACATTTGCTGACAGCTACAGAAAAATGGGAAAAATCAAATTAGTTTAAAATCAGCCAAGTTTGAGTTGGTACCGTGCATTATGTGTTCCGTTACCCGTACCTACTATTACATAGAGCAAGTAGCTGCAAAAAATGTAAAAAAAAGTTTTTTACGTTCGTCGTTTTGTGTTGGGTTTTTCAGCATTTTTTCCATGACTTATCTACGACAGCTACACGTTCGTCTAGTCTGTGCAAATCAAATATTTCAAAGGTATAAAAAGAGGCATCCATGCGACTGACAGAGAGATGGCTGAGGCTCTGTAACAGTATCCCGTTGGCACTCCTCAGGTCCTGTAATAAAAACTTTTTTGCAAAAAAATACTTCCTTTTTTTTTGCAAAAAAGTATAGTAAGTTTTACCCATTTTATTTGTGGCACCTCACACAAATTCTTGTCCAGTATCAATTTTACATCGTAACTAGAAGTTATTAGCACGTCTTCCACATAGACGCAGAAGTAAAAATACAACCGAATTGAGAGAACGACCTCCTTTTTTGGAAGTTTGTTAAAAACGAAAACAGAAAATACGTTTAAAATTCAACCTTCAACATCTCCCTTCAATAACTTACTAACAACATTATTCGTTGAGGTGAGTCTTTTAAGTCCTATTAAGTCCTTAATAAGTTGAATAGCATATAAATCACGGCGGTAATAAAATAATTTATAGCCACTGACACCAACACGGTTCACCGCAAAAACTTTGCTAATGAGTTTGCTTCTTATTGGCATTTACCGCTTCAAGCAAAGAACTCCCCGTTTCCATTTCTGTTGAAGTTCTACAGTTCATGCTGTGTTTGATACCTGCTGTTAGGATAGTAGATTTCGTGAGGAGACCAGCCATCGACGCTAGACAACTTTTTTATGTCGTGTCTTTTCTCAACTGAATGTGATCTTCGAGAAACAATTCGACTACACAAGAATTGTTCAGGGAAATGTGTATTTGTGCAGCATTAGAGAACCACCCTGGTAAACTAGTTAGTTTGGACTAATGCGGCTGTCCAATTTCAAAACCTAGTATCTGACAAATTTTAAAAAAAAGCGTGTTTTTGCATTTTTCGACCTTATAGACCACTCTCCACATACTAGGATAGCAAAAACTCCCAAAAATTAGTCAAAAACGAAGTTGCACAAAGTCGGAAACCTAGTATCTACAGTAAACGTTTTCAAAATGCAAAAATTACAAGATTAAAACATAGTATCTAACATCAACCATTTTAAAAACCCAGTAAGTGCTTGTAGATACTTGGATATAAAATGGTTCATGTAGATACTAAGTCAATGAAATGGCTGAAATAAACGTCAAATCTCCCGCGCAACTTTAGTAAATGAGAAGCAGTCGTTGCACGTGCGTGTTTTTGTCTATAAAAATGAGTAAAAATCAGTTTTATAGGTCGAAATTGATCTTGAGGGCTCTAAACGCTTCAGTGTATAATATTGTCAAGGTTTTTTGCTTTCCAAGGTTTATTATGAATAAAAGGCCTAGCCTCAAAATAATTACACAAGCATGTAAGATTTGTTCATTGTTGGTAACTGGCGAGATTTTGTTTTGTGTCTTATTTTGTTTTAATGAATATGTGATTGCATGGTTTTTGCAAGTTTGATGTTTTTCTATAACTAAAGTGTAAAGATACTGAGAAGAAAAATAACGTTATCCAATCAAATACAATATTGAATGTTTAGAAACTGGGTCTGGTATTTCAATTCATTTTGCACAAAACATATCATCATATTCTTATATTTCTCATATTCTTATCTACAATCCCTCAGTCAGCCATTACCGACGAAGCAATGCACCTAAAATAAAATACAATTTACCCCCTAGAACATTGACTGTTGATAAAATGTTTAGCGACTTTAAAACCAAATATCCTAATTTCAAATTGTGTAAAGAAATATATAGACAGACATTGAAGACTATGAATAAATCATTCAAATATCCAAAAGGCGATAAATGTGTAGATTGTGGGCTGTATGAAGAAAGACTTAAAGTAAATGAAGGTGCAAATATTCCAGAGGATGTTAAAACTGCATACGAGGATCACATAGCTAAAGCAAGTAAAGCAATACAACAGTATCAAGAAGATGCCTCCCTAGAAAATACTTCCTCTGTGAGATACTATTCGATGGATTTACAAAAAGTTATGTTGTTACCCGATGTTAGCGACGCGCTCATGTTTTTAGATTCATAGTTAATAAGTAGTAATAAGATATATGTACAACCTATGTAAGTATAGACGTATGGGCCGCTGGACCCCCACCCAAGACGCCGGCAGTTCAGTCCGTGCGAGCACTGCAAGCGGGTGCGCTTGTACGTGTTTACCTCGTTTGTTAATTTATCCGTGTCTCAACAAAAATATAAGTTTCCCGAGCTACTTTCTGGTTTCACTTCGCTGATTACCACCTACAACATCTACAAAGTGGTCAATCGAACCGGATTAATTTCAATTTATGTTTGTCACGCCACCAGTGAAAAGAAAGATGGTGGGCACGCGAAGTACGGTGCGACGCGAGCGCGCGCAACGCAAACTTTTCGAACAACAAAAGGAAGCTCAAGAAACAGATACTGAAGAGTGTCAGTCTTCAACCAGTGCAGCAGCCAAAAATATGGTATTCAAAACACCTGCGGCAGAGCCGAGCGTCAAAACAGAAAACACATTGCCAAGGTCGAAAGGTCATTCCGACACATCATCGGTAAAAGCTCGGAAGGCGCAGTTGCTTTTGGATGCTGCAAAGCAAAAGGCACAGATACGAATGGAGCTCATAGACAGACAACTAGAAGCGGACTTAGCTGAACTAGAGGAAGAAGAAAAATACAGTCCACACGAAGAACGCGCTCACGACGTGGAGCAATGGCTGGAACGGAGTCACCACCACGAATTAATGCAATCGGCCCCCGATCATGGGAACCCCTTGGGCAAGTTGCATCCACCTGAGACAAAACCAGCCGCGCCTGCTGATGCCGTTCTCTTTACGGCACCAGCAGTACCACCAGGGCTAACTACGTCACCTCAAAAGCCACCGCCTTCAGTGCCACATCTGCCGATGGAGTCGCACTCACACACTGTACCCGCACCGCCACCAACGGCGGAGGCCTCCAGTATGCAAGCGACTATTCAGATACTAGCTGGCGCGTTGAAAGACCTGGCTTCCACGAGTGCACCGAATACCAACCTTATAACTCGATTAAGCACGCCGAAGGATCTTCCAGACTTTTCGGGAGACCCACTGGAATTTTTGCAGTTCAAACAAGCCTACAGAGAGTCAACCGAGCTTTGTAAATTTTCTCCTGAAGAAAACCTGTGGAGGTTGAGAAAGTGTCTCCGAGGGGCTGCCAAAGACGCAGTCGCAGCGTTACTTATTTCTGCAAGTCCACCGTGCAAAATCATGTCAACTTTGGAGTTACGTTTTGGCAATGCTGATCTAATAATATCAAGAATAGTGCAGGATATCAAGAAATTGCCCTCAATGTCACAAAACTATCATAATGAAATTGTGCCATTTTCAGTGAAAGTGCAAAACCTTATACAAGCAGTGCGAGCAGTTGGGCGCGAAGAGTACTTACAAGGTATGAGCATTGTTTCAATTATATTGTCCAAGCTGCCTACAACACTGTTATCTAAATGGGCTGATTATAGTTTCCCCCTCATCACTGAAGGACAGAAATCCCGTATGGTCATTTTATCTGATTTCTTGCACGATGAGGCCGTAAAGATATCAGTTACATCTAATATCTATTTTACGAGTCCTCGTACTGACCAAAATAAAAACAATCAGCATAAAAACAAAGATAGTTCCGGCAATCGATCTCAAACTATATTATTGCAAACAGATGATGATACTGATAACTGCAAATTCTGCCGTACCTCAAAACATAAGTTAACTGAATGTAAACAATTCAAGAAGGCGTTACGTAAAACCAGATGGGAATTCGTAAAACGTAACGGTATTTGTTATAAATGCCTACTTTCGCGCCACGCACGAAACACGTGCTCAGCACCGCCTTGCGATAAGAATAACTGTGGCGAGGGGCATCACAATCTACTTCACTACGTCGGAAACAAGCCGAAAGATGACGTTGGAAGCAGCCAGGTTCCGGAGCCGAAGTCAACGCATGTGCCAACGCCGACAACGACGGGGACGTCGCCGATGTCCTCCGCCGATAGTGCACAAACAGTGACTCATATAAACGCGAGTGAAAACAAAGTGTTACTTAAAGTCGTACCTATACGTATACATAGTGCTAACGGTGTGTTCAGTGCAAACGCCCTCCTTGATGACGGATCGACCGTCTCGCTAATCAGTGCGGGGCTAGCGAAGCGCGCGGGGCTTCGTGGCCGCTCAGAGACGATGCGAATTCGCGGAGCCTGGTCTGACGACGAACTGGTATGTGAAACGACCATCGCGAATGTTACATTATCTGGTATGGACAATAAGATGCATAATATTAAACTTCGATGTGTAGATAAATTAAACTTACCTTTGCAACAACTTTCTGTTGTCGATTGTAATAATTATAAAAACCTGTTTGGAATAAATGATAAGCTATGTAAACATGATGTAAAACCTGAGATTTTAATAGGTCAAGATAACTGTCACTTATTGTTACCTCTCAAAGTTATAGTAGGTAAATTATATGAGCCGTCCGCTACATTGACTCCCCTAGGTTGGTGCATGCACGGTATGTTGCGAAGGCCGCACGCTCGGCACGTGCAGGTCGCCGCCGGCGCCGTCCAGGCGCACGCCACTCTGATGTTGAGCTCGGCAGCTACCACCACTGCGGACAGGGACGAGTGTATACTACGGGAGCTTCACGAGGAGGTGAGGCACTCATTCGCTGTAGACGCCTTGGGAGTGTCAGGTAAGCCGAGACAGAATATTAATGATACTCGTGCCGTCGCGCAGCTGGAGAAGTCTCTCGAACTTGTCAACGGTCGCTGGCGTGTAGGTTTGCCTTGGAAGGATGAGGCCTGCACCATGCCCGACACCTATCCTAACGCTCTGGAAAGGTTAAAGGGGATAGAAAGGAAGATGGCGCGTGACGATGGTTTCGCCGACAGATATCGCGAACGTATAAATCATTTATTACAAAATGATTACGCTCACAAGATGGAAAAGCGACTGCCGTCACCCAGGACGTGGTATTTACCCCACTTCGGGGTAGATAACCCCAACAAAAAGTCACTTAGGCTAGTGTTCGATTCTGCCGCTCCAGTTGGTGATAAATGTCTCAATGACTATTTACTCACAGGGCCGGACTTGTTGTCATCTCTGTTTGGTATAATGCTGCGCTTTAGGGAATATTCAATTGCAGTAACCGGTGACATCAAGGATATGTTCCTTAGGGTTAAAATTCGCCCTGAAGATCAACACGCGTTTAGGTTCCTTTGGCGGAACAGCTCTGACGAGCCAGTTGATATTTACATTATGACGTCACTTATTTTCGGTGCTAACTGTTCTCCTTTTATAGCTCAGTTTATTAAAAATGTAAATGCGCGTCGTTACGAGTCGTCATTACCAGCCGCTGCTAATGCGATATACAAATCTCACTATATGGACGACTATATTGATAGCCTGCCAGATGACACGACGGCGATAGATATGGTTAAAAATATAACCAAGATTCATAGCAGTGGTGGTTTTGAAATCCGTAACTGGACAAGTAATAGCATTGCTGTTTTGGATAGTGTTCCGAAGGATACCTTAGGTACCGCCAGCGTTAGGTTCAAATTTGAACAAGAGTACCATGGCGAGCGCACCTTGGGACTCATCTGGTATCCTGGAGAAGATGAATTAGGTTTTGACGTCTCTCTGAAACGAATACCTGAAAATATTATTTTAAATAAGGATAGGCCAACTAAAAGAATCATGCTGCGAATAGTTATGTCGATTTTTGATGTTTTAGGATTCTTAGCACCATTCACTATTCAGGGCAAAATTATGTTGCAAGATACTTGGCGGTTAAACATAGGCTGGGATGACGTAGTACCCGATAGTATTTACAATAAATGGTGCAAATGGATCGAGTTATTAAAGGATATTAAGCAAATACGTATACCTAGGTGCTATAATAAAACTACTGTGTTACAAGGTGGGAGCGAGACGGGACGAAAACCGGTCTGCGAGCCTGTGAAGACAAGGCCTCCTCCTCCCGCCGCCGCATCCGCGAACCCCGCGCTTGAGTTATCTGCTACGAGACGCTGCTACGAGAATTGTAGACCGCCTACGACAACCGCTACAAGTGCTACGCCGGCAAGTAATAATTATACATGCTTACAACTACATTTATTTTGCGATGCATCTGTTCAAGCCATGTGTTGCGTGGCGTACTGGCGATGGATAGTCAATGGGAATGTTAACGTTGCATTTATAGCAAGTAAATGTCGTGTTGTACCTGTTAAACCCATGACTGTGCCCCGAGCAGAGCTACAAGCGGCGCTGTTGGCTGCACGTTTGGCTGATACCGTTCTGAAAGAACACAGATTAGCGCCCGAGCGACGATATTTTTGGTGTGACTCCACCACCGTTTTACAGTGGATTAGAAATAACACACGTAGGTATAAAACGTTCGAAGCAAACCGATTAGGAGAAATCGACGAACTCACGCGTATTTCCGAATGGAGATATGTACCTACCAAATTAAATGTAGCAGATCTTGGTACTCGTGATGAATTTAACCACACAATGTTTCACAGTGAGTGGTTCACAGGGCCTGATTTTTACACAAAATGGAGTCTTTATGGCCTGCTGACGTCGTGAGCCCCGAAATCGGCAGAGACGAAGGGAGCTTAGAGTGTGTAACTGTGATGCATGAGCCTACATGTAACTTACCTGTTCCTGAGCCGCAGCGGTTTTCCTCCTGGCTTCACTTGCTGCGAGCCACGGCCGTCATTCTGAAATTTATTGACAGATGCAAGAGACTTACCGGTGAAGTTGACTGTAATACGATGGCTCGAGCTGAGATCCTGTTGCTAAAGAAGGCGCAGGAGGAATCGTTCTCCGCTGAAATATCTGCAATCAAAAATGGAAAACACATATCACGAGATAGTAAGTTACTTACCTTGTCACCATATCTAGACGAAATTGGTTTACTCCGACTCGGTGGCCGCATCGATGCTGCGTCAAACGTGGACCTAGAAATAAAGAGACCAATTATATTAGATGGAAAACATGACATAACGCGTCTTCTTGTCCGGTTCTTTCACATTAAGGCGGCACACGGGAACCAGGAAATGGTCGTCAATAACCTGAAACAGAAATATTGGATTATTAGAATACGGCCAACAGTTAAAAGGGTGGTTTCGAATTGCATGCTTTGCCGCATAAGGAAATGTAAGCCTCAAGTACCCAGAATGGGTGACTTACCTCATGCTCGACTAGCACATCACCAACCACCATTTTCATTTTGTGGCCTGGACTTGTTTGGTCCAATGGAAGTGACTGTGGGCAGAGGAAGGCAGAAGAGATATGGCGCTTTGTTCACCTGCCTCACTATACGAGCGATTCATATCGAGCTTGTTCCATCGCTCACGTCCGACTCATTGATTATGGCGCTACGACGCATGGCAGCACGGCGAGGATGGCCCAGTCATCTATACTCTGACAATGGCACCAACCTAAAAGCAAGCGATAAGGAGCTGAAGCAATCAGAGCAGGCACTTAATATAGATGCTCTCAAGGCCGTCGGCGTGAACAACGCCATGCAGTGGCATTTTATACCGCCCTCCAGTCCTCACTGGGGTGGGGCCTGGGAGAGGCTGATTCGAAGCGTTAAAACATCACTTCGAGTTATAATGAAAGAACGCGCTCCCCGCGAAGAAGTGCTGCTTACCTTGATGGCGGAAGTGGAGAATATGGTAAACAGTCGTCCGTTGACACACGTCTCCGTGGACCCTGAAAGCTTAGAATCTTTAACTCCTAACCATTTTCTTTTAGGCAGCTCATCCAGCACCCCTATCATTGGGACCTTCGATGATTCCGACATGTTTCTTCGCAAACAATGGAGAAAGTCGCAAGCGTTAGCGGATATGTTTTGGCGTAGATGGGTGAACGAGGTTCTCCCTGACTTACTGCCTCGAAGAAAATGGAACGAGGAGGTGAAACCTTTGCAGGTAGGTGACGTAGTGCTAGTGGCTGATCCTAACAATCCTCGTAGTACCTGGCCAAAGGGCGTTATACAGAAGACATGCCCAGGAAAGGATGGACGAATCAGACTGGTCGAAGTGAAGACTAAGACTGGTGTCTGGAAGCGACCTGCAGCCCGCGTCGCGCGTATTTCACTTGTTGAGGAGTGCTGAGCGAGCACTGGGGGGGGGAATGTTAGCGACGCGCTCATGTTTTTAGATTCATAGTTAATAAGTAGTAATAAGATATATGTACAACCTATGTAAGTATAGACGTATGGGCCGCTGGACCCCCACCCAAGACGCCGGCAGTTCAGTCCGTGCGAGCACTGCAAGCGGGTGCGCTTGTACGTGTTTACCTCGTTTGTTAATTTATCCGTGTCTCAACAAAAATATAAGTTTCCCGAGCTACTTTCTGGTTTCACTTCGCTGATTACCACCTACAACATCTACACCCGACATGCCAAAAGTCAAGGAATCCTTTTTCTTGAGTAGAATGATAACTTTCAACTTGACATTTGCACCGATCAGAAAGAAAACTAATGTTAATAGTATTTGTGTTCTATGGCATGAAGCCTATTCTGGACGAGATGCTAATGACATTGTTAATGCAATTGCAGCAATGATCGAAAAAGAAAGAGATCTTAATCATTTGATATTGTGGTGTGATAATTGCACAGCTCAAAATAAAAATTGGATCCTCTTTACATATTCCAAGAGGCATTAAAGAAAGTAAAAAGGAAGGCATAGTAAAAACTTTATTACTTACAGCTTATGCCAATGAACAGGAAGGAGTTTTGGCAAAGTTTACCGATTAATAATAATTCAGTTGATTTAGTTTCTGGTGGACAATTATTAATAAGCGAATAATTTATTTTTATTTGACTGTTTTCAAATACTCTGAGTTTGTTTCGGCTGTTTCTTCTCAGAGTAGTCAGATACGAAACACCGGCCTCATCTAGTTTTAAAAAAGAAGACGTGTAAAAGTGTTTGTAAAAACCTATTTGCAAAATAAACATCATTTATCATTTTGAGTGGTTATTTTTTGATTTTTTACTGTGAACAAACAGTGTTTGGTTTCCGATCTGTTTTTTTTTAATCTTTTTCATTAAAACTGCTTATTACTGGCCATATTTATGTTGTTTTATTCTGTTGTTTCTTACTAGGTTTATAAAATTGCATTTAGTTCCTACTCAGTAAATTCAGACCTAAATGAAAACAAAGTAAGTGATCTTACTAGTTCTATTAATTTTCGTTTAGTCCCCACTCTGTATAAGTATTTTAGAACTAGATGAAAACAAAGCAAGTGATCTTACTAGGTTTTGAAATTGTCACACTCAAAAAGTTTGGTCTAAGGAAACAATGTTTTTATTAGTAACTGCTTCTCTACGTACATATTTTGTGATAGACGCATTAAAACTACTTTTTTATAAAGCCTGATAAGTATCTCAAATTTTGCAGTCACTCCCAAGAAGGTACGACTAATATTATTGAAACGGCACGCTGTCAAAGATATGAAATCGTTTTTCGCCTCTCCTGTAAAATTTAGTTTTATGCAGATACTGGGTTTTGATATTTCACAGCCGAATGATTCTGGGAAGATCAATCGATGAGAGCCATGGTGTTATAATATTATGTTGGTTCTATATAGGATGTAGTTTCTTATTCGCAAGTGACGTGGTCTCAAAGAGCCGTGTCCTGTGACAGCGGCTGTAACTGTGCGCAGCTGTGGTTTGGACAGCCGAAGCCCTTTTTTTTTTTTTTTACATTACACACAGCGCCATCTAGTGCCACACTAAGCAACGAGGCTTGTGTCGTGGACACTAGATAGTTGATATACTACATAGATACTTTTTGTTCGTAAATACATACTTATTATACATATAAACATCCATGACTCGGTAACAAATGTCTATGCTTATCACACAAACACTTGCTCCTACCGGGATTCGAACCCGGAACCCTATGAACGTAAGGCAGCCTCACTACCGCTGCGCCATTCGGGTCGTCGATGTAGTATTAGTAAGAAGTAGTATTCACTTGTTTGGTGAAGCGGCCGTCAATGGTAGGAAGTGCTACCTTGGCCAGCCTGCACTCACCATGGTCCAGCCACAGTCTGTGGTGTTCTTCACCAGTGCGTTTCCTTACCAGTGTGCGATATTACACGATGAGTTCAGGTCTCACTGCTGCCATGTTCAATCCCCTTCTAGCGAGTTCGTCCGCTGCATCATTGCCCCGGGAATCGCTATATCCTTTAATCCATTGAATGGTTATTTTATTGAGATTACCCATCTGGTTCAGGCACTAGTGACACTCGTGTATTAACCCGGAGTTCACTGTGTGGTTGTTTAGCCAACATGGCTTCTAGTGCTGCAGTCGGAGTAGTCCTCATGCATCTTGTAGTCGCCATGCAGGTAAGCCTTTGCATGCGTTGCAGTTTGTTTGAGACTGTGACAAGTTTGGTGCGGGGCCACCAGACCACCGCCCCGTAGGTAATCATGGGTCGGATCACCGCGCAATATAGCCAGAGTATAATTTTAGGGGATAGGCCCCACTTCTTACCTATCATCCTCCTGCACTGCCAACAGGTGATGCAGGCCCTGTTCAGTTTGTTGTCTAGGTGACTGCCCCAGTTTAGCTGTTTACTGTCCAAGATGACTCCCAGGTACTTGACTTCGTTGGCTAGCTGGAGTTCTGTGTCGAATAGTTTGGGCAGACGATAGGGACCTAACGCAAATCATGACCAATTCAGTTTTCGCGGGGTTCACTGAAAGATCGAAGTCCCTGCACCATCGTTCAACGATGTGTAGCGCCTGTTGTGTGAGGTTACAGATTGTCCCTGTCACTTTATCCGAAATGAGGATAGCGAGGTCGTCTGCGTACCCGATTGGGTACCTGCTACACTTAGCAGAAAGAGCAAAATTTTGCCAGAGACGGCGGGTGGCAAAATCCAATTATAGTCTTTTTCTTTCAAGCGGTCATGTATTACTTTGCTGAAAGACGAATATTGTGTGAAACATCACACTTCGTGTACATATTTCAAGAAAACTATTGAATTATGTGTGACGAAAAAGCAGGAAAAAGCTTAACATGGAAAGTACAATGAAATACAAGTTACAACATTATATAACACAGAATTCTACATTCTCTTGATTTAATCCAGTCGACTTTACTTAGTCAAGTGCCAAAGCAAACTTAACTAAAATTACTCACTTTGTAATTGTGAAGTTCAGTGAGTAAGTGAAATTATTGCGAACCGGGAGAGTGCGCGGTCGAGTTGAAAAGCCAGTGAGAGGAACAGCAAACCGCATTATAGTGTACTGATTGAAAAGTTGTGAGTTAGGGAATGTTTGAAGGTAGCTCCGACATTCTATTTTCATTATTGCGCGTTATACCTGACTTCTAACGGTATTTGTTAGGTGCGAAGTTTTTCCTTAAGTGCTCATAATTCTGATTGGCGTGCGGTTTTTGGTTATGGATTAAATAAGTTTTAAGTGGTGCTTGTTGAAGGGGCTGGATTTCGTCAGAAACGATAACAGCACCTAAATAGTTACTGTTTCCACTGTAACTGACAGATGCTGTCATCCAACTGGGCTAAGGTGCCATGATTTTTAAAATTTTAGCTAAATAACTGGTAGTTTAGTTATTTTCCAGTAGTATTAATCCCCAAATTACAATATTGTAGGTTGTTGGAACCTAAGTAGGCACTTAACTTTCTTTAATTTATTTCATTACTATTGCGGCTGTAATTTGTAGGTCTTTGACATTCGTTTCGTGTTCGAACCCGAAAGTCTGACCACCGATTTTACCAAGTTGTCTCGTATTACCCAGTACTAACTGGGTAGTGGAGGTCAGACAGGCAGTCACTACAAGTAAAATACTGATATTCAGCAGCATCCAGTTAGGCTAGGCAGATGGTGATGTTGATTGGGTGTGACCAAAATAACAACAAAGCAGGTATAATGTAATAATATTGGCAATAGTAATAATCGAGTACATTTATTAACATTGGCTCATTAAAACCCGCACTGAAACAGTATTGTTTATTATTATTTCCGTACTAATAAACAAATTAACCAGTTTTGTTTATTTTGCGGTGCAAAGTCCATGATTAATGAAATTAGTGCTATTATTTAATTTGAATGGATATATTCTCGTTTTTATGATAATGTAATTATTGGTAAGCCCACTAATTAGTAATTTGCACTTGAAACACTGTTGTAGAGAGCATTGAAATTCCTTTGTTTATCTGTGAATGCTTGCTAGTCATAGTGGATAGATAAATATCTATCCTAGTCATATCAATCAAGATCAAGGAACATGTGGAAAACCGCTGGCAATGTTATTATTTAAACTTCATGTACAGTAGTGGTACATAGGCAGAGGGCTTAGCGGCGCTTAGCCCATACAAACGTATTCCCTGTTTTCTATTCTACCTGGAAAATAAAACTAGTTCCATTTTATTTTTACTATGTAATCTGCTATATCCAACCCTAGCATGCTTCGATTTTTCCCATATTTTATTTGTAACTGTTTTTTTTAAATTTCAGCATTCTCGATCTGTCATATCTTTAATTATTCTCTGTATTATAGATATACCTTTTTTTTTTTTTTTCGGATGGGAAATCATCAAATGACTTCTCCCGCTCTGGGCTGAGCGGGAGGGAGTGTCAGACTTTTACTGACTAAAACCCACCCATGTTCCTTCATCGCCCTTTGTGTTCCGGGGCCGCGGTATCTCTTTCGAACAACCCGCAGCACCCGGCAGGCATCGGCCCTTGCGGGCCCCTTCCCTATGCTGACATCTCTTTGAGGCGCGCGTGGAACACGAACGCGCCGTCGACACGGCCTGTCGTCCTAAGACGGAGGGACGGCGAGCTAGCCCTTAGCTCACCGTCCACAGGTCCGCGTCTACGGTGGCCGGGGGCCACCACGTGGCCCCCGACGCCCGGTGCGCCTCCCGCGGCGGCTGGGACGTGAGGAGGAACGCTCTTTCTCACGTTCCGCCTCCTCCTTTGCTAGCATGACTGCTTCGCAAAAGGAGGTGACGTCTTCCCATTCCGTCTCGCTCCGGACCATGGCTCGAACCAGGGCCGGACGCGAGAGGTCGCCGCCGCATTATAGATATACCTACATAACGCCTAATCAAACTTGATTGTAGGCACTGTGATCACCACATACTGCAACATTGTAGTATTACTGAAGACCAAACGATAGTACTGCAAACGACATACAATCGTGTATCTTCATCAGGAAATAATTCTTCACATAGCTTTTCAAGAAAACTCTTCATCTTTTATAAGCCTTAACAGATTAAAGATATCATTAAACGTTACCAAATAACATTTAAATATCATTAATGCATCTACGCAGCTACGTAGAAACAGCCAACAGTCGTTCAAATTGACAATCGCCCGTTTTTTTAAAGCGCCTTAAAAATAATCCGGAAAAAATATAAAAGAAGATTGTATGACACAATTGAAGGGGATTGGGCAAAGATCAGGCTCAATGGGATAAAGCAGAAAATTTAATTAACACTGTTCTTTAGAAACAAAATTATTAAGGTTCAATTTACATTGACGCGGAATGAAATGGAAACGATTTTTGTAATTAAATCTTAAAAAGCATAATGAACATAATATTGTTATATAACATTCCGCCTTGTAATCCCTGAAAGGTTAGGCAGAGGTGTACCTGACAGTACCATGTAATAGGGCCTATTGCCATCAACCGGGCACAAACACAAACCCAGGCTCTTTTATAAGTCAGATAAGATTAAACGGTGTGTATACTTAATTACTGCTGCTACTACAAATTCTGATGGGAAAACCCAATAACACTTAGCCCGACCTAGGAATCGAACCCACCTCGGTTCATTCCTCATGCTTAGCAGTTGCGCTTGCGACCAGTACACCGAGAGGCAGGGCATGAACTTAAATGTTAACTGGGTAACGTACAGACTAGACATGAGCCAAAAACAAGTCACAATACTTAGATATAAGGTTTATTATGCTTTGTAAGATTCCGTTACAAAAATTAGCGACCATTCCATTCTGCCCTAAGGTAAATTGTGCCTTCAAATATCAAAGGAATCTTAAGATGTTGGAGTATCTCATTAAAATGATAGAACGATATTTTTCATGTTAAAGATCGCAGTTTTAATGTACTTTGTCGGCAATAGGCGAACCACAAACCTTCTCATGAAATATGTTGTGTCTAGGCTGTTATTTGTTGGTGTAAATTCTCATTTCCCGAAGTAATTTGCTTGTTATTATTTTCCTTGGTAGGTTTATTAGGAGTTATGTTCATATCCTGTTTTATTGGTAAAAATATGAATGAGGAATATTTTGTGAGCTTGAAATTTATTGTCGTTTTAATGATCCTTAATAAGTATACATCGTGTCATCACGCCTGAAATCACCGATGGATGAGGCAGAGGTGCCTAAAGTTACGCTAGATTTGTTGTTCACAAACACCACCAGCACTGTGCACAAACACTAATAGCTCTGCGCCCAACCTGAACATCAAACCCAACGTTTCTGATCACTGGACAAACGAGGCAATCCTTACACACACTTAGGTATTATTTTATACTCACTCAAATTATAACTAACAGACAATTGCTCAGAAAAACAATCGTCTGTTACAGATTTTTTAAAACCATTTCCTCTGTTAAACAGTTATCATGCCATACAAGCGTTAGTTTAAGGCAAATATTTTCCATCCCTCCCTTTCAATCAAACACCTTCATATTACGACAAGGGCCAATACACCCTTTTTACTATAATAAAGGTTCGCGTTCAACATACCCCGCTGGGTAACACGTCAGTTCAATAGAAATGAGGTTTTATTCGATTGCGTGACCATTCGATCTAGTCAATGTCTCGTTCTGCCAATAGGGACGATCCTGACCCTTATCATAGGCTGGATAACTCCCTTAGGGTAGCTTCAAAGAATAAGAATTTGTAGAAGCGATAAGTAGTGTGTACTACCACTGATGGGACAAAGGCGCCCCCCTGTATGAAACAAAGTGGGCTCAGTGCGGCTTGGTAGATGACACATTTTGGTTCCAAGACATCTCGATTCCCTCACGTTATTTTCCTTCAGCATTTTTGAGAGATATTAAAGTGGGAATCGTGGTTTAATAATAACAGCCGCCCGGGTCGATCTTGTAAGTTAAGCAGCGCTTGTCGGTCCTTGGATGGGTGACCATTAAGTAGATAACGAGACAGCACGTTAAGCTGGTTGTTCGCTGTTTTCTTTTCATTTGTAGATCTTTGACAGTCGTTACGGGAAGCTCGAATGTCTGACAGCCAGTATAATGAAATTTAAAAAAAAAAACTTGGAAATTTCTCAAAAAAAAAAACGGTTTTTCAAATTATTCTGTAACACAGGAAAACATCGAGTTTCTTTTCTGTAAAATTTTTATATTCTAGGGTAACACTGACGTCTAGAATATCAATAGATTTGAAAATCGACTAACTGCCCACCCCGACCTACGTGAGGGGCGTTGTTTAAAGTAATGTTATTTTAGGTGTAAAGTAAAAGTTGAGCTTAAAAAAATCTACACGATGCAGGCATAATATTTCGTTGAAGAATAATTAAATCTAAACTTTACAGGTAGCTTTTGTGTCTAAAAATGTTGGTTAATTTAGTTCCGTTGATAGTAACGTTGGTGAAGGAAAACTTCGAGAGGAAACGGCATGTCCTGGAACCAAAATGTGTCATCTACAAAACCGCACTGGGCCATCGTGGTGGATTATAACCATTCCAACTCACAGAGAGCAGGCCTGTGGCCCACCTGTGGGAACTAAACTGGGATAGGCCGATTATGCTACGATAATTATGGTATAGGTTATAGTAAGCGCCAGATAAACGTGGAATAACGGTCATTGACCCACAAACATTTATTGACATACTTAATTCCGAAAACAATAATAATGACATCAAGCTGTCCTGAATCGACATCTATCGTGATCCTTTCCTTTTTTTAGTAATGAAAAACGATTCATAATTTATTGTCCGCGTACCTACGCAGAGAAATTAAGGAAAGGGCAATGAACTTTATTCCACGTTTATCCTGCGCTTACTCTTTGCTTATGACATAGGTTCAAATAAAAATATTTTGAAAGGCACTCATAATGCGGCGCGATTGAATGTGGACATGAACTACCGAGTTCATTGACGGTCGACCACTTTTCAACCTTATTACTTAAGCCATAAGGGTGAAAAGTGTCAGAGCGTCAGAGAACTGGTTAGAATATAATAAAAGCAAAAGTAGGCTTGCAGTTCAGTTAAATCAATGTTATCACGATGAAAGAAGGTATAAAGTTAAGTAAAATAGTAATGTAATTTTTTTCTGTTTTTCTTGTGGGATCAGCAGGAATATGCGTGTTTCCTTATACATATTTACAAAGTTTTACCAATCAATCAAATAAAATTGTATCTGTTGGGCGTGAGCCTGTTCCGCGCAGTTTTAGACTGCTTTTATTTTGGATAGATTAGGATTTTTTTAAATATAAACGTATCTAGTGTGGACGCAACGTTTTGCAGTTTACTTTTTACCTCTTCGCATTTATTTTTGAACCATTCAAGTTTTAGTTTTAAGGTAAACAGAATGTGGTAGTACTTTCAGTTGTAAACTCATCTTATTTGTATGCAGGCCCCATAATCAGATTTATCCTGCAATACTCATCTACGTTTAAGTATGGAAGAAGAATACATGCTGCGCCGACCGAAATGGATTTGGATAAGGGCAGGAGAATGAGGATGAGGACTCATCTACGTTTACAGCTGACAATACTTCGGGTGACAGGTTAGCACCAACCCAAGATTTAAAATATAACTCTGTTTACGGGTTAGTCACCAGCTCGACACGAAAGACTGGACACACTTGTGTCCAGTTGATACACGACAACATAAAAGCGATTATATTTAAGTTTCACTAAGTCGACACGCGTAAAAATTTTTGCGTGTCCAGATGACGAAATAATAAGTGATACTAATTTTGAGTTTCACTAACTGGACACACGTGTGACCAGCCTTTCGTGTCGAGTTGGTGACTAACCCCTCTTTACTACCCCACAACACAACAGTATTAATAATTCCCTATTTTATTGTTTCATATAAAATCCTTCGTCAAGTTTTAAAACAACTAAAAGTTCGTAAACGTTATCTTTTGTTTTTGTTTTTATAACAAAATGCTGTGTTATTCATAATGTTGGTTTGAATAATAAGGTGCGTTGTTTATACTGTTTTTGTAACTTGTTCAACGGTTAATTAAAGTTGTGTAACGTTGTATTGTGCTGCGTTGAGACTAAGCTTTTATGCTGCGTTTATACTTGTGCAACATTTTAGTTACAATGCACAAAGCGAATTCATTAATTCGGTAATTTAGTAGCTAAAGGACTCTTTTCTGCTGAACTGCCCAAAGAGCTGGACCTACTTATGTATTTTGTCGCACGCCCTTTTAATGCCTTTCGTTTATAATCTCTATCTAAATCCACAATCAACCCCATTCACCTTCATCTCACCTGTCCAGTACATTCACTTAATAACAAACTTATTGGTCCAGACGCAATCGAATATTAACGACATCGGGGACTCACTAACTAACCCTAAAATTGTATTAAATCCCAACCAAAATAATGTTTATTTCATAAGGTATTCTTGGATTGGGATTTATTAAAGTATCGTACATATTTTATAGAAGAGACAGTTGTAATAGAGTTAACTATGGTCGATGGCATTGATTAGTCTAAGCTTTACCTCAGCAAATAAATAAAATCATATTTAGCCAATCAGAATTATACATAGTTTTGACATTTGCTTATCTTTGTCATTTTGTGGGATTTTATATTAAAACGCTGCATCTTAACACTATAACAGTAAATTAAATTGAGATATCTTTAGTTTAATGTTGGAACCGTACATAAAACCGGTGACACAGTTAAGTGACATTTCAAAAATGTATCATACAAATTTTAAAATTCAAATTTCATTAAAAGATTCATAGACTTTATTTTACTTAGAAATTGTACTGCACTGTCAGTCACATGGAACTAATATGAACTAAGCAACGTAAGCGAATGACACGTCAGTAGCGATCCCGCATGCGTTACGTCCGCGAACCAAATAGTAATATCCTTCGTCTCCCCATTCGGTGCCCCACGAGTTCTTTATAATCCAGTACGGGATTTCTTTACCGGCTTTTGATACTGAAAGAAAAAAAACGTACGCAATTGATAAAAATGAAATGATAAAAAATAACAACAACCGACTGTTTCGTTATTCAGCCTATAAATGTTCAGAATACAGGCGGAGACAGGCTTCCTCTCCATATAAATAATAAAAGTTATTATTATTTATTTTTTGCGATCATACCAGGGTGTTGTTGCCTAAATTGTCAAATTGACATCTAAATGATGCCAATTTTCAAGATTGCGGCTTCAGTCAATTTTCATGTCGAAAAATTGCTGACAGAAAATAGACTAGCCCGAGATTAGATGACTCGAGTTGCTGGCGAATAGACAATGTAGGCTGGAAGTAGATATTTTGTGTTGATTATGCCACACTTTAAATTACCTTCAAATGTTCTGTAAACAGACGAGACAAAAATAAAAGTGTATACAGACCATTTTCTCTATCCATTAGGGGGGGATGGATGATGGGGATGGGGGATGATGGGGTGGGTGGGGGGGGATAAGCCGTGTTAAGAGTACCTGGAAGGATATGGAGGAGGCCTTTGCTCAGCAGTGGGACATACAAGCCTATAAAAAAAAATACAAACCATAGAGACCATATCCGACGATTAAAACAGCGTGGTCCAATACCTTGGGGCTACAGTCCTTATCCGTTGGTTCGTCTATGTAATTTCCACTGTAGTTTTTCATGGACTCTGAATTAATTGCTACAAAAATACCATTATTATTAAAACATTTTGCAAAAAAAATCTTAAAAAGTGTGATAATACAGCTCAAAACGCAACAATGAACGAGTCGATGGCGTTCTGCAGTACCTATTTCTCTGCGAAATTGAAAAGAGGCGCGAGTTTTATGTATTTGATAATACCCACATGTTGATAAATATTTATTATTCATTCATTTATTTTCAGATAATAATAATCCATAGTATACACAAAATATTAACATACAACATACACACATACTTACACATTTATATGCACATAACAAACACACACACACATACACACACATTGCACATTTTTTTTACATTAACATACATATTTACATGGTACCTGAAATTCACAAAATAAATATTCAGGTTTCAAACATTTTGTTTCACTTTTATTTTCACAAAATAAGCAATGATTTTTTTTTATACTCGCTAATGTTTTTTACGTTAAACGCAATTATTAAGGAACGCCGATGCTGGTCATTACAATAAAATTAATTGATATTTCCTATTTCACTCAATAGTGAAATATGTAATAATATGTACATCGAGAAACTGTTGGACGTATGTAATTCCAATGTCGCAGTTATTTAGAATCTGACTTCTTAGGACTACTTAAAATCTTTTATTTTTACTAGCCTGTCAAGTGTCCCACTGCTGGGCAAAGCCCTCCCCTTTCTCTATCCAAAGCTCTCTATCTTGTGCGATATCTGGCCATGTTCGCTCCGCAAAAAAGATCAGATCGTGACACCACCTGCACCGCGGTCTACCTCGGCGGCGATTTCCTCCATCAAGTGTCCAGAGAGTGATGATCCGTGCCCACCTCCCCGGGTGCGCACAAGCTACGTAGCCAGCTCACTCTCTTGTTAAATCTTACTCTCAATTTTTTTTTCACGTACCAGTAGACAGCGGACCATGTTGAAATACGTATCTAACCATAACTTCTTCATCAGGGAGCACCCTTTGGAACCCTATTACAGGTACTGGCTGAGGCCGAGGGTTTCCAGACGAATGTCCTGGTGCCCTGCGTGTGTCAGGTCTCCACCTGCATTCCTTGGGTTCTTCAACATATGGACCGTAATCTGCGGTGCGGAGAACGCCACCGAATTCCGTCACTATATGCCTGAAATAATAAAACTAAAGGGTAAGGTTCGTCGAACTTGAGCTCCTCGAGCTTTGAGTTGAGCTTTGTTTACTGAAACATTCAAGCTTTGAATGGGTGGCTCCACTCAAATCTGTGTGGCTCTTGCCTAAAAAGACCATCACAGACGCTAATGTGCATTCTCTTCACATAGTTGTTTTTTGTACGGTTACTCTAACAAACGTAGCATGCATTGAAGATGGTATTACAATCATAAATTTATTAAACAGTGAGTATCTCTCAGGTACCCGGAATATAAATAATACACAACACCTTGAATTTATGCTAACCTAGTACTTTCTGGTGGGTTATCAATGTATTATTAAAAATTCTGTATCACCGGGTGAGTGAGCGAAAAATCAAAAGTCGACGTAACGAGAATTATTCCTCCTCACATACTACTATACTATACATCACAGAGCTATACAGGATGTCTAGAGCCATCTCTTTCCCACACTGGAATAGAACTAAAACATCCTGCATTAAGACGTCATTGTAGGGCTACTGATCAATGAAATGTCTGAAATTGAAAAGAGACTGTTGCCACCGAGTTTGTTTCGATGGTTCTTCTCAGAGTACTCAGATAAGAAACAAAGAAAAATACGTTTAAGGAATAGTATTTGTAATACAAACCTGCTTACTTTCAAAACATTTCTGGCAGTGCCTTCAAGGCAATAAGGTGTGGTATTATGTGTGCGTTAATAAAATATAATTGTGGCTCTTAAATCTCAAACTCACGCAAATGTCTGGAGGAGGGATGCGGGACCACATCCGTTTTGGTCTTCATCACAATCAATTAGAAACTGCTCCGATAAATCTTCTGTCACACCTCGGTAAATCAACAAGTGACTTTCAATATTTGCTGTCACAAAAAAAAAGTTTAAAATAATTGTTTTTATACAAACTAGAACGAACAAAGACACTAGGACGAAAGAAACAAAAATCATCATCATCTGCCTAGCTTTTACCCAACTATGTTGGGGTCGGCATCCAGTCCAACCGGATGTGGTTGAATACCAGTATGTATGTATGTACATGGAGCAACTGCCTATCTGACCTCAACAACCCAGTTAATAATTGGTAAGACTACTTTCGCGCCACTGACTATCTGTAACGACAGTCAAAAATCAAAAAAAATTAAAGCCGTGACCAACGGCATAACGAATTTTACGAATCACACAGGAAACTCGGTATTTAATTGATAGTCAACCATCGACCGCCTTAGGGGCGATGCTTAACCTTAAAGAGCGACCCATGCGGCTGTCATTACTTAGCCACGAGCTCCCCAAAACAACTGAAAATAGCGTTAGAAGAGTTAAAAAAAAAAGCATTTTTTAAGACAAAGTTTTACCGATAGTACTGAAGGCCCAGCAAGCCGCACATCTGTCTTGATTTTTCACAGGTGTAACCATATGGGTATTCCTCCAATCAAAGTACACAGGAGGTTTCCCACTATTTATGCCACTTCTTGAAAACAGCGGATTTATGCCAGAAGTCCCAATTCTTGTAGGGAAATCTAGAGTCCCATTACGAGCGGGAAAAACAAGATAGCAACTATATTCCTTTATGAGGAACAAAAAAACAGCAGTTCTCAACATTTTACAAATTTAATAGTCGCAGAATGGTTCGCCCGGCAGAAATGTACTTATAAATACTCAACACTTTTCCAAGCATCCCTGCTATTCGACGTTTTACAATGTTTTTTATTGCGTTTTTTTTTTTAAATTCTATTTTACTACGTTTTTGACATCGCTTAAATATTTCGAGTACCAGTCTACCTATTTTAATTTGTTTATCGTATTGCCATCCAATTATTTTTTTGTTAACATTCACACTTCAGCTACCTAAGATTCATTAGGCGATGTAAATTGTCACATTGAATTATTAAGCGATGATCATTAGTCGATGTAAATTATAATGTTGTCAAAATATTTTTTTTTTGTGATTTGAAAATTATGTTTTTATTTGTCGCCTCTATTTGTATTTACTAATTTAAATGGTTAGTTTATAAACTTTATTCAAAATTTTTTCTTGTCTTCTCTCAACCCATCGAGTAGCTCATTTAAGTCTATTGCTTATAGGGATCGATATCGTAACACAATAAAATAAACTAACAAAAAAGAAAATTTTATGAAATGTTTTGTGGTCAACAAAGGCTGAGTGAACCTCAAGTATTTTTATACTTGAGGTAATTCCACTATCAGTTTAGTTTCTGTGGAGCTTCTCTCCTAATATTTGTGACACTTTATAATCTATTTCATCTAAGTGCATTATAAGAAGATTCTATGTATAGTAATAAGTAAAAACATAATACAAAAATTATTTAAAAATACAGCGTTAAAAAGTCCCTGATCTATATTACAGTCGATGATCAATGTTTTTATTGATCAGCAATAAAAACGACTTTAAAAAAATAACAGGAGATAGTGCGATTATTTGAAACGACTTCAAAGTTATCTTTGCGACGTTGCGAACAAGTTTTAATTGATCAATTTAACTTCAACGAGGTACTAGCATTTGATCTGAGATCAGGGTTGGCCTGTGGACTTTAAATCTTTAATTTATGTACTTGCATCGAAATTAGATAATTATGTGTCAGTGTGTCGATAAATGGATAAAATACCCTCATTAAATTTTGATTTCGTTACATCTTAGGTTAGAATAATGCACTATAAGTAATTTATTGTATTGGTATGGTCAGCGACTATAGAATTTTAATTGACACAAAAATATTCGATACTACTCTGTCAAGAAAGTACCGGGAAACGATCAATATTACACAAAATGTTGCCTAGTTATTCATACAAAGTTATTTTATCGCCTTCAAAGTAAGCTCCTTCAGAAACGATACACTTACGCCAACGAATATTCCAATCATCAAAATATTTTACAGTTCTCGCCGCGAATTCTCTTTTATTCTTCTACCGAATGGAAACGGGTGCCACGAAGTGGTAATTTGAGTTTAGGAAAGAGAAAGAAGTTGGCTAGAGCCATTTCTTGTGAATAAGGTGGATGGTTGATGGTATTTGTTGAGTTTTTGGTCAAAAATTCGTTCACCATGATGGCCTTGTGCGAAGGCGTATTATCGTGGTGCAAAATCCAAGAATTTTCTTTCCACAAATCTAGCCTTTTTCGTCGAATTTGCTTTCTTAAACGCCGCATAACTCTCAAATAACATTCTTTATTTACTGTTTGACCTTCCGGCAAGAATTCCGAGTGTCCAAAACCGCGATAGTCAAAGAAATGGTCAAGATGACTTTGACTTTCGATCGACTTTGGCGTGGTTTTTTCAGATTCGGTTCAGTAGGAAGGCGCCACTCCGAAGCTTGTTGACTAGTAACAATGCGTTTCATGAATATTAGGTTGGAATTGACTCCTTCTAGCATGTCCTCAGCGACTCTTATGCGATTGAGTTTTTGGAGAAAATTCAAGTATTTTGGGACTAGCCGAGCAGCAACATGTTTCATACCCAAGTGATTATTTAAAATGGTATGGATCGACTCGTGAGACACAAAAAGTTCAGCGGCTATCTCTCTCAAACTTGAATGAGGATTTTCAGTCACTACTTCCTTCACTTATGCGATTTTAACTTTAGTTGAAGACGTTGATGGTCTACCAGAGCAGAGCCAAATCTTCCATCACATCTCGACCGCTTTTGAACGCTTTGTTCTACTCATAAGCACGTGTTTTTGATAAAGTCAATTCACCGTAAGCCTTCTGTAACATTTTCAGGGACTTCGAACACGAAATTCCATTTGCGATGCAAAATTCAAGACAACCTTTTGTTCGATATTTTTGTCCATTAAGAAATTCGCAATGATTTGATATGATCTGACTAATCTAGTAACTAATATAGTATTTAATCTAAATAACAGATGCAACTCAAACTCCGCGCCAAAATGGAAAACAGTTTTGCCAATCTAACAACAAAAAAAAAAAAACAAAAAATTGTATTAGGAACGATACATGTACATAGATAAAAGAAGAAAAGTATTAAAGGGCGTCAAAAAATTCGTCCACATCACTGTCAACAGGAAAAGTGCCCAGAAAGCTGGCGGCATTGCCACGTTGAATGGCAATGCTGATTCTTTCACCCAAAAATAGGCCAGCCCTCTGGTCACGAGAAGAGTCGACCAACCGCTTGGCGATGTCCCGAAAGACTAGGTGCGTTCTCGGACCCCCAATGAAGTTATTGCATTTGCGCCGTTTGAGGTTTTCAGCACCTGCATCAGCCGCCCCAGCACAGCCCGCCATGCTAGGAAGATGGGAAGGCGCAAGGGTTTCGACATACGTTGCACCCCACACCAAAGGCCGAACCAACTTCCAAGTTGAAGTTCCAAGATGTACATTTCTAAGAAATGTGTGTACATCGTTGAAAACACCATTAATTATAGCGTTCTATTCTATAGCGGATTATAAACAAAACGAGAGTTAACACCCCAAAAGAATCCATTGATAACATAAAAATTGATGATAACAACGTCCTTAATAATCCAATAAAAATAGCGACGCATTTAATAATTATTTTATTGAAAAAGTCAACCCCCTTCCGGGTGCCGGAAAAAAAGTAACGTCTTTAATTAATCACCGATTAAATTCAATGTTTCTTGCACCAAGTTCACCCTACCAGATTAATAAAATTATAAACAACCTAAAAAATACCAACAGTGTAGGATATGATGGTATCTCTACTAAAATAATTAAAGCAGTGAATGAAGAGATATGCCATCACCTGAGTCACATTCTGAACTTGTCGATATCAACTGGAATATTTCCACAAGATCTTAAACTATCAATTATAAAACCTTTATTCAAAAAAGAATGCAAACAGTCAATGGTGAATTATAGGCCTATTGCACTATTATCAATATTTTCAAAAAATTTCGAAAAATATCTTTATGGCGAACTTAATTCATATCTAGAAAAAAACAAAATTTTATGCAACGAACAAAAGGGCTTTCGACAAAATAAAACCACAAATATGGCCATTTATGAATTCATCCAAAATATTATCGGCTACGTTGACAAAACGGTTCCAGTTAGTGCCATTTATTGCGATATGTCACAGGCTTTTGATTATGTAGATCATAATATACTAATCAGTAAACTTGACGCATACGGCATAAGGGGCAATATTTTAGATTTAATTGGATCCTTTTTAACGAATAGACAACAGATAACAGTAATAACTAAAGTGAATCCTAAAACAAAAAAAGAAGAAACATTCAGCTCCGTGAGGAAAAATGTCATATACGGTGTTTCTCAAGGCAGTGTGCTAGGGCCGCCGTTGTTTATTATCTATATTAACGACTTGCCAAAGGCAACGACTCAACCTATGACATTATTTGCTGATGACAGTACAGTTTCAATTGGGTGTAAGGACATGAATAGTTATAAATCTGACATAAATAATTCATTGACATCTATAATTTCTTGGCTTGATAATAATAATTTAAAAATAAATTTATCAAAAACAAATATAATGCACTTTGGACAAAGATTGCATAATCCATTAAATGTAGATCTAATTCATGATAATTACACTATAAATGAAGTATCTAATGCTCGTTTTCTCGGCATAATTATAGACAGTAAACTAAATTGGAAAGAACACATTGACGCACTATGTAAAAGAATCAGTAGTCAAGCATATGCTTTGTACCAACTAGCTCCATCTATCAACACTAATGTGCTACTCTCGGCTTATTATGGACTTGTTGAATCTGTCCTCAGATATGGCATTATCTTTTGGGGCAACTCATCAAATAAAGATATGGCATTCAAAATGCAAAAACGTTGCATACGTGCAATGTTCGGTATCCAAAGTACAGAGAGCTGTAAGCCATTTTTTACAAAGCATAAAATCCTCACACTGCCGTCACTTTATATTTTAGAAATCGCCTTATTTGTTAGAAATAACCCCCATTTGTTTCCTCGAATATCGGACATTGTAATACGCAATCGCCGGGATAATAGTAAACTTCGTGTTCAGCCAGCTAAGACAGCGCTACTGCATAAAAGCGTAGTATGCAGAGCGCCGATGATTTATAATAACATTCCTAAATGTGTAAAAAACCTAAATATAGACCAGTTTAAGAAAACATTAAAAAATATACTGACAGAAAAAGCCTACTATAATGTCAATGAATTTTTAAATGACAAATCGCTCTAAATATACTTGCTGAATTAATTCTATTTATTTTGAATTGAATGACTAATTTACCTATTTTTTTTTAATGTTAATTGTTGATTTATTAACCGACTTCTAAAAAAGGAGGAGGTTCTCAATTCGGTTGTATGTTTTTTTTTTTTTTTTTTTTTTTTGTGTTTGTTACCTCATATCTCCGTCATTTATGAACCGATTTGAAAAATTCTTGTTTTATCTGAATGGATCTACTTCTCGATTGGTCCCATAGAAATTTCATCAAAATCGGTTCAGCAGTTTGGTTTTGAAATCAATATAGCTGGAAATTTTTGTGTTTGTTACCTCATATCTTCGTCATTTATGAACCGATTTGAAAAATTCTTCTTTTATCTGAATGGATCAACTTTCCGATTGGTCCCATAGAAATTTCATCGAAATCGGTTAAGTAGTTTGGTTTTGAAATCAAAATAGCTGGAAACAATATGTCATCCAAGTAAAAGAAATTGCGAAATTGATACTTGACAAGGATTTGTGTGTGATGGAATTTGAACTAAAAAGGGTAAAATAAAAACTTTTTTGCAAAAAAAAAACCGACTTCCAAAAAAAACACTAAAAAAGTGGGAAATAACTTTACTTTCGGAAGTCGGTGGCAAAAAAGTCAATGAAACAAACAATAGTCACCGACTTCCGAAAGTAAAGTTATTTCCCACTTTTTTAGTGTTTTTTTTGGAAGTCGGTTTTTTTTTTGCAAAAAAGTTTTTATTTATATTATTATTCTTGTATTTTTGTTTTTAAAGTTATGGTAGTTCCCAACTAATTTGTACACCAGCCATGGTCAAACATGTTGAGCCGAAGAATCACTTGTAACACCTATAATAAGCATCATACCATGTATATTATCTACACATGTTTTTGCAAATAAAATGAATTTGAATTTGAATTTGAGTTCTATTAGAGCGTCAAAAAAACTTTTTTCGGTGTAGTGTCCCGTTCCAGCGAGGTATTCATAGTAAAAATGCTTTAGACAAAAAAATACAGCAATTTATCATAAGGTATTTATAATTATAGCAGTTGTAGGCACTTGTAGGTTCAGCAAATACAACTGAAAATAACTCATTTTATTCGTAGAATTGGGTAAAAATTACACGCGTCCATGTAAATTCTAATCCATAAATAAATGACCTTTTATTTGCATTAAAATACTTTTGAAACATTCAATAACATACTACGAATGTTTTTCCAATTATTTAGTATTATTTTATCGCTCCATTTGAATATTTAGTCTGCAGTTCGCAGTAGTTAATATTTCAGTAGAATTTCATGCATGCATGCGTATTTTTATTTAATTATTTCTACGTAATTGGCAATTTTATATTCCCTCTATATTTTTTGGTCTATGTTTTAACATATGCATCGTAATCTAGTTATAGCCACGAAATATTTACAGGCAAAATGGTCAGATTTTATGTTTATAGTTTTACTCGTGCATGTTTCAGGAATATCTCCCGATACAAATTATGACACGTCTATAGTACACTAACTATCGTAAAATATTGTTTTCGCAGGAATCAAAACTTTATCAGCTGCTGGAAGGCCGAACCCATAAGGTAATGTGAAGACCTTGTGAAGGCCGTTGATGATGAAGAGGCTACTATATAACTGACCATGAGTTTACCTTACTTTTTATACCAAATAGGCTTGGCTGCAACTCGCCTGAATTGAAGCAATGACGGGAATATAATGATCGAATTCCACAGACTGGCGGTTCGCAAAATAAATGTGGAAGCATAGCGCCTGTTCGGGTTCGTGGAACTTCAACCATATAACGGTGACGCTTTGCCGTATCTCTGGTCGTCCGATGATAGTACTCCCGTACCTTCACACTTTTTAAATCAAAACAGAATGTTTACGTTTTTCCAATATGACAACGACACACAGCGGAGAAGTCTTGTGGTCACCCGTACGATGGTTTCGTTTTCATACCATTTCTATGTTCAACCCTAACATTGCATAACCGTTCAATCAACCCCGCGGAGATCTTTACCTGTTATTGGTAATCAGAGCGCTTAGCGACCGCAACTTTGCATCGAAGGGGTTAAGTAAAAGCCAATTATCGAGCTTGATCCCCTGGCATTGCTGTTAGTACATACTTCTTAGTACTAACTGTACTAGTCTCTCGGTTTTGGGATTCAAAGTGAACGAGTTACACTGAAATTCAGTGATTTTCCTTAATCCGAGGTTGTTAGTTTAACTTTCATTTGGAATTCGTGGAAAATGGTGCTGTAAATTTGGGGATTCTAATAAGTACTTAAAATGTAACTGTTTGTATTTGGGTGCTATATTTGATACTAATAATGGAAATTGCTGTGTAATCCTCAGCTGACTTCAAGTAAATGTTTTAAAGTTTGTGAAGATTTTTGGATGTTTGTTACTCGATCAAACGTCTGAACGGATTTTGATGATATTTTGCACACAGACAGGTCATATCATTGATTAAAATCTCAGATACTTTCATCCAGGTTCATAAATAATATTTTTTAGAACGCCAGTGAAACCGCGGGCAAAAGTAGTTCATGTCTTTGATCTGTGAGATAATATTTGGGAGAAGAAATACCTTTTGATATGATATGTTTGAAATTCCAAATTACTTTTAGGTATTCATTAACTAACTTGCCAAGTCTACTCCAGGGGACAGTTATTCGAACCGTGCAACAAAATCAATGGCCCTTCATAAAGTTAAAGCCTTTGTGAAATAAAAAAGTGTTAATCTTAAAACCGGCCTAATTACCATTTTCGTTCTAATCTTCGTTTTTGTTAGCTTGTCAAGAACAACTAATTGGATACATTAATTCAAGAAAAATCTACACAGTATTTATGTTTTGGGAGAAATTGTTTGATAAGGGATGGAAAAAAACGTTGGACTGGATTTTGAACGACTTTTGCAGAACATAATGAGGTCATAATGTTTTGAATTGCCGGTCAGTGAAAGAGCAGTTGGGTTTTTAATTAGGAGTTTCTCAGCAGTTTAACAGCATTTGGATTAGTGCTCTGTTGACGGCAATAGGGTCGCCCCTAGTACATGGAACTTAAACATATCACGTATACAGGGTGTAGCAAAAGGCGTATCAGACAATGAAACTGAACAACTTTTGTCCTACGACTTTTGGAAATTCATAGCTTTTTTTTTGCTGATCGCGGCATTTCCTTTAGAAAGTCCATTTTTTTTTTTTGCGAATTTCAAGTACTGGTAGAACAAAAGTTGCTTAGTTTCACGGTCCGGGGGAACACACGGGAGGTCATGCATTTAATACGTTACACCTTGTACTCGTATATTATGTCACTAATCAGCTTTGCCTAATCCTTCAGGTAGTACAGTATACCTATTATGTTCACTGAGAATTGAAGAATGTTGATAGGGACGTATCCTTACCAACATTCTTCAATAAGGCAATATTAAACGTGCATTTCAGTGAACTAGACGAAAAGGAAGTAAGTAAGTTAATTAACTTTTTTAACTCGCCTGAGAACAGAAATCGTGACCACTTGTTTAATTCGAAGCACGTCGCTACTATTGAACCGAATTTGATTGTCTTTTTATGGGTCGGAGAAGACAAATGCAATGCAATGTATCGTAATTCAACGTTAGGAATTAAGCATTTTCATCATCGGCAGATCCAAATGATCATATTAATACATTTTTATTTTGTTTTATCAAATTTATAATAATGTACCATAAAAAGGGACATATAAAGGTTGTAAATACAATCTTCCCGTCATTCTGATCATTTTGTTCTGAACCTTACTTGGGAACCTTTCATTGAGGGAGATATTGAAGGTCAAAGATATAACTTTTTCAAATCAAATCAAATAATTTAATTGAAATTAAATCCAACCGAATAATTTATTCGCATGATTTAAAAAAATATGCTGGTTTCATATGTTGTAACTGTACTTTAAATACCTTCTTATCCCATGCATAAAACAAAATGATTCCAACCAAATTGCAAAAGTTAGACACAATTACATTAACGCGTTACTAATAATAATTTGAATGTTTGAACTGCTGTAACTTTTTTATTTAATTAATTAGTGACATGTTGTTATAGAATAAAATGTTAGGATTGATCAGATCTTCATTTGGATGAAGGTTAGAAAGTGTTACACTGCTGGGCTCATTCTGCCCCTTCTTCTTTGAACAGAATCCATGCAGTCGTTTTTGCGCCATTTCGGAACATCGCTTTGGATTTTTACCATTTTATTACATGTATTTAGATGTGCCCAATCCACGCCATGCGCCCGTCTACTTGATTTTCGAAGCCCTATTTGATTCTGTTGAAGGATGATTTTGGAAACACTGCGATACACGTGTCTCATTATATTAATTAAAGAGAATGAACACCAATTTTCGTGTCAAACGACTCAGAGAATATAAAGTATCACAGAAAATTCAACCCCCATTTCACCCCCTTAGGGGTGGAATTTCGAAAAACCCTTTCACCCAAATTTCTTGTCTATCGGACCAGCGGTTTGGGCTGTGTGTTGATATATCAGTCAGTCAGTCAGGACTTTGAATTTTATATGTATGGATAGAGGATGTGATAGTTGTATGTTTGTTACTCAACCACGCAAAAAGGGCTGAACGGATTTTTATGTTTCACACACAGATAGCTTATAACCTGGATTAATAAACTCAAATCTGTGTGGTCCTTTCTTCAAAATACCATCTTAGACACTCCTCTGCATAGTCCTCATGTGAGTTTATCAAGATTATATTGTCTGGACCTTAAAAGAGACTATGACCTTTTTGTTTCGGCTGTTTCTTCTCAGAGTAGTCAGATACGAAATACCGGCCTCATCTAGTTTTAAAAAAGAAGACGTGTAAAAACCTATTTTCAAAATAAAAATCATTCAAAATAAAAGGACACCTACTTTTTATCCCTGTATTAACAGACGAAGTCGCGGGCAGAATCTAGTTGTACATTTAGTTGTTTAGTATGTTTTATTTTCGTGTTTTTATTTTATTTTAATGTTTTGTCCTGAGCGAGTCCAACGTATATTAGACTAGCACAGGACAAAACAAAGAAAGAAAGAAATGTATTTACTTTTTCTTTGTCTTATTACTTAGAACAATCAAGTAAGTATTGTAAACATTCTTACAATACATCCCACGTTTATTCAGTCACCCGGTACATAAGTAAGCAAGCACAAAGGACATTGAACTATAGTGTTCACAATCTGTTTCGCCCAGAGCAAGTTCATAATTAATTTTAAAATATTTCAGTGTTACGCGAAATTAATTGTAAGTACTTGTGTCGCGAGTGGGCGGACCATGATCGTTATTTTATTTTGTGTAAAAATACACAAAATAAAGATTACATCGACACACAATTATTTTCAACAAAAAAAAAACCTATTTTTGTAATCACCTTTTAATTATTTCTAGTTTAACCAAATGGGTTGTTAATCCTAAGTGGCCTACTGTCGTCATTGAATATAATATGTAGGTATGTACTTAGATGTTTTTTGTAAATATTTAGTTTGTAGATTTATTAGACAAAGTATATTAATAAAAAATTGTTAGATGACTTTTCAGATGAGATAAAAAGTTTTTTTTTTTTTGTGTAAGAATGCAACCGTGCAACCAATTTAAGGGCGGAGGGTTTAAACCCAAATCAGAATGAGCCAATTCCTATTAATGGCAACCATACGTGTATCTTAACTATCATTTGATAAAATCAATGTCTATTTTAGAATAACAGCATTTGGAATATTTAAAATAAAAAAATAAAAAACATGCTTAAAACGTCGGACAAACTAGACACGTTAAACCATACCCATAATTCTTTCCACCCAAAAAGGACTAAGCCGTTATACAACGTCACTTCTAAATCCTGCCCATTAATAACCAGGACAGTTGCACATTTCATACATCATGGTCGCCCTGATCCGGTTTTAAATGAACTACAAGCGGGTAGGGAAATAAAATAGGTCTGGCTGGCTATTGTCTGAGTTAGTGTTGTGTTTACACACCGAATAGTGTTGGGACTGCTTGGGGTGTGACAAGAAAATCGGTTCATGAAACAACCGGATAATTTTAGGTTGGGTGTTGTTAGTAGGTATTAGTGTTCTGTTATTTATTTGTAAGTTAACCATTAAAACGACTGGCTCGTTGGTCTAGTGGCTGCAAGCGCGACTGCTGAGCATGCTGTCCTGGGTTCGATCCCCGGGTCGGGCAGTGTTATTGGGTTTTACGTCAGGAATTTCTCTGGATTAGTCTGGATTTATGCCCGGCCCACTATTACATGGAGCTTAAACATAAGTGGCAAAATGTGGGCGTACTATTAGGTACACCTCTGCCTAACCCTACGGGGGTTACTGGCGCGATGTTATGTTGTACCTAAGGTATTCCTATTCCTCAAGCGGGGGAGGTAAGTATTCAAAATCTTTAAGTCCGATTAACAATACTCCATTCCTCAATCCGAAGTACTGAATATTTAACTTCGAAGTTCGAGATCGTTTTAAAAAAAAGCTTTCAAAGTTTTACGTCGGGCGAGAAAAATCTGGTTATTTTTTAATGAAAGGCCGATATCCGTTTTTAGTCTTGTTTTTGTTAACCAAAGTGTTTTATTTTGGGGTAGAATTTCAGATTAGATATACCATTAGATAGAATATTTTTATTATGTATACCATACAACTTTCAATTTACATAAAAAGAAAAAAAATACATCGGGTGATACAATGGGTGGTCTTATCGTTAAAAGCAATCATGCCATTTTCTGGAATTAAAGAAAAAGTAGTTTGTTTTAAAATACTTGCATTTTGAAACTATTTTAATATTTTTTTTTGGGTTTTTCCATGAAAAAATTGTTTACATGTATTACATTTGCAAAGAATTCTTAAAAAAAATACATTTACAATTACTCTTGAAACGACTGCAACTATGTTCAATTCAAAAAAGTCTTAACTAAGCCATAAACAAAAAGAGTCTGCACAATGCAGAAAACGGAAGCGTACCTAATTTGAAAAAGGCTAATTATACTTTTTCTTTCATCATCACCCAGTCTTCTCTTTCATTTTTTACCGGAGAATAGAGAATGCAACTTCGAAACAATTGCAAGTAGTCAAGGATTCTTGCAGATAGAATAATTAGCGGACCGGAGGTTATCTCCGATGAAAAAGAAACTTCATTCCAACGGAAATTGCAAAAGTTTCAAGAGGTGCAATAATAATTGTGGTATGTTTCCAACTGACTTTATGGCCACTTGAATTTTCCATTGTGAATATTATATTTTTCATTAAAAACGAGCTACCTGAGTAGGCATTCAAGCATGTCGGGCATATCACGGGCAATCAACAAAAACATGCTTTTATAATAATCTATTTGTCTCAGTAGCTTAGCATCAATTACCACTGACTCCACAAATGGCGAAACGTGGGTTTAGCATGAAGACCACCTCTGCTTTACCCTTTGGAGATTACAAGCGTGATTTAATAGTGTGCTATGTTATTTCATGCTAAAACACTGGCACATAACAATTTGTACCGTTAGAAACACAATTACTACTCAACTACAACACCAGGACCTAAAAAAATAAACTATTTCAAATCTAGAACAAAACTTTCCATACCTAATTTTTAACTCACCACAAATTCAACTTGACATTGGCTAAATGCACAACCCGTGCGAAGCCAGAAGAAAAAAAAGCTACTACAAACGGGTATCAGGGAGCCTAAAATGGCCACTTTAGCAGAACATAATAGGATAATAATATGAATCAAATTAAAATTCTTAAAATGGTCACAGGCACAGTTAATATGTTGAATTATTAGTTTGCGCGAAAGACACTTAGGCGAACCCATTTGCGCGAAAAGACAGTTGCGCGCATGGACTTTTGCGCGACTTTTGCGCGAGTTTGTGGGGATCTAGATCCCCACAAACTCGGGTCACTTATTTAAAAAAAAAGACAAATGCTCAAATGTCAAAAGTTTTTTTTTTAAATAACCCTAAATGCTCAGGGGCGCGATACTGGCCAGCCACCGTTCGGCTAGCCCATTTTCTACTAGGCACACTCGACAACAAGGCATTAAGCGCAAATCCCTTTATCTCAGCGTCCACTCGCGTCGCTCATGCGTGGCATTGCTTTCCTGCGTTGTGGGTGTGAGATGAGCGGGCTGGGAATTGAACAGGGAGTGAAGTTACCTCAAATTTCGTCGAGTATATCATAGATTAGTTGGGCGGGTCAGAATTTATAGCTCGAGTCAGTCAGTTTAGGTTTTATTGGCTGAGTAAGTCGTTGATTTTACAATTATTCCACGTGGAAAAGGTAGTTCATTGGCTATGCAGATAACTATGTATGTGGGGTTGGGTGTATGTTTAAAAACAGGTTGAGTATCATTTTTTGTTGTATGTTTTGTCTTAATGAAGTGTGTAACAAGTCTTTTAATAATGAAAAACATTCACCAGTGCCATCTATTAGTCAAAGAAAATATTAAAAGATGTTGATGATGACGCCCTTCGACCACTAGATGACGCTGTCCCATGACGTAATTTTTCCGATCTCCGCTAGAACATTCGACTTCTATTTCGAGTTTGACACTGAATCAGTGGTGCATTTGTGAACTACGTCCTATTTGTGTTGGAATAGTTACACGAGACTCCTCTATTAAGTCAACTTATTAAGTCCTTAATAAGCTGACTTTCCCCCACCTTCATGCCTTCTGGGAAAGGTTGGAGGAATCGTCCTACTTCCCCTCCTTCGTCTCTCCTGGAAAAAGTTGGAGGAATCGTCTTACATCCACTCCTTGTTCGTCCCTTGGAGGAACTTGGTTTCCAAACTCTTAAATCGCTCCACGTTGCCGACGGTCTCAGATTCGGCTGAAAGTGGTTGGTAGCAGTCATCAATGTGACCTCAGTCAATAATTTGATCTAAATACTATCAATTCATCATTAGTTGCCAAGCTTTTTCTCAACTTTATTGGAGTTCCAGTCTTATCAGTTGCAGCTGAATACCAGTATTTTACATGTAGCGATTGCGTTGACCTCCACAACCCAGTTACTGGGAATTATGATACCCGTTGAAGACTGGTTGTGAGGAAATTATGAAAAAATAATAAAAAATATGTGCCATCAATCCTCGCAGTTTTAATGTCCCCACTGTGTAGTTTCGTGGTCGGTGTATGAACTTACACCAGCTTACTATATCGTTTGTTGGTAATAACGACATTCTGCTACAAAAATCTTCACCATAATGATCTGAGGCAACGTTTTTACTCCATAAAAGGCTATTGTAGTGCGAGGTTCATAAATAAAATAAGATGACCCGCAGTGTTTTGTGAACGTAAGTTATTGTTGACTTGCTTATCAGTGGAGGTTCAATCGTGTGGTAGGCTAGGCCTAGGCTATAATAAATGGCCATATTGGCCATAGCCGTATATGATTGGAATTTCACCAAGAAATGTATGCGAAAATATAAGATACTATATTATTTATATCATGTTTGTAACTAGCGACCTTTTTTATGTAACTAGCGAGCTGTCTCTGCGTCTACACGGATAAAATCTTTAAAATGATGATAAAATCCGTATCACAATTTGTTGCGTAGTTAGTTTAGAAAAAGCAAGCCGAGTTGGCTGATCTATAGTTCAATATTGATTTACTATACACAAAAGTTATCAGATGAGTAGCTTTTAATGTACATACAGGACATCGACGCACAAACTACTACCACGCGCGCAGCACATCATTCCGAACCATCCCGCCATAGGGTTTTTTCATCGGAAAATAAACAGCCGTTTCCTACAAAAGTGCTATATCTACACGATCAAAATGTATGGAACAGCTGATTTTGGTACTGGCTAACACGCCACTGCTGGGTAGGACTGGCCCCCATACAACCGGATTTTATGTAACCACTATTCGTTAATTACTTTCCTTTCTTTATTCCATAGTAATAAAGTAACTTTTTGCTTGCCGCATATTATATTTATCACAATCAAAAAGGGAAGGCTTTGTCCTAAACAGCAACTTAGCGTGGGTCTTAGCGAACTTGACCCAAACAACATAATGCCATTAGAAGGGACTGCTACACTATAACTTTAACTAGAGTTAAGAGCGTCTGACAAATGATTGTGGAATTGGCCCGCCGTGTGTTTGTTAGGGCGTGGTCTGACAGGTGAGTGAGATTGTTCTACATCTATTTAAAAATAGTTAAATAACGAAGGGTTACAGTTTAGGCCTATTTAAGAGCGAGACCGGCGCCGCACAGTGGGCTGAAAATCGACTTTCATAGACATATAATACTTTTTTCCCAAATGTCCACTTTTATGACTTGAAAATGTTTTGGGAGACTAAATCCATGCCTAAAAATATCAACATTATGGAATAGCATTGCAAACAACACAAAAAAACAATTTTCTTTAAAAATTACTATGGAGCTGGCATGAAAAAGTCTCATACCTCCGCCATCGTTCAACTGGCCCTAATTCCCTTGCAGGTAATTAAACCTTGAATTATTTAAAAATTTTTGACATACTCCCCGAAGCGGCCACTGGTGCGACCTTTTTTTTTTAAAAATCGCTTTCAATTTAATATTTTCAAAAAATATTTTTAATCAAATGTTAAACTTAATTTAAGCTTAAAATCTACACGGACTACTTAAACGATGCACCCGACCACTACTTTGTATTAACACGCCACATGATCATAAAAAAATAAGGTCTAAAGACCTAATTTAATGTAACGATCCTAATTATGGTCATTATTTTATGAGTTTAAGTAATATGGTTATTCATATCTATTCTATGAGTTAGCTAATGAGGGTAGTAAGTAAATCAGTTTAATGATTACACTAAATAACGTCGTTGCAATAAATAGGAGAACTCAAAATAAAATCAATTCATTTCGCCTTACGCATTGAAAGTACAAACAGTAAAATCTTGATATGTTCGTTATTTTAAAAGGTTCAGCCAAAAAAAACGATTATCAGTTTTTATTTGAGACAGTGTTATCTCGATTGAGATGTAGTTTATCTGAGGAAGATCGTGTGACGTTTAAAGAATTTTGCCGGAAATTTACGAGAGCAGTAGAGAAACGTTGGCATTCTGCAAGCCGAAAAATGGAGTTATTCCGAAAGGAATATGGAAACTGGCTTGAGAAAAATGTCGTCTGGCCTAGCTGCATCAAAGACAATGTTCAGGAAGCTTCAACATCTGTAGCTCATGAGGAAGAAGAGCCATCAACATCATCAGTTGGTACTATGACCAAACGGAAACTCCCTAGAAAACCTTTTGAAGAGTTGGGAACGAAGCAAAAGAAGAGACGGGGTGGTGATTATTTGAACAGTCATTGCAGTGAGGTTGTTCATGCAGCTTGTACCAAGTTGAAGGAAGATGGAAGAGACAATATTACATAAGCAGTCGTGAAGGCCTTCTGCCTTAAAATCAGTTCTTTTTGCTTTAAATCTTCTGGTAAAGATTTAAATATTCTATTCACTGTTAGGTCCAAGAGAGCCTGCAGAAAAATTCTGGCTGAGCTATCTGTAACCGTGATGGAATTTTCGGGTTCAGGTGGATAACACTCTTGTTTTGCTAGTTGCACCCTGTAATAGCAAGGATATAAGTCTCT